>JAGJRO010000406.1:3520-35567 GCA_022832285.1 Lepidurus apus apus | reverse complement strand
CCAAAAAACCAAACCAAATTTTCGTAAACCAAAGCCTTTCAAAACAAACCATTTTTCCCATTTTTGGTTTGGAAAAAAACCATCTGGCAACCCTGATGGATACCATCCCTTAAAAACTTATTTGTGCACGATTCCAATACCCGAAGTTAAAAGAGTCGAAGACGATGCTATGCTTTTTTTCTCGTCCGAGGATCTAATTAAGATGCGAGAAGTGATAGAAAACGGGCAATAGTCATTTGTGTTAAATAAACAGACTGAAAGCATTATTGAATTTTACCCAGGTTCGAAATAAAAAATTAGTTTAATGTTGGTATCCTTTAATCTATTACTTAATAATAGCGTTGCTATTTGCAATTTCTCTTTTTCTTCTTTAACGATTGCCCTGTTTTATTCCCTTTGTAATCCAAAGCGTTTTCTTATTGTGTGTGTTTGATGATGGTCACCTATTGCCGATGAAAAGGTAGAATAAAAGAACTAATTTCAAGCGTACTTACAATTACAAGATATTCCTATCTAAGATGTTCCTATGCGAACATTAGTCACATGCATATGACAATGCATTTTGCATTAGCGAAACTCAGGAGACATCAACACTCGTTAAGTTTGCACATATAGGGAATCACGTTGTTTTCCCATCATTACAAAGTTTCAGCAAAGATTAAAACAATTTACAAACAAAACCAAGATAAAAGCTCTGCACACTTGTGCGTCTGTCTGTTCGGTTGTATCTAGACTACCACGTACCACAGTCGGGTCATTGTTCCTGTCGATATCACGTTGGAAGTCAGTTAGTCAGAAACAAACGTTGTCAGACGTTCGAAGTCAGAAACATTAGAATCAGAAGCGGGAAACGTATTGAAGTCGTACAAAGTCAACTACGCAAACCTCGGGCATACTGAAATTTGGAAAATATGAATGTCAAATTATGAGGAATTTGCTACTGATTTAAGGAATTAGTTACTGTGTTTTGTGAAAGGTTGCCAAAATTTAGAATGTCTTGCCAATAACTGGGGGATGCTTGCCGACTTCGGGAAATATCTACCGGTTTTAAGTGAAGAATGCCCATCATTTAGAAGGAACAAAACATCTTTTGATAGAGGTACAGCTTTTTTAGTGGCAACTACCGATTTTAGATAGAAAAAATGCCCCTACTTTAGGGGCCCATTTTTCCAGTGTGTACTTGCAATTATGCTTCACAGTTTTTATTTTTAATAGGTATCGAAATCTACAACATATACTGTTGTTATGTAAGCGAGATTCTAATTTTATAATATAGCTATTTATAATACGTGTAGCTTTGAAACTATATTTTGTAACCGTGGTTTGTAACATTGTAACCTATTTATAACCCTTGTAACTGTGCAATTTGTCAGGGTTACACAATTTTTTGTAACATTCGTACACCTGGAAACCCTTGG
The DNA here is from genome assembly GCA_022832285.1 of Lepidurus apus apus. Lineage (NCBI taxonomy): Eukaryota > Metazoa > Arthropoda > Branchiopoda > Notostraca > Triopsidae > Lepidurus > Lepidurus apus. Next base: position 34,149 of record JAGJRO010000406.1, on the reverse strand, counting down.
AATGTTTGGAAGTTTGGAGTTTCGAACCCCTTGGAATGTTTGGTTCAAACCGCGTGGAGTCGCGTAACCAGCCAAAGCACGCTCAACACATTTTCTAAAGTCTAGCACAGCTATCTCCTGTGGTAGGATAGAGAGACTTGGCATAGGAGATAGCTGTGCTTTTTAGATGTTTCCACGCCTCAGTTGAGTTAAGTTAGGTTAAGTTCCTATCTAATCTAACTTAACTCAACTGAGACGTGGAAAAGTCTAAAAAGCACAGCTCCTATGCCAAGTCTCTCCATCCTACCACAGGAGATAGCTGTGCTAAACTTTGGAGAATGTGTTGAGCACGCTTCCCATTAGGTCACGTGACTCGATTGGTTCACGATTGGTTCACGAAGCGTAAAGTGACGTCATGTCCAGCAAAGCGTTGCGATGCCGGGGCTCCACCGTGGCCTTAAAAATTCGATTTTACCGCTACCGCGCTTTACTTTCAAAGGCTTACGGTAATGCGGTAAATGCTGTAATTTTAAAATTACCGCGATATAAGACTGCGGTAAAATATTTTACCGCGGTAAAGGGCATAGCGCGGTATATCAACCCTGCTTATGAAGTGGGGTTATTTTTATGAAAGGCAATTAATTCTACAGGTCTATTTCTTATACTTGAAAGTCACCTTTGAGAAGTTTGGGTTCGGTTTTAGACAGAATGGCTACAAACCAGTTCGAAATGAGCAGTCTTTAATTAATCCCACCGGTAAGGATTAGACCACTGAGGTTTCCCTATACCCGTTTTTTTGACAGTATAGTGTACAGATGAACCTTTTTGATCAATGGTAAATTTGGAAGGCGTTTCAAAAGTCACTCGAACTTCATCCATATTTCCAATGTGTTCACTGTTAAAAAAAGGTACATAAAACCGGTATATAACGACATGCTAAAATTAGTAGTTACTACTCAAGATGGGTACCTCTCCCCAAAGATGGGTTTCTGCCTCTCAACAACGGGGAACCAGCACTTAAAACAGGTAGCTGTAGCCCAAAGTGAGTTTGGGCACCCCCTATTATCAGTAACACGTACTATACTGTAAAAAGAAACGAGTATAGGAAAACCAAAATGGTCTAATCCTTACCCATGGTCAGTTAATTAAATGCTCTCAAAAAATAAAGTTTTTGGATTCATGGTCGCCAAATACTTTCTTTGCTTTGACCTTTTGTTTGACAGGGAAGAGGGATTAGCTTCGCTACTAAGGAGCATTTGATTGACTGACCTGCTCCTTTAATTAACTGGGGAGTTTAGAAGGACAACGTGTTGAGAATCCTACCTGAGCGTAGAAGTAGGCAAGAAATGTCAGGATTGGTCTAAACAGGGGATAAGCTCTGTGATTCGTCCATTCCGAAACTCCATAAGACGATCAATAGTTTCAGTACTGTACAGTACTGTACAACTTATTGATCGTTCTTATGGAGGTTCGAAATTGACCAATCATAGCGCTTATCCCCTGTTTGGATGGGGATAAGCGTTTAATTGACTGACCTACTCCTTTATTTAACTGGGGACTAGGAGGGACTTGTTGAGAACCCTACCTGAGTGTAGAAGTAGGCAAGCAATGTACAAACCCATCCAAACAGGGGATAAGCGCTGTGATAGGTCAATTTCGAAACTCCATAAGAACGATCAATAAGTTGGTTACTGTACATCCAGCACGTTCGGTTGCGCCAGCGCGACTGACGCGAGGCGAGGCTGCAAGCTGCCCGGAGCGCCAATTTCAGTAGCGCACACTATTTAAATCCAATGGAACTCTCAAATAAAATCTCCTCTTTTAAAGGGTTAACTCACACAAACGGGCCTATAAAAATCAGCCAGCATAACCCATATACAATAGATCGGACAGGACTACCTTAAGTGGCGAAATAATCAACGTAATCGGATTCTCTTGACTTGCCCTGACGATTGAATTTCCGAAAAATCTCCAACATTTCCTACTACACAAATGAGCTCTTAGATTTTCTTTTTAAAGTGCAGATCGGCACACTTGTTTTTACCAGGAGAGGAAAAAGGGAGTACATAAGCCAACAAATAGCCTTCCTTTCTGTGCGCTCAACTCGTTACGCAATGAACCAACCAATATCAAGGGAGGGGAGAAAAAAAGCTTCCAAAATACAATCAAAATGCACGTTCCACTGTCAATCCATCCGGTTATGCAAAGAAAAAAAACACAAAAAACTTTGGCTGCACGCCTTTACAGTATAACCCTTTATCCAGCAAGAATAATATAAATGGCACCCCTCGCATAAAAGATAAATACCTACAAATAATGTACCCCTGTTCCTTTAGTCAAAAATAGGACATTTCCTGAACAAAAATAAAGCCTTTTGGGAAACAAATTACAAAAGGACACATAAGCTAATAGAATTCCAGCGTCTTTCCACAACAAATCCCCCCCCCACACACACAAAAAGGCCAAAATGCCAGTCCATAATTTTGTGTACGATAGTTTCTTTTCAACAGAGCAAGAAGACCCCCTAAAAAAAAGAAAAAAAATGTCGTACCGCCATACGTGTAAATAGACATCTATAAAGTGCTCAACGTAGCCCATAATTATTTCTATATATAGTCTTTGGCTCCCCAGATTATCTCTTCAACACGTAACAATGAAAAACGAGCCTAGAAAGATACAAAAAAACTAACTCCTGCTGCCCTTTAAACTTAACAAAGAGGCAAGCAAGAGCAGCTCCTTTTTGTCAGAGGAATGGTATACAGAGTGGCATTTTTCCTTTTTTTTTGCAGCTTGAAAATCCAATTTTTGTCAGGGCACACAATATTTGATTTCAGGGATCTAACGAGAGAAGTCTGGAATTTTCTTTAGCGAACAGATTTACTAAACTGGCAGTTTTGCGAACTTTTGCGAAGCATTAAACGTTGAAACGTTTGTCTTTTTGAGCTTTGAAACTCAAAACCATCCCGTTCGTTAAATAGAGAGAGGAGTGGTAGCTAAACATGTTATAGTTATACTGCAAAAATTTGATAATTGATATTTGGAGCACAACAGGTAAAGAGAACTTTTTTTTGCTTGGCCGACAACGAATACCATATATAAAAATATAGAGTTTGGATATCGTTCAGTGAGCACCAGGAAACAAAAGGAAATATAAATTAAACCGCAAGAATGAGCTAAATCTTTAACCAGTTCTTTTTCGCAAGGTTTTTGAGGAAATGTGCACAGCTCTTGTCTCATAAAACAGCAAGTTTCACCCAAAAAAGTTTGATATAAGGGCCCCATACCTGTCTTGATACGCTTTTACCTAATTGATGTCCAAAATCACCTGATTCCACAAAGATTTACACTTTTTTAAAACTTTCCTGCCAACGGTTTCAAAATCGAACAAATTTCCACTATCTTTGTTATGGTTCAAAGCTGCGTTTAGTTTACGACGCCACCGCCTACAAGTTGAACCCCCCAAGGCAGTTTCTAACCAAGCACCGAATTCCAATGTTTTCAATCTTTTAAGCCCAATTAAATATCTCAGTTAAAAAATATCGTTAAGTTCCATTTCCACTAATCTTCTCTTTCCTTCCCCTTCTCTCTGTCTCTCTCTCTTAGTTTAAATTTCGCTCCATAAGATCTATCTTGGCTTCATTTCAATTCAAACATTTCTTCGCTAAACTGACCAATATGTCCTGCTCAAAACGTTATCTCGAGGAATGTCAATCAAGTTTTTCGGAGCGGCTCATTCTAACTAGAAGTATAAAAAGCGGAAAGGTAAATAAAAAAAAATACCTCTTCGCCTAAACTAGCTAAATATGTAACGCTTTTTGTAACTTCCGAAACGTTTTGCACTTGGTTTTGTAAGTACCAATTTTGCCACTGCCCCGAGATTGTTTTTTCGTTTCGCTTGCTAAACTCTTCTCTTTTTACTTTCATTGTCGTTTCTCTAGTTTGGTTCGTCTGCTGCCTCATCTGGTCCCTTTTATAATAGATTAACTTGGCTTTTTGGGGGGGTGAAAGAATAATAATAATAATAAATTTAGAACAAGGGAGAAAACTCGCGTTTAAACTCCCTAAAGTGCCTTCTTGCTGCTACTCGGTGTCAAGCTAATGCGAAAACACTTGCTGGACGATGACAGCCATAAGTAAGGCAAACAGGCAAAAGCCCGAGAGGATTATCAGGGCTCGCTGTTGATCCGTTAATGGTTTCCGCACCTTTTCCACATGCTGTAACAAAAAATTATACTTTTTAGCACTTTGTACTCGAAAAGCTGGGAGAATTAATTGGTCTTAGAAAATGTAACGTACTGGCAGCGAAGAAGGTTTACTGCTGGCTTTGACTGGGATTAGCGGAGTTGTGGTAAAGACTGTGGACGGTGAAAAGGCTCCTTGTAATTCCCCCCAATTTCCCACTCGTACAGGGCAAACTCGGACATTGTACTCCATTCCTGGCTCCAATCCGTCCCAAGCCCACGAGCAGTGACTCATCTTCTCGGTCTTAAAAAAAAAAAAAAAAAAATATATTAAATGAAATAAAAAAAATAATATATTAAATGAAATAAAAAAGTATTAATTAATTCCAAGCCGCAACTTAAAATTTTAGATGTTTTTACCTTAACTGCATCAGGATCTCTGGATTTCCGAAGTTGGATTAGGTACTGGACAGGATCGTCGCTGTTAGGGATGCTACAAAGCGCCCATTCCACTTTACAGCTCCTTTCAGTGACGTCATAGGCTTTCACTCCTACATTGAGAAGAAGATCCAGAAATTAGTTTCTGGTTACATCTTACACTGAACGTAAACTAAAGGCTAGATTCTTCACCTTTAAGGGCAGGGGGCGGGGCTCTGGAAGTTACAAAAGAAACGGGAGCCGAGTACGGTCCTTGTCCGACTTCATTCGAGGCACAAATGCGAAATTCGTAGGCGGTCAATTCCTCCAATCGCGTCACTCTGTAACTCAACGCTGAGCCTTGGTATTCTTCATAGAACCTGATGTGCAAGAAAAACTCATTGAGTACAAAACTAAATTCTTCCCAAAACTAACTCCTATCTTAAATGGTCAAACTACTTATTCAAATAATAAATACTAGTCTAATCAGTTATAATCTTACTCAGAATCTTGGCTATTTCGAATTTCTAGCGTGTACTGCGTGAAATCCACGTTCTTATCAGCCCATTTGAGCCTCAGGTAGTTATGGCCGGCTGCCAAACACTCCAACCGAGGTGGCGAGGGAGGCGATCGCTGAGTCGTCGCTTTGATTGTCGCGGAAAAGGCTCCTGCTCCCATTCCATTCACGCCTTGGACCCGTAGCCTATTAGAAAAATATATATAAAAAAATGAGTGCTCTTCCAGTGCCAAAGATCTAGAAATGCTTGTCCTACCGATAAGACGTGTCTGGAGTCAAATTCATTAGCGTAATCTGGGGCGATGCGTTGGATGTGGCTTGTATCAACTTCTCATTTCCCCACTCTACGTTGTAATGCGTCACCGCTGATCCATGGTGAGCTGCAGGATTCCACGCCAAACTCAGCGAATGTGATGTCACGTGCTCTACACGCAGTCCTCCCGGCACAGCCGGAGTCGAAGGGGGCGTGGTTAACCGTCCTGAAGGCGAATAGGGACTCGCACCTGCAGCATTAAACGCCTAAAAAATATTCCACAAAAAATTCAAGGTATGTATTTATATGGAATTATTCGAGTTTAAATTTATTCGACTTATTTAATATAAATTAAATGGAAAAATCTTCCTTTACAAAAATCTTCCTAATTCTAGTATAATTTATTTTATGTTTAATTTTTTATCATTTTTTATGATTATTTTTTAAAAATTTATTTTAATTATAATTTTTTAGTATAATTTATTTATTTTAAGTTATTTTAGTCTGCTTAATTTCGAGTAAACTTTTCTTAACTAACCGGAATAAGCAAAGTGATTTGAACTAATTATTCGAGTTACTCGTTCCAGAAATTTCACAAAAATAATTGCCCTAGATACTTTAAACTAATTAAAACTAATTAACTTACTTGGACTCGGAAGAGACAGGTAAGAGCAGGGGCTAACCCTTTGACTTCGAAGCTATTAGCAGGTCCCGCGTATAGGGTTTGGTAATGGAGACTCATTTCATCCCCTTCGGGCAAAAGATCTTCGCCAATGGGCGTGGCCATATCCAATCTATAGTCGTTGACAATGGCCCCGTTGTTAAACGGCTCTTCCCATGAGAAAAACGCCGTATGTGGTGAGCGTAGAACCACTGTAGGTTCCCGGGGAGCATCCGGAGGCCCCGCCCCACTCACTGCTTCCAACGCGAGTGACCAAGGTCCAGCCTAATTTTCATTCAAAATTTTTTTAAAATTAAAGTATACCAAAAAAAGTCTTTCAAACTTACAGCCACTTTGTTGACAGCCCGAACTTGGAATAAATAAGGCCTGCCAGGCAGCAAGGACGCAACCATGCACTCTGTATCACGTCCTACGTAAACTACGCGACTGTTATTGTCCGGAGTCGTCAACGTCACTTCATAGTTGGTAATGATAGACCCGCCGTCCGTTCCAGGAGGTCCTATTGAAGAAAAAACAAGCAGAAACGTATTGAAATCCGTCTCCCATTGAAAATAGACATAAAAATCGCCCACCAACGCGAAAACAGAACTCTAATTGAGTCACTATCGTCCTTTTTCTTCTTGAAAAGCAAAAAAAGAAGCGAAAAAACGCCTCACCCCATCTTAATTGGAGACTGGAAGCTTTCGCCTTGCCCGAAAGGGTTGGGGGAGGGCACTGGCCAGGCCCGACCGCTTCTGTGGTGACGCTGCAAGGCTCCGAGAAGGTACTAGTGCCACCCGCGTTGGTACACTGGACTCGGACCAAGTAGGCGGAGCCTGGCTGAAGGTGATCACAGAGTGCTTCGCATTCCGCGCCTTTCCAGATGGTTCCAAACTCGCTTTGAAGACCGCCTTGCAGTTCCAAGGTATACTGAGTGACCAGCGCTCCTCCGTTGTCAGTGGGCGGGTCCCAACGCACTTTGAAACTTTGGGCGTGAATCTTTCCCTTCACGGAGGGGCGGGAAGGGGGGAGGGGCTTATCAGGTAAGGTGCTATAGGTCACTTCTTCGGACCAGTTGGAAGTGCCTGCGTCATTCTGCGACTGCAACTGTAAATCCACAGCAAAATTTTAGTATTTTTTTAACTCGGAAAATGGAATTAATTGGTCACTATATTTAGGAAAGGAGGAAATGGACAGAAAAATTACCCTAAATTTGTAAGGCGTGCTTCGGAAGAGTTTTACACAGGCGTGATTCACGTCCGGGCCATGGTATTCGTTGAGGAAGCCATGGCCAGTGAAAGGATCTGCTACTTGCAGCGTAAACAGGTGATCTGAAGGCGATTTCAGCCACGAAAGGGTTAAACGGTCTACAGTGGCTAACTGTAGGGCAGGAGGAGCTGGGGGAGTGGGCGGCGTGCCTGACGTGGAACCAATAACGATGTCGGACCATTCACTGCACCAATGCCCAACGAAATATGCATTAAAAACACCGCCCAACACGTTAAGTACAGTAATTTACCTCATTCCGAGTTCGTTAACCGCTGCTAAACGCACAGCATAGCACGTGGAAGCTTGGAGTTTGGTCAACGTGTATTGTTTGGCTTTTCCACGATAGATTTCTTGGAATTCTTGCTTGTCTTGGCCTTCATCCCATTCGAAGATGTAGTGACTCAAATGAGCACCATTATCCACAGGGGCAGTCCATCTTTGTATAGCCAAGAAACACAAAACAGACATTCAGAGAGCTTTTCTTGGATTTATACGAGATTTTTACCTGAATTGGAGGCTACTTTTCGCCCTGGTGACAAGTTTAGGTGGAAGGGGCATGTCTGGGGGGCCGGGTAAGGTGCGAAACACGACTTGATCCGAGGTTCTGACACTCCCATTGTCGAATAAGGCACACAGACAGACACGGTATTCACTGGCGGGTCTCAAATCCAATAGGCTATCCCCAAAAATAGAAAATAATATCAATAAGTACATGAATCCCGTAAAGTCTGTCTTTTCGCATCAAAGTCTTTACGTTTCGGTTTCCTTTCCCAGGGAAATACGTCGTGCTATGCCTCGGTCCACCAATCGGAGCTCATACGCCAATTCCTGGCCAGGTTTGTCATCCAAAGAGTCGTTTATCACAGGGAAGGGGGTCCATGAAACTTCCGCTGTACGCGACGTCACATTTTCCACCTAAAAAGCCGATAAAAACAACATGTTAAATTTGCCAAGCCTTTAAATTCAAATCTAATAAAAATTTTACCCGTGGCGGCTTAACTGGCGCGAATAAACGTTCATTAGATCCTTCATCTACGCTAATATCCTGATCTGGACTCTCCACTGGCTCCAAATTCGAATTCCTGTCCTTTTTACGTCCTACGTGGCTGTGATCCACTCCTGAAAAACGCCCCCAACAAGAAAAAATCCACGAAAATCAGTAAAATGGCAATTAGAATTTCAAATAACTAATTTCCTTAAAAAATAAACTCCAATAACTAAAAATAAACCAAATAAACTAATAATTTAAATCACTTCTGCAAAAATCAAAACCACTGGATCTAACTATTGATTTTACCCTTCTGGGGTGACGTCGGCGGACTACGGAGGACACTAGCATTAAAGGCAGTGCTACCACTCCCACTATTGGCGTCTTTCTTCAGTTTCTGCTCTAATTTCTTCTTTAGTTTGTTGTACTGCGTGCGTGCCCGCTCGCTATGGAAATTGACCGGTGGAGGCGAAGACGCTCCTATCCCCAAAAGAAACCCCCCAACGAAAATCCAATTAATAACGCTGCCCACACTTGTCAATCATACCATTTTCCCTTCTTTACTTTTTATTTATATTTTTTTCTTTTCTTTTACCTTGCGAGGTAGGAGGCGACATAACGTTATAACCAGAAGCAGGCCCATGGGCCTGACAAGAATTATGGTGTGGTCCCATTGGATGCCCATGCGGATGGATCATTCCAGGAGGGTTTCCATAGTGGTACGCTCCTCCCCCTCCTCCTCCTTGTGGTCCGTAACCCTGACTTGGATAGAAATGGGGCGGTGGTTGACTGGCATTATGGCTTTGACTCTAAAACGCCCGTAAAAAAAAAAAAAAAAAAAAACATCAAAGAAGCAAGCATTAGTCATTTTTTCGGCCAATCTTCCTAGTCGTAAAAAAAATCCAATTCTGCGCCAAATTTACGCTCCAATAAATAAAAATAACCCAAAATTCCGAGCAGACGTCCGTAATTCTCTAAAAAAAAAAGCAGCAAAAAGGAACAAAACACGATTTAATGAGCTCTTTTGAAGGACCGTCAGCTCCACTGAATCGCGGGGAAAAATCCCCAAATTGGAAGATATTCCCTGTCATATTCATACCCCAATATGTCGAGGAAAAGTTTGCGACACATGTACAAGAAATAACAAAGTAGATAAATATTCAGCCAGAATTTACCAAAAATTGAGAAAAAGGAAAAAAAATGGGAAAGAAATTGCGAAATATTTATAAAAAATAAAATCCGTGTCAGAAAAAATAGAAAAAATCAGTGAAGGTAATAGAAAATACTTACAAAATGAGGGGCTGGCGGAGGAGGGTGGGAGGGCGTGGATAGAGGTAAAATGCCCTGTGCAGGAGCCGGCGACAAAATAACGTGTCTTAAAGTTCCACTTTCGTCTACAATTTGTTGCAACACGTGTCCAGGAGGCACTTGAACTGGTAACGGAATGGGCGGGGAATCTGTGGTCGAGACCATGCGAACCGTGGCTGGTCCTGAAGAACGAGAATAAGTAAATAAATTAATCATAATTTTCTTTTTATTATCTTCCAAAAACATTACAATTTTAATCATCACACTTCTTCGTCCTAGAACGTCGAAAAGAGTCAAATAAACTACACTCTTTGCACATCGCAAGCATTAAGTGTTTACGACGCTATTAAAAACCCCACCAAGAATGATCCCAACATTTAAAAGCGAGTTATTTTTCACAAGTGCCGGTTTTATTGTTGAGTGTTGAGACTTAGCAAGCCGGGGGAAAAAAAAGAAAAAAATGGAAAATCGATGTCCATTGTTTCGCCATTTGATCGTGACGTCATCAACAGTGAAAACTTTTCAGGAAAAGGAAATTGAAAAGATCCCTTTCAAGTTTTCACTGTTGCCAAGTTCCTAGCATGCCACAACAATGCACTCGCGACTAAACAAAGCCGAACTGATCACGTTTCACTACAAATCTCGCAAAGGGCAATTAATAAGACTACAATGCTTAGGTAAATTACCACACTTTTTCGGTTTCTTGTCATAGAAAAACGAAAGATGACTATAAAGTATAAAGGATCTTTTTTCCCAGTGTTCATTGTTGCTTCCCTCCTCCTTTCTACCTTTGTAATTCGCCATTAAGGGTGCGTTTTATTGTGAACGGAACTGAGTAACTGCGTTGACCAGTTGGCTGAACTGGCATTTTCGCGTGGACGGGGTTCAGCTGGACGGGCGTTTTAGCGTGAACAGCTCAACGGGATGGCTTGGCGCGTAACTCGAAAACCGCCTTCCGTTGAACTGCGTTGCTGGTGCATAGTTGAACTCTAAGCCCGATCCCTAAGGGACGATCCTTAAGCTCGCCCCTAAGCTTGACGATCGTTTTATGGTCAACGAGAGCAGTTCAACAGAAGAACTGGTGAACGGATCAGTTCACAATAAAACGCACCTTAAGGCTCCCGTATACCTTAGCTTATTGATGCAAAACAGTCAGAGATGGCGCTGGTGTTTGTTACAGTTTTGCCAACAGGTTCTCCGTTTAAAAACCGGGAGATTAATATGACACTAAGTGTGTCATATTGTTGCAAATCTTTCTCGGGGAAAAAAATGACGAATAGGTGTCATTCGAGTTCAAAATTGGTAGTTGGATTCGAAATGCATTACGTTAGGTTAGCTTAGGTTAGGTTAAAGATTCTCATCAACTTCCGTTGATTCCGTTGGTTAGGTTAAAGATTCTCATCAACTTTCGTTGATGAGAGTCGTTAAAACTTGAACTTTCTTTCACTCCATTATAGCTGAAAAAATTAATCAATTTTGACAGCGGGATACATTACATACGTTTGTCACTAAATCCGGAGAACGTACTGGTTTTGCAAAGGCCTTGCTTAAGAAAGTAAACAAAGAAACATACAGCTAATTTCCAGTTTGTTTTGTTTCTGGAAAGTTCAACTTGTCACCACCGTTTGCCGTAGCAGCACAATGTCCAAAATCAAATCGTCGAACATTCGGAACAAAATTTCTCGAAAACGGTCAGATTTGAAAGCAATCTAAAGCCAAAGTTATATTTTTCTAGCAGCTAGTGCACAACCTAAGGACCTATTTAGAAGCAACGTATTTCTCATAGTTGCAAACTTCATTTGCATATTGCTAATTTATTACTCACTGTACAAAATTGTGCATTGGTTGTGCACTACCTGTGAGCCAGCTCAAGATTACTGTCAGCGTTTTTTCACTAAATGCACTGGTTTTCTCAAAAAGTTGTTCCAAAATTCCCCACGCTAACCGCCTATCCCGAGCTAAGGTTAGCAGGAGTTTATAAAAAAAAATACTCATCCACTCACCCAGCTTGCCCATAAAAAAGAACAAAAACTTAATTAAGTAATAAAAGCTAAGAATAAATTGGCAGCTCGTCCAGAAGCTCATCCCCTCTTCATTGTTGGTCATTCTCTCCAAACCATTTCCCTTCACTTTCAATAATGAATTCCCCACTAGGACTCCACTGGGAGTAAAGTGAAAAAAATAAGGGAAACTCATTTCCCTGTCCACAAAAAACTTTTGGATTATAAAAAAATGACTAATTAAAACATCAAAATCCAAAGCAGGAGCTGGCAAATGAAGAACGAAACGTCACTGAAGTCCCGTGCCTTCTTGAAGCTCGGCTGACGAGCTTACCATACTCGGCGTGCATGCAAATATGTTGCTGCTCTAACGCTTCCAGGCTGAGATGAACATAACCGTGGAAATCTGGGAAATAATCCAAGGCGAAGGTGTTGCACTGATGCTGGTGAGGGATTACTGGGGGGTAATACAGGGTGGGCGGATTGCCGCCATGGTCCGGCACGCTTCTCAGCGTCCAAAACGCGTCTACACTGGCCCTCATGATAGGGCCCAAATATAATTGCGGAAAATTGTTTCTCGTCTTCGTAACAACGTTTCTAATAAACGCTGACGTTCGAAGCCATGGGACGTCACGTGAGTGGGCGGAAATTAGGAGGATTTCATTTCCGGGAACTCTCAACGCGTCATTTTTTAAATTGTATTTTCCCCTTTTTAGTTCCCAAACCCCACCGTTGGGAATTTGGAATACTATAAAAAGATACACTATAAAAATAAAACAATTTTTGTCAGGCATATTCAAGGTCCTCGCTTGAAAAGTATACTACCAAGTGTACCAAGTTCAGGAAATGACGTTTTTCTCCCCAATATTTCCGGCGACATTTTTTTTCTGTTTTGACTGACTGACATGGACGGAAAAAATGGGGTCACAGTAAAAACCTGTCAACCAAGTTTCTGCTTGAACAATTTTTAGGACGTTACAGCTTTTTTTGCGGGGCGCTATTGTCACGTAGATGGGATTTACAAGGTCCGTTTTTCTTTTTTCTGGCTTGTTTTTCTAGTTGCAAGGAGGATATAGGGCACCTGTTTTTCTCATTCGTTCCTGACTCCCACGCACCCTTGACTTGATGGATGGCTTTTCCAATGACAACAACTTGGGGTTGGCTATCTTCCCTCGCCTTTCAGCAATTAGTCACTCCTTTCTTGAGGAAAAACAGCTAAAGTTCCCTTTAGAACTCCAGCAAGCTTTAGCGAGAATGAACTTCCGCAGACTAAACCTTTACGTCCTGAAATAAATAATTTTTGGTCAGAAACAAGGAAATTTTTAGAGAAATCTTTCCCAATTTCTTGTAACGAAATTGGTGGGTAGGTTTCGGTGCCATTGACGGGCGGTTTAAGATCCTTGTTACTGACAAAAACACAAACTACACGCCAGGGTGCCTTGTTTGTCTGTATCTTCCCCAAATCCACCGCCTTCCTATTTTCTCCTTATCTAAACATACACGAGTCGGAGATTTCCACGTGAACACCCATTCTCGCCCTTTTCAATCTTTAAAACTAGATTCTAGTGATAAAAATAATCTTACTTCCTGCCTGCAATCTGTTCTCACGGGTGGCGCAAACTAATCGTGTAAGCCTAATGACACTTTTTTGCAATCAAATCGAGCAAAAACGAGCTTTAAATACCAAATTACGGCGGAAGAAAATTCCGTTTTCATTATTGGTATCGGAAGCCTAGTATCGATATCTCCATTTGCAGACTTAATACACGCGAATCGATACTTGGTAAAAGAATCGTGAATCGAACGCCGATAAAGGCACGAAACAAAGTATCGATAAACTGCTAGCAATCAATTCCAATAACGCAATAACAAACTATCGATCGCGTTACTTGTTGGTAGCAGTGTTCTGGATCGATGCTTTTTGTGTGATCTTAGATCATTTCCGATCGTCATGAACTTCTGCCAACCCGATCAGATCAAAAGTTGCAAAACTTCAGAAAATTTAGATCCGATCAAAAATATCCAAATCGATCATATCAGTTCAAAGATCAGATCATTTTATGTAAACAGAATAGAAAAAATTTCGAACGATGGCCACTAGACGGCCTGATTTTGGATCGGTCGGGATCGGTAAATTTCCCGAAAAAATCGATCAGATCACTGCCAATTTAGGGTCAACGCTGATCAGATCAAAAATGGCCGATTGATCTGATCTGATCTTTTTAAAAAGATCCAGAACACTGGTTGGTAGGCAGCACCCCTTCCAAATCGAAAACCATAACAAACTTCAGAAAAACAAACAGACCCCTTCTCAGCAACCGATATTTAACAGTGAGACGCAAATGACGCCGTAAATATATCTAGTCCAACAAATAAATATAACTAGGCTACGGGAAGCAGCAGAACCAACTATAAAAAGATGGCGGTAATAATGAAAACACGCTGATCAATTCAATTGTCTTTTACAACCATAAATAAAAGGCTTTTTTGGCTTGGCTAATATCCCGTATCCCAGTGATTCGGTTAGCGAAGGTAAAAAGGGTCAACGCACACCTGTTGGTTAGCTAAATTAACGGAACCTAGCCGCACAGGAGACCCGGTCACGCCCACCAACGCGCTCACAAATATTCATTAAATTTCTTTTTCCCAAATTTCGCAACACACTTTCCTAAACTGCTTCCTTGTTTTTCCCAAAAAAACCCAGGAACCTGAAAAACGCAAGAGAATGTCCTTCTTCGTCCCCCAGGAACGAAAACAAATCAAGAAACCACGGAAATTCCACGGAGAATTAAATAAATACAAAAAAAGCCAACGAATTCGCACTGTTGTCACCGAAATTTCCAGCCAGAACACCGCAAAAAGAACCTCGAGATCCTTGGCTTGCCTTGGCAACGTCCTTCAAAGCTCAAGTGCAGTATACCTCGCTGAGTACTCTACCAAAACTGGAATCAAAAACCAATACCAACACTTTTCAAAATTCAATCCAAAAAATCTCAAAACGCTTCAAAATCTGCTGAGCACTTCAAACATCGCCAGAAAAGAGGAAAGAAGAACTTTCGCCATTGCCTGAATTGGGTTTCTACTCTCCAAGTACACAACCTGCCAAAACTCACGTACACTTGTAAAAAATCTCACGAAACTCCTGAACGCTCAACTAATATATCTCTTTTTTTAACAAATCCCACAGATCAGAGCCAAGGGGAATAAGCCGCAACACATCAGCACTGTAACGCCAATTAACCCACTTCAGACTCCACCTTTCGGCACCCAAAATGCTCGAAAATCAACACCGAAAAGCAATGCAAGGAATAGAACCACATCCAAAACGCTTAGCAAGACAAGTCGGGAAGAAACTCATGTTGGAGATGTGGCAATCGCCTGGTGACTGGCGAACCCAGGACCATCAAATATACATAACACATGCTTTTGGGAACTCCTCTCCTGGCTCCTCTCTCTCTCTTTCCCTCTCGGTTGCTCCTTCTTCCTCTTCATACTGGCATTTTTACCCTTTTCCTCGACGAGGAAGAAGAATTAATCTTCAAAAGGTTTCAAATCCTAACCATGCTTTCACGTCTTGGAAGAAAAACCCTGCGATTGATCTCTCTTTTCCTGCGCATCCGATTGCCGAAACTTTAGGGGATCTAACGTTCACCCGCAAATTTTCCCAAAAAGTCTCAGCCAAAAACATGCAGTTTACCTTGGCGACACACTAAAACACGTCGCCCCTGACTAGTCTCACGCTTTGGATTAAAAACAAAAAAAAAAAAACTCTTAATGCCAAAAAGGAAAAGGGCAGAAGGTTTTGAATAGAAAAAGGGGGCCCATATCGCACACACATACAACGATGACGCCTTTCACCCAGAACGCAATCCAAATCCTTGGCTGAGGCAATAAAACCGCTCTATCATTTCATGTCATCTCATCTTACCAAACTTATTAGTCTGCAGTTTCTCAGACGCCCTTCGCTTTTCTCACGGTCACACAAGTTCTTCTCTCATCTCACCAACTACTCTTTTCTTCCTTTACTTTTTATCCTAACCTTTGGATTTAAGGAAAATGTTGAAAAAACAGTGAAATACTCAGTAAAAAGTTTTAAAAAATCGAAAGAAGAAAGAAAACCGAAAAAAGATACTAACATTTTAATGAAAGAGTACGAAAATTAAATGAATCCATCGTGGGGGAAAATATCAAAAACGCTCGAACGAAGTGGGCGGTGCCAATTTCCCGTTTCGATAACGACTCGCCCCCCCACCCCCCTGCTCCCCCTATCTCCCATCCCTCATTCATAAAAAGCTAAACCGTGTCCTAATCAGCATGTGGCCGGAAAATGGCGTTAATTCTTGGAAAATGGAGATAAAATCCAGACTTAAGCCTATTATGTTCCACGTCTACTTGGTTTGCTTTTATCAAATCATAAGTTATCCCTATATAATTAGCTCTTAACACATTTGAAAAAATGTGAACCGTTTTGAAGCTGAATTCGGACAAAAAATTCTTCAATTTCCGAAACCACTTTACACAATTCCTCTTTCCTAAAACTACTACTCAAACTATTTCTTAATACACTACTCAACAGGCCCTACTTTACCGTCATAAACTTTTTTTTAGCAAAACCTTCTTTACCTCGCCTTAAAAAAATAACAAAATAAAATAAAACGGCAACAACGAAGGAAAAAGAAAAAATATCACATTTTTCTCATTTGACGCCCTGTCGACTGTCTAATGAATCCGCTGCCTAATGAAAGTAACAAGAACTCAGCCCTTATCTATAGCCAGTAATCCTTCCTTCCCACCCCCAGCTTCACGTGATCACTCCATCCCGCAGCAAAGATCTTCCTCCCCCTCAGAAAAAAAATTATAGACAAAGCTTGCATCACCACGAAATTTTTAACGGTCCACGCAGGGACTTAATCAGAACCGCAATAACAACGTCATTGACGTCAAACTCGAGCTTCGCTCCTCCCCTTTCCCAACTTCCCATATACTCTAGCTCTCCATTTGCGCCAACAATGAAACATCCCATTCCCATTCCTCAACAACTTATTTTTCCTGTCGCTCCCAAAACGGATGACTCAACAATGAAAAACGCCAACAGTGAATGACAAGTTAATTTATCGCTTCGTTTCCCTTCCTCTTTTTGCTTTGGTTCCCTCTAAAAAGGTCGGCTTTCAAACGTAAAAAATGCAATAATTCTACTCTTTATTACCTTTTTTCTCTCTCCCTCTATCTTTTCTTTCTTTGAGAAAGAAGCAAGAGGCCCAATAATCTGAGAAAGAGGTTCAAAAGGCACGAATCAAGAATTTCGGGCTCTTTTTATATTGTGGTCTAGCCTGTCAAGACCTCTTTTCCTTTTCGAGGATTCGAGGTTGGAAAAGCCCGCTAATAAAGTCTTGACCCCGTCTTCCCTCACCCTCTACCTTATGGGAAGCCTTGGCAACACCCAAGATTTGTGTCTAACATATTTTTGCGAGAATGAGGCCATGTTTATCCCCCCCCCCCTTTCCTCACCCAAAGAAAAGGTCAGTGCATGGCAACAACCAACACCAGACGCCTCAAACCCCGCCCACTCACTCTTGCATAGATCCAACCTCATTAAAAGACCCCCCAAAACATAAGCAAACTCGACTCGAGACATTAGCCAGACTTTTCCAGGGAGCCCCCCGAAATGCCACACATCTTTCCCCAATCTCCCACATTTCATTTTCTCTTTACATTTTCCAAGTTATCTATGCTTATTCTAATTTTATAATATTCTAATATTCTCATCCCAATTTGCACAAATGTTATTAAATTAATATTACTAACAAATTGCTGTTCTTTGCGTTCTTGTGTTCCAATTTCACTTTTGCGTTCCAATTCCACTCCAATCTTTCTAAATTGTTTCACATTATATCAAATTATAACTGTTTCAAATCATATTGGATTTATTTCGCACAACGTATAATATATAGAAATAAAATTCTAATAAAAATCTAAAGAAAAATATATAGAAATAAATAAATCCTAATTTGATTTATTTAGCAATTTCTCCAAAACTCCCCAAATGTGATCACTTTTTGTTTTGCTTTGCTAACTGCAATTATTTACCATTAATTTCGTTCCATTCTTCATTTGCTCTAAAACCAAGTAAACTCTTTAAACTCCGCAATCCGTGACTAATTCACCTTATGTTTTACATATAAGCTTAATAAATTTGTTTGGACGCATGAATTTGGCAAGAAGTCCCACAAGTAAGCTTTCCCTCTCTCATCAAGGACTTTTTTTTTATTATTTTCTATTTTTATTTTATTTATCTCGCGAAACCTTAGGGTCGTTCTGGGAAAAATAACCTAGTATCTACCGATAAGCAAGTCCGAAAAAAAGTAGCCAACGTTAATAGAAATCCCTTCCTTTCTTTCTAGCTCCTTCGCCACAATCTCCTGATAATGAAAAAAAAAAAAAAAAAAACGTACCTTGAATAACTTGGACTTGGCCTCCGATTTGGAGGCGGATCGTCTCGCCCGGGTTGACATGGAGATGTACGACATGTTCGCCTGGTTGCATAGGCAAGGCAGTGCAAGTGGGCGGGGCCAACGGGGGCGTGTTTA
The DNA here is from genome assembly GCA_022832285.1 of Lepidurus apus apus. Taxonomy (NCBI): domain Eukaryota; kingdom Metazoa; phylum Arthropoda; class Branchiopoda; order Notostraca; family Triopsidae; genus Lepidurus; species Lepidurus apus. Next base: position 15,989 of record JAGJRO010000406.1, on the reverse strand, counting down.
AACGCGGCGGCGGTGGATGTTGTTGTTGGGCGGGGGACGACCCTCGTGACCCTCTCGAGCCAGCGGAGGAGGGTGAGGGCGTGTACCGGCCCGTATTGGCGCTATTGCTCGTCCCATTGGGGACGGAGCTTAGGGGTGGAGCATTGGCGCTATTGGACCTCCCATTGGGCCCTCCACTGGGCCGTTTGGGACTCAAACTTGCGCCTCGGGAGCCTCTATTCCTCCCCGTTTGAAAAAGGGGGGCCGATGGAGGTACGGGGGGTGGCATAAAGTTGGGGTCAAAAGTGGGCGGTCCCGTTTCGTAAGTCAAGTACGGGGCGAACGGTGGCGGTGGGGGTTGTGAGACGCTGCTTTCTACGCCGATGACGTCATACGGGTGGTGAGGGTGGAGGAAGGCCGGCAGCGGGGGTGGAGCGGGCGGTGGGTGGCTATGTAAATGCGGCGGGGCCGCAACCCACGGATAGGCGGCAGGGGAATCGACCAAAACGGGGGTAAAACCCGTCTCTGGGTTAATAGCCACAGGTTGATGTGGCGGGACCCCATTAACGGGCTGAATCCACGCATAATGAGGCGTCGGATCGGATTCGTCCTTCTCGGAGGCGTTTTCTGGCACAGTTTCTAGCAGATCCGAGGCTGCTGGGCTGCTGCTGCTCTCCTTCTTGTTCGACTGAGAAGAGGAGGAAGAAGTGGGTTCCAGCCGAATGTCGGGCGCATAGTCTTGAAGGGTTCCGTGGCCGGAATCGGGACTGGAGCCGCCATAGTCGCTGGTGCCGTTGCCTTCCGTTTGGAGACTGTTGGTGAGCAACACAGGGACCGGCACGGGCGCAGGAATGACGGAAGGTTCATGATCACTGTCCTTCACATACGGAGGGCTCTCAACTTGGGCCATTTATCGAGTTTTTTTCCCTTTCCTTTCCGCGTCTGTTGTTTTTTCTTCTTCTTTTTTGTTGCTTTGGGGGGCTTTTTAAAAAGCGCACGATTCTTTGGCAGTCTGTGGATGGAAATTGAGAACATTAGAAAACTGTTGTTGTCGTCACGCTCGAGTCGACTCGCAATAAGAATTGAGCTAAAGTTTGAGCAAGGAGTAAAGGACCATTTAAAAAAAAAAAATTTAGGGGAGTTTTTATTCTATTTATTAATTTTTTTAGAAAAAAGGGTATTACCCAGGTTTGGAGTTACGTCACGGAGCTTTTAATCTCCAACCAACGTATTGAATGACGATTGGTTTGGGATTCCTAATGTTTATTATCACAACAATGAATGCAGAATGGCATGTTTGGCTAAGGGACTTAGGGATTGGAGAATGAAGAGCAAAAAATAGTGATAAAAGGGAACAAGAAACTTGTAGGGAGTTTTACACAAGGTCAACGAGCCATACGAGAAAACCAAAAAGAAAAAGGCTTTTTCTTATCGGCTTTTGGACTATACCATACGATGTTGAGAAAAGTACAAAGGATACGCTTTTGATCTGGATATTCAGTTTTCACGTTGTAGAATTTTAGGGCTACTTTTTCAGATATTAAATAAGAGGGAATGAAGGTTGAGAATAATCGGCGATTCACTTACCATTTAAATGTCTCGCACTTAATCCAAATTTGTGGCGAAACCCAGACAAAAACAAGACACGTCTTCCACTCACGTCAGCCCACTTTGACAATTCCGTTCTCTGCTTGTGTCGGCGAAAACGCCCACCTCTTCAGCGTCATCTAGGGAGTTGTAATGGCAATGAAGTTCTGGCGCGGTTTGAATCTTCTTGAATTTGAACGCAAAAATTAAAATGACAATAAAATACCTTTTAATGTGGTTAATTCAACGATAATAACTTTTATGGTTTAAGAATAGGCAAAGAGCGTATTCGTTAGGTTCCTGTTAAAGAGAGGAAAAGGGAGTTCGAAAAGAGGTATTTTTCTTCTCTCAGGAACGCAGCATTAATTAGGATTAACTAAGCCACATACCAGCATGAATAAGTCAAAAGGACAGACAGAGTTTATTTTAGGAAAGACTCTAGACCTTAACTATTTGACTTCCAGTCACATACTTGATGGAGCGCCAAGAATATACCAAGAAAAAGAGGCCATTTGCCCCTGAATTCGCTGCAAAATCGCCTAGGTACAGCTGACTTTTATCTACTTTTCCCAGTACGATCAGTTCTGGTTTTAAAGCTGAAGGTTTTGGGTCGCGACGAACAACTCCAGGTAAAAGCTCTATAAATATATTAAATAATATTTTTTTAATTACCGCATGCATCTACGTACACATTAACTGTATAACTTACAGATTTTGCAGTTTGCGCCAATGCAATGTATTTGGTTTGAAAATAGTTGGATCGCTGCGCCAACTAAAGAAACTCAGTAAAACAGCATCTGTCCTTTTTGATACGGTAATTGAATGGGACAACAAGATGTCAGAGACTCCTGTTTTGGTGCAAGCTTTGTATGCCTTCAAGGGCAAAAATAACGACGAGGTGAGTATAACAACAACGTGAATATAAAGCTCCAATTCCTGATCTTCTCGAAAATTCTAACGTTCTCTGTTTATTTTAGCTCAATTTCCGTAAAAGCGATATCATTACTATAACCCAGAAGGACGATGAGGGCTGGTGGGAAGGTACTTTGGACGAAAAAACGGGTTGGTTCCCTTCCAACTATGTAAAAGAGATCAAATCTGGCGGTGAGGCACACTAAACAAGCGTAATTTCCTTACTAAAAAACACTTTGGCGTTATTGGAAGTGTAGATGCCAGAGACTTGTCAGAACAGCCCGTCAAAATCGGACCGGATGTCGCTAACCAGCAAAAAACTTACAGGGACCTGATTCTAAAAGACATGATTGACTCCGAAAAGGCTCACGTTGATGATCTCAAGCAGCTCTGGGACACTTACTTGCATCCTTTAGAAATTTCAGACAAGTACAATCTGATAATACGAAATAAAAGAAAAAAATCCCTTTTACCCTCTAACTCCTTCATCGTCTTTGTCCCATTCTCTTAAAAATCGATAGGTTCTTGACCAAAGCAGAATTCGTGGTATTGGTAGGCAATTTGCAAGATGTTTTGGAAGCTCATCAGCGTTTATTACGTACTTTGGAAGAAAGCCGAGGAAAAAACGACAAGGACCAACGCATCGGCAAGTTCTTCCTCACCACAGCCACTCATTTGAAAACACTGCACACTATTTACTGTTCCAACCATCCCAAAGCAGTTTCAGTCCTTGAAAAACACAGGTTTTTAAATAAAACGCTTACAAGCATGGCGTTGCAAACATGTAGTAATCGGTTTTAATTCTTTGAAAATTTTGTTTTTATTTCGTAGGAATGAACTCATGGTATTCATGGAAACGCATGGAGCTGTGAGTCCAGGGTTGATGGTGTTGACGACTGGCTTGAGTAAACCCTTTCGGCGCTTGGATAAATACGCCGGAATGCTCCAGGAACTAGAAAGACACATGGAAGAGAGCCATCCTGATCGTGGGGATACTCAACGCTCTGTTCATATCTACAAAGACCTTTCAGTAACCAACTTCCTAAACAAATTTTCCCCCAAAATTGCTCTAAAACGAAGACTTTTAGTCTTTTCAATCTAAATTTTATCTTTTCGCTCTAAATAAGTACTCCGAGGGAATTATTAGCAACTATACATTGTCTAGTTATTAGTTATTCTGAATTACTTTTGGACTAAGTACACTAAATTATTTTAATTTCATTAAATTTGCCAATCATTAATTACTCTAATTTCTCTAGATCTACTTCACCAATTACTCTATACTTAATTCCGTGATTATTGGGGAATTAGTTGAATTATTCTCAATTATTCGTTTTTTTGCAGTCTGGCTGCGCTGCGATTCGTCGCCAAAAAGAACTCGAGCTGGAGATCATGAGTGGCACCGTACGCAACTGGGAAGGCGAGGAGCCTGTGAAAATGGGCGAGATCCTGCACATGGGATCTGTAGCAGTGGGCGTGGACCACCGTGATCGTTATTTCGTGCTCTTTCAACAGTATTTAGTCATGCTTTCAGTCAGTCCTCGTCTTTCGGCCTTCATTTATGAGGTAAAAGATTATTCTTTTTTAAATATCTAAGAAATTTTTTTTTAAAATACCTCAATGTCTTAGCCGTACGTGTCTTTGTTAAGAGTATTGTAAAGATATTTACGAGTTTTTAGGGATGCAAAAAACATTTGTGAGGTTTTGGCTGTCTAAAATAGATATTTAACGATCTTTTTTTTGTTTTCGCAGGGAAAATTACCCTTATCAGGAGTCCAGGTGACCCAATTGGAAGATAAAGAAGCCCTCCGGAACGCGTTTGAGGTGACAGGGCCTATGATTGATCGCATTGTGGCCGTTTGCCAGACGAAGGAAGATCAAACGCGATGGTGCGAGCTATTGCAGGTCCAAATTCGTCGCGCGGGGACTGTGAAACCCATCATCCCGGCTGCTCATCCACACGTAAGTCCCAGTCCTCCTTATCGCCTGCTGACGTCACTGGTGGCCAGCCTGGTGAGAGAGGGCTTCCTCACGCGCCGCCTTTTGCAAGAGATAATCGAAGGTGGCGAGGGCAAACGGAGGTTAGGTTTAGGCATTTCCCTGTTCCATCTGGACCACAACGAGTGGAGTTCAGAAGACCTCCAGCGTTTCCGGCGCCGTTGCCGCGTCGAGTGCCATCTAGTGGCGGTGCGGAAAGCTTCGCAGATGAAAATGGTCTATACGCATCAATGGATCCCAAAAAACGATGCCGAATCCTTAGAAAATTCAGACTTAATTCTCTCAGCTCCTCAAGAACCTCGATTCCAAAGCCAATTGGTCTTACTCCCCCGGCGAACCACCCTAGAAAATGAGGAACAAATGGCAGAAAAAGAATTCATCATTGGTTTACCTGAAATTTCTTTCCCTACGTGGACGTTGTGCTCCTCCTCCTCTCCTACTTCGTCCTCGACCTCCAGTTTTTGGTGGGCAGAGCCTCAGCGACCGGAAGAACGCGATTTCTATAGTTTCCATCCGACTACCGAGGAAAGCGAACAAGATTTAAGTCGGTCTCAATCATTACCTTCCCATTGGCCCATGGTTAACTGGCCGGACACGCACCTGACACGAAGCCCCGCCCAGTTGGCTATTACGACGTCTCCTTCACAGTCCGAACTTGATTTCCGGTCGGAATTCCTGTCTTTACATTCGGATCAGGACGTTAGTCCGCGGCCGATGACCTTGGACCACCTTCCGTTCGACTTTGCAGCGTTGGATGCGACCAAACGCTCGCTGTTTTCGGACTCGGGAAAGGATCTGCCCAGCGAAGGAGGGTTCAGCGGGAATGCGATGAGTATTTTGTGTGGATTGCCCAGTCAACATTCATCCGATTCGGGTCTTGCAGACATTGGACGTCCAGAAGGAATTGAAGGGGTTGATAGGCCTGAAGGACGCGATACTGCGCATCATTCCAATGTACCGGAAGTCCTTTTACGCCGTAAAACGAACGAATTGGGCGTCTCTCGTCTCCAGTACGCGCAATCCATGGTAGAAATCCCGATAGGGTTCGATAAAAACGATTTGGGCGCGAAAACGGAGGAGCCAGAGACGTTCCGCGCATCTTTGTACGCCCATTGGTGGCTCAAAGCGAAACTCGCCACCAAAATGTCCGATACGGAAGCCAGTAGTGGCAGTACTGGCCAGCCCAAACAGTATTTGGTGATCCATAAAATTAGTTCCCGCTCTCGACATGGGATTGGGGTGGGTCCATCTGCGCCTGAGGAAATCGAAGATGCACCAGGCAAGAAATTCTACTTAACGTAGTGGTTTTTTGCTGCCCAGTTTTTTTGACACCAAAAAAACGCATGGAACATTCCTAAAACCTACCCTCCTTTTGCCCTAAAAAACGCCAAAAATAAGCAAGAAAGTATACTAATTTATGTATAAAGTTTTTCGTTCTATTAGAGTTGTGCACATTTTCGTGGTTTTGTTTATCACGAAAGTAACGTAACGGTTATTTATTTCTTGAACTTTAAAAAAAAAATTGCGTAGGTGCTGCCACCTCCAGTGGAGGCGAAGAACTGTCCCAAGAGCCCCATTCTGCGCCATCCAGTCGGCCCAGCTCCGTTAAACCCCGCCTCGCACCCAAGCCAGCTTTTCAGCCCCACCTCCGTCCCAATTTGCACCAATAGCCAGTTCTTCCCCACCAGTAACAAGGTTTGGTCGCAATATTGTCTCCGCCCCGCTCCGCCTTTGAAACCTTGTTTGGCTCTCGAGAGAGAAATGAAGCGAAAACTGCGCAGGAAAGGTAAACGAGCTCAGAAATTCATTGTTTGTTTACGGACCCCGTCAACAATGAATGAATGTGTGACTCATTCTAGTCGAGTCTTCGTATGATGATGACATGGCCATTTTGCAAGTCATTGAAGCGTATTGTTTGAGCGCCAAAGCGAGAAACACAATAAATTCCGGTAATTATAAAGAAATATTTAACGCTAGAATTTTGTAATTTATTTATTTTACTTTATTTATTGTTGAAGCCATGTTGGTGAGTCCACAAGTCTTGATTGCCGAAGAAGAAAAGATTATTGTGGAAGATCCTAGTGGAAACCAAAGCCAAGTGGAGGAAAAGTAAAAGGAATTAAGTTGTTCTATAAAATTAAAGGATTCATTTTATCAATTTCTTTGAATTGGTTAGAACGTTAGTGGACACAGTTTATGCGCTGAAGGATCAGATGAAAGTTCTGCAGGATCAAATGGCCGTGATTTGCAAAGACGTGGACTCTTTACATAAAAAACATAATCAATTGGAACGAAATGTGAAAAACCACGTATTACCCGGCCGAGATGACGTGTTCTGGGACATTTGAGCCTTTTTTGTCGCTTACAAGTGCCTTAGACTTGGACTTGGATGATTTTGTTCTTGTTTTTGGGCCAGCTTTTTGGTTTTGCATTATCATTTGCCTCTCTCCCCCCTCTCCTTCATCCAGTTGTAAAATGTAATCCTACAAATTGCAATAAATATCTCTTGTTACCTTAAGATTTTAGATAATTTTAAGTACGATCATTAGATCATTTAAGTACGATTTGTATTGCTTGGGGACAATACGCGAACACTAGCGTTCTTTATCCTGGAGGTTTTCTTTTAAACACACGAATACGATTCTTTAGCCCCAGGCTTTGGGAAAAATTACCGGTAAGGACGTCACTGGGATAAAATTTGAATCAACACCGAACCTTTAGGCAATACAAAAATAATTGTACAGATATCGTCTTATCAAAAGACGTTACAAGAGTTTAAAATCCAAACTTTCGAAAAATAATAATAATACAATGGTTTAAAAAAAGGAAATCAGGATTTAATTGGTTCCTCGACCTGACATTTATCTGTAGACCTGCTTTGAATACGTTGGACACAGGGAATTAAGAATAACATGATCCCACTGATTGCTATCATACCACCAGCTACGTAAAAGCCGGGATCATAGCTCCCCAAAGCGTCATACAACCATCCTGGTAAAAAAAACGCCATTATTAATTTAGGAATTCGATAAGAAATTCTAAAGATTTCGATGAATGCGAATAAAATTCTAAAGAATGTATGCTGAGTTCTCAGGAAATCTCTAATATGTTTTGTACCTGCGATAGGGGGTCCAATTAGCGAGGCCACGCCTTGGAATAATAATAATAGACCAAACGCATTGGTGAGCTTCTCGAGCCCAAATAAATCCGCCAGAATCACTGACGTCAATCCCACGTATGCTCCAATGGTCGCGCCGAAAACGGCAGAATAAAAGATCAACGACGGGTAATCAATGCAAAACGCACTAAACATAGTCGCTATAGAGACCACACAAAAACGAAAGGAAAAAAATATAAATTAAAAGGATTTTTTAAATTCATTTAGTTTTTATTACCTAAACCACAGACAGTAAGAGCAGAGTTGTAGAGCCAGAGTCGATTCAACCAAGGTTTGTCTGAAATGTAGCCCAACACGACACGCCCAACGGTATTAGCAATTCCAATGACGGCGAGCAAAAAACTCGCATTCTCCGACTCGATCCCGAGATCTAACGCACGATCCTAAAGTGTGAAAAGACGTTTAAATTAAGTGCAGAAAATATCTCATATAAGTAAGTAACCAAATAAATAACTATAATGAACCAATTCATAGCCAATTAATTCAAAATATACAGATAGAAAGAAAATAATGTACGAAAATAACTAAGAAATAATTAACTAAATAGTCACTAACTATAATTCGTGAATAGTTTGTTAATAACCGATTTTTTTCAATATTTGTCAGTAAGCTAATAATTATAATTTAGTGTAATACTATTATTTCAATATTATTTAATGATAAAGTAGCGGGTTAATATTATATTAAACAATAAAACTATAAATAAACTATACAAAAAAAGAGATAAACTTGATATTTATAATTTTTGATTGTAATAACTTGATTGATTAATTTTAATTGATTTTAATTTTAATTTTGATTGATTTAATTGATTGATTAACTTGATTAATTTTTGATTGTAATAACTTGAATAGCTTACGGTAATGTAAACGTAAGGCACGTTAAAGCCAATGCTGGTGCAGAAATTGGACAAGGCGAAGAGGAGGAAAATGCCATCTTTTAGCAAAGAGAAATCCATCATTTCGAGATACGCATCTCTGCCTTCTTTGGAGCAAGGAATACAGCTACAGACCTTGGTGTCTTCTTCGTCTTCTATTTGGGGAATGCGTAATACTGATCCCGTATATAAGACAGGGTTGGATCTATTAAAAAAATTTAAAAAAATATTATTAATAATTATTATTATTTCAGTATGTTAAAAGATATGAATCGAAGGAAAATTACTTATATTCGGGTAGTTTTTGGACACTGCCAGTATAGAGGATGTCCTTGCGGTACATAACCCCTTGCTCTTGACTTTGGCGACTTTGAGTAGAGACCACACTCCCTGATTTGGCCAAAGTACTGGCCGGGAATACTCCTTGGCTTCCGTACAAGAATCTTTCATGTTGGGGACTGCCTGGGACTTCCAACAGCTGCGGTTGACTGCGAGCCATCCTGGCGACGTCGAATGATGTCACACTTAAAAGTTGTTTCGAGACCGGAGGCGGCATGGCTCCATTTTGCTGGGCGCCCGAGCCCGGATAACTCAATCGATTGGCATTGGCATTGGATCCAGAGCCGGTAACTTGATTTTCTTGGCTCCTCTCTTTCATTTCGACCAATTTCTGAGCTTCACCGGCCTCCAAGGCTAAGGTCAAAGCGCGGCGTGGTTTTTTCGGAGGCTCCAAAGGCCGGAACATGGCCCCAAAGATGACACAATTCAATGTGAGGCCCGAGATGATCAACATGGCTCCTTTCCAGCCGTATTCTTTGACCAGGGCATCGGTCAAGGGTGCAAAGATAAAAGTGCCCAAGCCGGAGCCACAAACGGCGATGCCTGTAGCAAAAGCGCGTTTTTTCTCAAAATAAACGCTGACGCAGACAATGGCGGGTAAATAAATCAACCCAAATCCCAAACCTAAACGCATAAAATAAAAAGAGAATAAAAAGAAACATTAAAAAGATGTCGTTTTCAACCCTCTTCAGAATGAGTTTTTTTTTTTTTTTTTTTTTTACCCGCCATGATCCCCACCGTGAAGTATAAGGTAAGAACATTGGTCGCAAACACGCTGACGCCCAATCCAAATGCTGCCAACACGGCACCTGCTATAGTCACGGCTCGACACCCGTATTTATTCACGAAGGCACTAGCAATGGGTCCTAGAACAATAAGAAAACGTTAGGGGAATATATGAATAGGAAATTTGAATTTGTACTTTTCCTTATTTTATATATTTTTCAACGCTTTTTTTTTTGTTTACCTGAACCTAAGGTCATTCCTACTAAAATAGACGCAATCCAAGCTGTGGCTCCTTTGCTCTCGCCAAAATAATCCAGGAACTCGACAAAAAGAATTCCAAACGTATACGTCACTCCATCAGCTACAAAACAACGCATTAGTATGTTAGTTTCTATAATTCACTTAAATAAGTTTTGCTTAAGCAAACCGGTCAAGAATTTTCAAACATTTTCATAAAATTTTCAAAAGTTTCTTTCGATTTTAAGTTTTCTTCCATTAAAAAAAAAAATTATCCCGAGATTTCAAGAATTTTGTTGGAATTTTTTTAATGTCTTCGATTGTAAAGAATTTGTGAAGAATTGTAAAGAATTTTGTCCACATTTTTAAGTGATTTTAATAGTGCTGAACTTCAAATAAATTTATCATAACTTTTTCAAATTTTGTTTTTTTTCCCCGAAATCTCAAGAATTCGATTGAAATCGCATTGTTGATAATTTTCAGTAATTTATTTAGATATCCAAGTATTGGATTGGAATTTTGTATAATTTTGTTTTAATTTTTTATAAGTACTGTAATAAGAAAATTAGACAAGTGAATTTACCTATGACGTGGATCATGAAAGAGGCAAAAACCACCATCCAACCCCATCCCCCATCGGGGGGTGGAATTGCAAGGATTTCTTGCGTTCCATCAGCACTTTTTGCTTTCTTGACTGCGGGTGCTCCGTGGGTCATGTTTTCAACCGTCAGCTCAAGTTCCTCTTCTTGTTCTTTCTTCTTGTCCTATTCTTCTTGTTACGAAATTCCAAGACAAGCACTCTTTTTCTTTTTGCGCCAAATTCCAACCCCTTTTTGCACTTGTATAAAGCTTGTATATAAACGCAAAATACGAAGCGATGTGTAGAAGAAAAAGGGCAAGCCGAGTTTAAAAACTTAAAAACTCTTCGTTTTTAGCTCTCTGACAAACTTCCCAGTTTGAAAACCATCGTCGATTCGACCCAAGTGGCCCACTACAACTGCCTGTAAAAAATAATAAAAGAAAAAAGGGAAAGAGAGACGAGTCGCATTAGTATGGCATAAGAATATTCGATGAGACAAACAGAAAAAAGGGGTGTGTCTAAATTGTGCAGGATGTCACTTATGGCTCTGCCATCCGACCCGGCCTTTTTTTCAAGGGCAAACGACTTACTAAAACATCGAAGAATAAAAAGACCGGTTTTTTATATGAATAGCCTCAAACTCAACGGCCTAAAAGCAGCCTAAACCCTTTTGCTATAGAAAAGTCCACTCGTTAACTGTCTGGAAGCACGGCTGAAGCTCCTAAGACTCGCTAAAGACTTTAAAAAACGTTTGATTTTGTTCAAGGCACCAGCTAGCATGCCACGTGGAAAGAAACGTTCATTTCATTTGAACCGACATATACGCACCTCAAGAATGAATGCTCCGCTTCAATAGCACTCGTTTTGGCTCTGAAAGTGAAGCTCACCCTTTGCCAATGATGAAAGTTTGCCTGGAAGCACGACTGAAGCTCCGCGACTCGCTAAAGAATTCAAAAACGTTCGATTTTGTTCGAGGCACCAGCTAACATACCACGTGGAAAAGAAACATTCGCTTGAACTGATATAGAGGCACCTCAACAATGAATGCTTCATTTCTAGCACACGCTTTGCCACTGCAAATGAAGCCCACACTTTGCCAATAATGAAAGGTAGAAACTTGAGGTTTCTAGACTTGCTTTCACCAACAATGAAAGTACCTTATAAATGTTATAAAAGCCGCCGCAATAATGATAAGGGGCGGGGGCCAAAAAACTCATTCGAGTATGAAATGAGGTCAATAAACGAGTTCGATCAGTCCAGACTCCACTGGACCTTAGAAATGAAGTGAATCACGCTCAAAAGCGAGCGAGGTCTTACCTTCTTATTGTCAATGGTATAACTGCTACTGCGGCTATACAAAGCAGCTGATGCAATAGGAAACACGTTGTAACCACTTAAAAATAAAACCGCACTACTATCTACACACACGATGTCGATTTTCCCCTAATACAAATGCAGAACATGTGGGGAGCGAGAGAACGTCCCTTTTCGACTTGATTCCAGACGACGCGAGACGAACTGGTCTCTATTACTTCACAAACCTAAGCTAAAGCACAGTGCTAAGCTTTTTCAAACCAGTTCCCGCCCAGATAGAGCAATATCGCAAGCCTACAAGTGCAAAGATCTTCGGGACAAAGTGGGAGTACCCAACACCAGCACTCCCCTGTCAAAACTCGTTGAGATAAAACTTTCTTTAATCTTTTTCCTGATAAAATTGCGAAGGCAGGAGGTCTATATAACGTGTTTGCCCCATCTTCCATCTTCTACAGGGGAAAATTCTGGAATTCTTGAAACCAGGTCTTCAAGGATCATTTCCGACCTCAGTTAATCTTGTTATTCTAGTCTGGTCAGCTAAAAGATAAGCCTGATCCCACGGAGTGAAATTCGTTACAAAATTGAGACGTGACTAGTCTTGAAAACTTTCGAACGTCAGAAACCAAGTTCATATTTGTTAATCTACCATAGCGCGAAAAATGTATGCGTTGGATACCTAAGATCGTAGACATTTTTCAGAAAAAATCCGGTTGCATCCGCAGACCCGTATCCAGGGGGGGGG
>JAGJRO010000401.1:0-35520 GCA_022832285.1 Lepidurus apus apus | reverse complement strand
CTTTATAATACAACGTTAAAAACCCACCATTTCCAACGAACTACGCTCACCTTGCAGAATAAAACCGTTTGCGAGTTTAAAGCGTGACAATATAATTACTTGCTCAAAATACGTTCCAAGTCAGGCAAAGTCTTCATTAGCTTAATGCTTTCGCTAACAACCGAATTATGATTCATCAAGTCTTGGATAGCTCGTTGACGATCTTCAATCAGTGCCACGACACAAAGTGGTCTGCAGAGCCACTGGCGCAGCAAACTAAATAGACATACAAATTAGCAACGAAAGAAAAGTTTTTTTTTTAATTTTTTACCGTTTGCCTGCATGAGTTTGGCAGTGATCAAGCTGTTGGAGTAAAGTACCCTCGGTGGTCCCTAAACTACTATTCACGAAAACGTCCAAGTTCCGTATAGTAATACTATCGAGAACCATGTGTTGCCCCAGAGAAACGGCTTTTGCTTTGCCAGATTTGACATTTTCCATATCAACAGGAATGTAGGAACGGAAATCTTTCTTCACTAGAAGCGACTGTTCAATCTTGCAATTCAAAACGTACGATAGGACAGCTCCCAGGCTCTGAACTGCCATCTCACAACCTTCTTTGGCCACCAAACCTAACGTACTTCCTGAAAGAAAAATAAACACAAAACAAATAAATTAAAAAAAATCTTCAGATTTTTTAAAATTATCTTAACAAAAAAATCTTGATTAAAAAAATACTCTCAATATATATATATTTTTAAATTTCTTCAAATTTCATAATAAATCTTCATTCTTCAAAATTTCCTAATTTCTAATAACTAACTTACCTTCATCAATATAAGGTTTGAGCCCTTCTGGCCAAATCGTCCTGGAGTTTTCCTCACTTTCGGCGAAATAGTTCCCTTCAATCAGAAACCGTAATACTTTGGAAGGTTCCCAGAACTGTTTCCCTGACAACGATTCCAGTACGGCAGCAGGAGCGTTAGTTTTGATCACTTCTCTAGTTGCAGTTGAGACGTTTTTCCTCTCTAATAAAATCTATTTAAAAAAAAAAAATACTTTATAGAATAAAGTATAAAAACCAATGTATAAAAAAAATAACTCTGAATTAATTTAGTACCAAATAATTATTCTTATATATATTATAAGTAGTATTATTAGTATTAAAAATGCTGTTTTTTTTAAATTTAATAACCGGCGTAGGCTCGCACCTATTGCCTCGGGCTTTATTAGGTGTAGGGGTGTACATTGTTATTTTATTTTATTAATATACTTTATTAATTTTTGTTACTATTTAAAATTGCTGATATTAGTATTTAAATTACTTACATAATTTAATACTAAAATTAGCATTACATATTTTACAAAAAATTACAGTAACTCTAGCGCAAATGTGGAAAAATAAATACCTAATTATTTCAGAAATGTTCTCAAGAAATCTCAAAAAGACAGTCGAAATACCTGAACCGGAGCAAAATGGGCGAGTAACGTAGCCAATCGACTTCTGTAGCGATCATCAGCAAACTGTCCTAAGTAGAAGGTACCCAAAGAGGCTTCCAACAAGCAAATTCCAATTTCTACTTTGCCTCCAGGATCCACCCCACCCTAGAATACACCATTACATTCCCGTCCAAAGCTTATTCAGCGTTTCTAAACCTTTACCTTTTCAATTACAGACAGCAAATGATTGGGCGTAGCTTCAATATCTCCATTTCCATCGAAGAAAGTGTACGTTTTAGTCCCAATGGACGTGATTTGGCAGACTTCTCGCTTTACTACCTTGTCAAACTTGGAAGACCTTGGAGCTTAAACCCAAACGAAAATTTAGTGAAAAATACACTATCATTAAGTTTTTTGTGAATTACTATTTTTCAGTCGATCACTCATAATTTCCGGAGTCTCGGTTTGCTCAACGCGAGCCACCTTAAAGCCTTTTGCCACTAGAGCAGACGAAAAACGACCAAAGGCAGCTTCAGGAAATCCGCAATGCGCTACTTCGCCCTAACATACAAAATTTAACATCGGAATTGTCATATTTTACATATTTTTTTTAGACGTTTACTTTCATGATAGATAAGCTCAGCTCTTTCACACCAACATCGGCATCCATGTGGTATAACTCGTAAAATTTGCCCACTTTGAAGAAGAGAATTGCATCCTTGTGTTTGGACTTGACATCCCACCATTGTTTCATAGCCTTTCAAATATATCTTGTTATTAACGATAAATTCACATCTTATGAAAGCTTTTTTAAGTAATTTACGGGAGTTAATTTGGATTTAAAGTCTTCTGGGATGAACAAAGTCGTGGGATCGTAATCGGGGTCATCTGGGCGCCTTTTGTCTCTATCCCGGATCTTCTCGGGTTTCATAAACTCCAGATTGGTATGGAAAAAGACGCGCTCTTCAGCATTAGCCACTACTGGGCTATCAGACGAGCTAAAATACGACAAGCGCTGCTTGGTTTTTTCTCCCACAGGGGTGCGAGGAGTAGACGGCGCAGAACAAGAGAAGCTGCTCAAATTTAAGGATGGTGAGCTTGCAGAAGTGGGTGTATTGAACGTAGCCTTAGATACGGGACGTTTAGTGGAAGGTTTAGCAGACTTTTTACGCTTTTTTGCAGGAGTATCTTCGGATTCCGACTCGGGTTCACCCTCAGAGACCTCTTCGCTTTCGATTGATTCCTCTCCCGCTTTGTCTAACGTATTATTGTCTAATATATTACTGGATTCTCGAAGACCTGAAGTAACGAAAATAAAAATACCTGGTTTATATTCGTCTTCAGAACTGTCGGCCAAAGCTTCCAGTTTTTCTTCGTCTCCTTCGCTTTCGTCATTGTCTAGAAGCATTATTCGCCTACGCTTAGCTAAAGGAGCTTTGCTAGACTTGGGAGTTGTCAACTTAAGAAGTTTCTTGCATTTAGGGGTCACGGCGCTAGTGTTCGCTAAGAGTAAAGGTTTATTAAGCTTAGAAAAGTAAGTTCAATTGAGAATGTTATCTACTTGCTTGTTCTTCCTCATCTTCCGATGGTAACAACTCTACGATTAGCTTTAGTCTTTCTTCTAGGGGCAGTTCTAGCGCACTCTCGGCCTCTTTGCACCCTTCAATCCACTTGGGATCCCTGACATTGGGAATTCCGTCTTTTTCTTCATAAAGCTTCACATTCCTTGAAAGTTAGTAAAAAATTTAAGCTCCCGCATGGACGTAGTCAAAACTTTACTTAGATTTGACCCACGATCTCGTGACGGGCTGATCAAAGAATTGGACGTGAACATGACCGGCTTTGTGTGTGGATTGCAAATTAGGATGCTTGCAAACTATACTTGGCCACCACGGAAAACTGTCCAGTTTAGCCCAGACCAACGTCCCTTCTACAAAACCGAGTAAACTGTAAGCGATTTATAGCCAGCGTACAGATTTAAAATACCGGTTAAGTTATTGGTTCCGCCATTGGCTGTAGCTCCTTTGGTACTCGTAGGTGTTCGTGCAGCAGATTCTGGTTTGATACTTGAGGGGGTTTTGTTTTTACTATTTTCGTTGGACAGCGGCAAACGAGGAGTCTGAGGATCATTTTGAGTTGACGAAAGTGTCCCGTTTGTTGTCGCTTTTTTTGAGAAAAAACTTAAAATTGACTTTTGGCTCATCCTGGAGCTAAAAAAACCTGCAGTTTTTTTAAAGAATATATTAAGTACTTCATATAGTTTCGCTTTTAATTACTACTTGTCAATAGAACGGCTCTTTACATCAAACACGGGACGTTGTTATGTCTTGTCTTGTCTTGTAAAGTACGCCGCGGAAGCACTAAATTGTGCTTATTGCCGCGTGTGTCCAGGTTTTGTTTTTCCTTGAGTTTTATTAACTTTTCCAATGCTTAGGGTTCCCCACGTTGTTATGAGCGGGAAAAACAGCTCGGCTTTTGTTGTTGCGAAAGCGGTGTTGCCAGTTTTATTAAAGATTGCTCGCCAAATGCGCCACTAAAATCGCCAAAGCACCAAAAAATAAATATAGATAAAAACGCATAGATTGTCAAAATTGGCAGGCTTCTTTTAAAACCTAATTGGTCCCTTAATTGCTGTAAAAGTCAATGACTTTTAGACGGTGTAATATACCCTCCGACACGCATCTGCTTTATAATTCGAAAAAAGGGAATGTAATGGAAAGTGGCAAGTATAAACTGCACGCCAATTCATGTTTCCTAGTCGATAAATTTGTCGAGAAAGCGCCAAATTGAGTATTTGAGAAATCCCTAAATCTGGCAACACTGCATAAGGAAGATGGTCAAGATGACCCCATTCAAAACGACCTCTACCAAAATGACCTCGACCCAAAATGACCCTCAACAGAAACAACCCCGTTAATATTTATGTACCTTAAGAAATGTCCATTAATAAAGTAGATAACAAGGATATATTTATATTACTCTACAGTTAGGGTATAGGCTATAGTGCAGGTGTTAAGTTAGGTTACGTTAAGGCAATTTTTAAAAATATTTAGTGTTTTGCTTAAGTATTACTGGAAAAATTATCAAGCAATTTCTCTCAAGTTAGTTTTAGTTTCGCATTTTATCCCGTTTCGCTAGCGCGGTCTCACAGGATCATTGCGTGTTTTGTAATTTCGTGTTTCGCCTTTTATCGCGACACCCCTTATTGTGTGCGCGCCAAATTTGTTAAATCTCGTGAGTACACTACTAAATTGAAAAACTACCGTATTAATGTTGACATGCAATTTTTCCCAGTAAAAAATCTTTAATACAAAAAAAGAGTATAATATTCGTCAGTACCATGACCGAGACAAAAAAAGTTTACCAAAAAGCAAATCTCATATTTTTGAAAATTGTTTTCAGGCTAACTGTACAATATGACCCCCCTCTTCACCCAACAATGCCACGAGAATGTTACAACACCACGGACCGTGCAAAGTTAATTAAGCAATATTAATTATTATTGACTAAGCGATTCAAGTTGAAGCCTAACTGTTTAGTCCGAAGAACCTGGTCCCTCTTCGCCTACGTAGTTTATTCGTTATTTTCTTGTTGTTTTTTGTATACAAAGATTATAATTAAAGTTCCAATTTGCCTAATAAGTTCGTATACGCACTAAGCAGCGACTTGTTCATTGACTTAACACGGCGTAAAGTCTGGATTTAAATTATCTTCGTAATCTTGAGCTTGTTCAATCAATGACGGCGTTTCATCTAAATGGACTTTGCGCTGTCGTAGGTGATCAGGATCTGAGTGTTGAGGTGTGTAATCCCGTTCATCCTCTTGACGACTAGAAGACCTTTCCTCTTGCTCGGACAGATGTGGCGTAGAGCGACCTAACAGAAATTTACGTATTAGGTTTGAAATCAATAAGCCGCTTTAGTAACTTGGAAGTTTTATTACCAGAAAAACTGGTGCTAGTAAGCCTGCTGCGCTTTGAATGACTCCAAAAGTACTTATCCAAGGGTGTGAAACGATATTTAAGGTTGACACGATCGCGGAACTTTTGCGGGATGACAAGGCTGGTCGTAATAGTGTTTCCCAGGAAAAGAATGAGAAAAACAACGGCCAAGACTGGGACCTATAAAAAATGGTTGTTTATACATGAAAAAAAATTTTTTGGCCAAAAAACGAACCTGCCAAACTGCTTCGGGATGAAAGGAGAGCTGATACAAACCCCAAGCATTGTACAACTCGAACAAATAGCCAACGTAAAGGAAAGGCAGCAAGAAGCTGAGCCCTCGCCACATCCACGAATGGAAGCCTTCAATCGTAATATCCATATCGTGACGTTTACCCAAAGTCTTGAGACGGTACAAGCATCCTTGCTGGTACTTGAACTGCAAATACTGTACAAAACCTAAGAAAACACAAGTATAAGTGGAGTGTTTTAAATTTGAAGAAGAAAAGTTAGAAAACTTACTAATATAGACATAGAACCACATTAGCTGCTTGCGGAATTGATGATACGTCGCAGAATCAGGCCAAGTTAGTAAAATGCCTGCTAGGACCGTGGAAATAAAGTGATGTGCACGCCACCAGCCTTTAATGTGCGACCCATTTACTTTCAATATAGACTCGCGTATAGTTAAGGTACAGTAGTACCAAACTGCCAGGAACATGAAGCTCAAATCCAAAACCCTAGACAAAAAAATAGAACTGTATAGAAGCCGAGAGAGGAACTGGTTTACCTATAACTTGTCACAAGGTTGATGACTGAGAGCACCATTGCGATAGCGCTTAGAACTAACTTGAATTTCTCGTATTCATCTTTATACTTGAACCTGAAATCCAGTGAGAATCAAGGTTATAAAATGTATACAGTAAAAACACGTGAAGCATACTTATCAGCCCTGTTGAGAATAGAAACGTTAACGGAGCCCAGAATAATACTCAAGTAAAATCCATTCGGTTTGGGTAAAACCTCCTTCATTTCGTTCAATTGAGCTTCCCTTCTTAAAATATCTTTTTTCAAGCAATCGATCTTCTCCTTGTCCTCGTCATTCTGAGCTTTAGCTCTAAAAGGAAGACACATTAAAAACAAACAAATTATTTCTCAAAATTAATAAATACGATATTTGTATACTTTTTCATTGCCGTATTGACCAAACCCAATCTGTATTGTTGATGCTTAATATCATTCGTGCATTTTTGCTGCAAGTTGCAAAGCTCTTCTAGCTTTGTTATATACTTCTTATGGTCTGCCTGAAATATAAAAAAATTATCCGAGTCTCCAGAATCATTCACTACACGAAAAAATAAAATAAATACCTCGAGCGATTTATATTCATCAGCTAAATCAAACCAATCTTTGATGCACGAATCTATATCGCTAACTATAAGATCCATTCTTTTTTTATATTAAACTACCAAATTTCAAGCTGAAATAACCACGACAATTTTCTTCAATGCCACGCCAACATTCTCAACGCTCACAAACACTTGTGAAGTTGTTTACTCTCAAACACGACTTCCCCTATTTGCCGCTATTCGGCAGCTCGATCACTGATAATACATTCATTATCCGTGTCTCAAATCCGTGCCGTATTTATCAAAGGTTCTATAGCAACGTAACGGAGCTGATTATAGTTAAGGCAATATGCCGGTTTCTCTGATAACCCAGTATATTTTGCATTTATATTTCGAGCTGATTAAATTAAAAACTGACATCACAGACACGGCGAGTAACGAAAGTCTCGCAGCCACTATTCGCCCGATACCATTGCAGGGTTATCAATACCAGATACACGCGAAGATTCGTCTTCGCTCGAAGAAGAAACACTTCGCTGCACACGCAAATTCGGATCTGAGGGATCAAAGAAAATCATTACATAATTCAGAATTATGCATAGGAATAATTTAGTAGATTAAGACGGAATTAATATAATCTAAACCAATGTAATGACCGGACAATTCACAAGACATCGACAAAGCTAGACGTGGAACTTGTTCTCTAATTATAAACAACCAACATTACCAATTCAAACAAAGGTCCAGCACTGCTGTACAATCAGCTCCGACTTCAAACTATGAGCAAAGGATCCATAGCTTTATATAATTACATGAGCAAGAGACAGTCCATAGGACTGCACTTGGGAAGGGACAAGGGCGAGGAATCGAAGTGCCAATGAATTATAATAAGGAATAAATAAATATGTCCTGAACCAGTCGGTAACCAACGAGACCATTAAAAAAAGGAAAAAAATCCACCTATTATTACATAATAACTGCAGCTCCCATTCATTTGTCTTTTACACTTTTTGTCGTCGTTGGAACTCATCGTTTGTCAATACCCGAAAAACGATACAGGATGGACTTGGGAGTTGACGTTGGCATCTGCCAAATGTACAGTCACATGTTAACAGAAAGTAACCAACAAAAACAAAAAAAAACATAGGAAAAAACAAGAGTCCCCCAAATGACCGCGCGGAAGCTAAATATCACAAAAACAAGTTCCTACGATAAACATGTCGCAAGAACGAAACGAAATGAATTTTTTCAAAATGAATGGGCCTTTTCCATGTTTACGACGTTAGCGCAGGCAAGGTCTCCTCCTCTTCAGGTGTGGAATCTCCTGCGTACAGTCTTGCCCGTCGATGACAAGGATCACCGCAAGGCGCAGGATCTTCTGCTCCATCTATAACACGTCCAAAAGACAAAATCCCAACATTACATCAACCCTTGACACATAACAACTTAGACAAACGACGAAACGGAAACAAAGGAAAACTTCCCCAAACTAAAATAGATTAATTGCCAAAAGCATAAATAAAAACAAGTTAGTCAGATTAGTAAATGGCTTTCACTGGCCGAAAATACGGTTGGTTTAGTAACACGCAGCCCAACTAACCTAGAACACGCGTAGCTTGGGGTATTTTGACTTTGACGGGCGTTTTGCATTCAAGCGGCATGCCGTTATAGTACACTGCTAAAAATCCATACGTTTTTTTGGTTAAAAAAGGAATGCAAAGCTCACGAAATTAGCAAAAGCGAAAAAAATACGTCATAAAGTTTTAAAATTTAAAAATCATCACTCACTTTGCAGTGCTCGAGTGACCTTTGCTTTATCCTCTACTAGATACCATGCTGACATCAGGAAGAAGGCTCCTCCGATGACCTCAACGAAGGCAGTAATAAAGAGGGCGTATTGCAATGCAGTGAATTCAACGTCCACATTGCTCATGTCAATGCTGGAGGAAGAACAATTCCAAGGGATAGGCGTTGTGGGCGTATCCAATACTGACGGTATAGTTGAGTATAAACTTGCATTGTGACTAGGAGCTCGTAAAGGAATTTCAACCAAATTGGTGTCTGGTTTTAACACTCGTTTCAGGATCTCGGATACCTAATTAAATCCATCACTTAAAATTTTTTGTACTTTTACAGGCTTTATCTTGTGTTTTACCTGTCCAATCAAGTACGGGCTTCCAGCATCCCCAAATGCGTGAGATACTAAGATCTGGAACGCTTCAGCAGTTGCTCTTCTGGTTGGAATTACCACATACTAAGACCATACCATATGTTAGATGGAAAACTTGACCCCGCAAACTCCAAAACGGACCCTCCCTTCCCCACAAAACGGAAAGCTTAGTACAATCATACGAAACAAAATACAGAATCCCGGCGAGTTTTTGTGTGTGTGTGTAAACTTACAAGGAGGATATCGGCTACAATGGCCCAGTTCATGTTGAGGAACAATTCTCCAAAAAAGACTAGGGTAAAGCAGGCCGGCGTGCTGACCGGGGCCATATACAGGGACGCGAGCATAAGAGGCGTGGACGCGAGAAGCCCAAAGGCACAGACCAAAGGATCCGCCCGCGGATACCGCGTACGCAATTTCTGTCCCAAAATTGAACCCAACGGCACGCCCACCAATCCGGAGATCATGGTGATCACACCGAAGATATAGGCCACACTAACCCAGCACAAAACAAACAAAAAACGAAACATGAACTCCGGACAAGATCACATAAAGACGCACGTGGTCCCTTTCTCATAATCTCAAAGATCACAACCTGATATCATCCCGAACAAGATACGGTTTTTACGAGAACAATGCGCGTATTGATATCAGTAACTCCAAACTCGTAATCTTCTGTTTGGTTCCTGACTACAAATTAATCTTAATAAAACATATCCGTAAGCTCACTGATACGAAAACGACACAATTCACCCAGATAAGATACTCCTTACCAAGAGAATATCCCCGCAAATAGCCCAGTTGAGGTTTAAGAAAAACTGGGCAAAGAAGGCCACTGCAAAGGTAGCGGGTGTGTTATAGCCAGCTAAAACAAAGGCCAAATAGATGAACGGCACCGAGATTATTAAGCCGACTCCGCAAACCAAAGAATCCGCGGTTTCGAACTTGGTACGTAACTTCTGACCCATCCAGGAACCCAGAAGAACGCCGGAGATACCTGCTATAATCGCGATCACCCCAAACACCATCGATATTCTATAGATTTCGAACATTTCGGTCACGTCATTTTCGTTAGAAAAAACGCGACTTGCGCCCGACATGCGCCCTGCAGGTACATAACAAGAAATAACGGTCAGCTTACTCATCCATGGAGACGTTTTCCTGGCCAGGCTGATTAGCCAAACCCAAGGTAATGAATTTAGGACCCCACCATGCCAAGGCTCCAGCTACGAAGGCTACACACATGGAAGCGACGGTCGAAAGCATAAAACTGCGACTGAAATAATCGAAAATGGGAGAAAATTACGTTATTAACCCAACCAGATTACATAATATGCACCTATTACATAAAAAAAAACTTACTTCTTGCAAAGTGACTTTATGTCAGCCCACCACGAGGTTGGCTTTAAATGCGATCCTTCACTTTCTCCACGAGGTGGGTCTCGCATGACGAATAAAACAAGGAGTACCGCAACTGCGCCCAAGATCGGCGTCACACGGAGGCCCCACTGCCAAGTTTGTCCCAGTTTGGCGAACTCTGAGCCCACGATGTAACCCAGACCACTGATTTGAGAATGAAACGGCAAAAAGTTCATTGTCATGGAATTTTTTTTTATATTATTAAACGATTACCTTCCAACCGGAATAGCGAAGTAAAATAAAGCGAGCATTTTTGAGCGCGTATCCTTCACAAACAAGTCACTAATGATAGTAGGTGCTATTGTGGAATAACTAGCTTCGCCAATGCCAACCATTGCTCGGAAGCTAATGAACCAATGAAAGTTCTATAAGACCATAAACAATAATTAGAATATAACGAGTCGTAAACGATAATGTTGGGCTTATTTAGATGGATTATTTACGTCAGCAAACGATCCCAGTAAGGTCGTTAAGCTCCAGAGGAAAATTCCGCCGGCCATAAGTGATCGGCGCGAGTATCTGTCTCCCAAGTAGCCAAACAACGGCGCGAAGACCATATACGAGAGAATGAACGCAGTTTGCAGCAAGCCTCCTTCCGTGTCACCGATATTGTAGAAGCATTGTATGTCCGTCAAGATACCTGTGGAGATGTCCGGAAATGTAGCCGTTGAAATCCAGAAATGTTTCATAAAACCGTACAAATGTTCTTTTACCGAACAAAATTAAAATTCTGGTAATTTATCATAACACAAAGCCACGCAACGACGAAATTTATCAGCCGACCTCTTCACGTCACAGAGGGGCTCAAAATAATACATATTTTTTTTGGAAGGCTTCCTTTGGCATAAGAACCGAGTTGGCACAAGCAAAGGGACTCAAAATATGCTGTGGCAAGCCAGAAACGCGAAAACGTGGATTTGTTTTGCGAGTATTTTTAAGCACAGAGAAGAATTTACGGTCCCGGCTTGGTTCCGCGAGTTCTACGCTAATCAGGACTCTTTAGCTTAAAGCTAGATTTAAACTCCCTATCAGTTCAGATGGACGTAGGGGCAAAAAACGGATCTATTTGTTTTGAGAAAAAGTCCTATGATAAGGACTAACACAAAAAGATAGGACAGCTGTAATGCAGACAAGGTTTGTAGTATAGAAAAGAAGATTTATACAAGTCTAACAAGGGAAAGAGGTCGCAATAATTCTTGTGGCTTTCCTGATGCCAGTAGCTCTTTCCGGTTCGAACGAATTATTGTACGTATACATTTGCCAACCTATAGTCCCACTTTACGTGAATGGAATAAATCTGTTCTTATGGCGTTGTGCGCAAGAGGAATGAAGGCATTACGCGAGTTATATTTCAAACTTAATTCGTTTTAATGAGCTTAAGGGTTCGGTAGAGGAGACGGACAGGTATATAGCAGGAAATGTAATGGCAGATGTGCTCGCTCATAAATGGTCCCGGAGACTTGGCCTTGCAGAAGCTGACACAACATGCATAATTACCCTAAAGACGTTCGTTACCTAAATACTACGTAAAATAACCCTAAAGGACTTGGGACAAACATTATCCGTTATAATAACGGACACAGAAAAAGATAAAGTTGGAAAAAACTTACCCGCTAAAGTAAATCTGTCCATATAATTGATCAGATTGACAAAGCAGAGAATGGACACCGTAATGATTTCTGCTCTTGTAACTTTGGCTTCTGGTCGCTGGAAATCTTCTGTTGATGTTGACTCTGGTGTTCCCAGGCCTTTCTCACCTCCATGACTATTTGGTTTATAATCCACCATTTGTCCTGTTTGTGCTATTACACTGCCGCTATACTCTTCATGCCGGATCAGCTCCTGTCGCGAACTGTTGGCTCGAATACCTCCTGTAGTTGACGTAGTATCCATAGTTTTGCTTTAGCAGCCCCTTTATTGCTTGACTCAGCTCAAGACTTGGCGGTTAATCAGATGAGATGCTGACTGTGAATAAAAGTTTGCAGCGACAACTCCCTGCAAAGAGATAAACGTCCACAAGATATACATTTCAACATTATTTCCCTTCCTTTTAAAATGACTTGCTTACTATGATTCTGTTTGCATCAGACTCTTTTCGTTTACACCCTTTCACTAGCACCGCTCTACTAGTAGCACTAATGCAACCGTCTGTAACCCCGCCCAGCAAACTCACGCGGTTCCTTCTGCCGGCTAATAAGAAAGCAGGGCAAACATGACGTAAACAGTCGGTCGTACGATAACCAGCTTGGTCAAATCAACAGAACTATCAAAATTTTAATTAACATGGTCATAATTCATACAAATATAAAGATTAGATTTAATGTAATTTTTAACAATAAACAAGTTCCAGTAATGTAGTACTTCATTCATAACGGTTGTGGTTAATTTATCGATTGCCTGAAGACGTAATATTACGACCTGACCTATAGGAGTGGAGCACCTATACGAAGAAAACACGAACTAAACCATACTATCTACTAATTTGTATCCAAATCAAAGCTTTCAGAGTATAGACACTCACTGTAAGAATATATAAAATTCTATAAATCAATTTAATTAAGAGAACTTCTCATAAAAAACAAGCTTTGATTTTAAATGAATGTGTTACAGTAGTATTAGATTTGAGAGGTTTCAAATTTTGAATCCGGGCGGGAATAATAATATCGATTTCCAGAATTCCGATAGTTTCTCGATGCTATTTGCAATGCTCGATACTGATAGCAACGGTTGCTTGTCAACGTCCACACCCAGTATTGTAAATAATAACACTATGTTCTTTAGTTTTTTAGAGTTTACGCACGGCATCCTTTGATATGAGATTATGAAAATCAATGAGAAAAATCTAATCATCTTTGCTGCAGCAAGCACCCCTGTTGACAAAGAAGGATGGCTTTCGAAACGCGGTGAAGTAAACCGGAGCTACTCCAGGAGATGGTTTGTTTTGAAAGGAAACTTGCTCTTTTACTTTGAAAAGAGCACGGATAAAGAACCCTTGGGCCTTATCATACTAGAAGGATGCTCAATTGGTATGCTATTTTCGCACTTGCCCCTTTAAACAAAATCTCTGATTAAAATGGTCGTTCGGCAATTTAGAGCTTTGTGAAGAGGAAGAATCCTTTTGCTTTCAAGTTGCCTTTCATGGAGCTGGTGATCGTACTTATATTTTGTCTGCCGACAGCCAGGAGAGTATGGAGTCTTGGATGAAAGCCTTGGCATGTGCCTCAATTGATTACATACAGCTCCGCGTGGCTGATCTTCAGCGACAAGTGGACGAGCTTACCGGTAACGGATGTCTTTAATTACATGGTTCCACTACATCACTCAATTGTTAAATATCCGTTCTAACTCCTCCAGAGGTTGAAAAAATGCAGCAACTTCAGTCACTTTCACTGCTCCAGGAAGATAAGCAAGCTGCCGTGGCCTCTGTTATTTCCATTCCGCCGCCACGACCAAGAATCAACCCATTCAACGTGGAAGCGAAATCTTCAGTATTAACACGTCACGCTGCAGGTGTGGCACCCAGTGCAAATGGCAGTGCACCAATTACCAGTGCCACACGAATGAAAGTATTTACTGAATTCCACGAAAAATACGGAAGCTCAATTAAACGATTAAGGATCGCCTGGTTACAGAACCAAGCCCAGGATTTAATCACTCTGTGATGTTTAAACTAAAGAATTGTAAAACTTATAAGGCCAAAAAATAAACCGTTTCTCTGCTTTAAAAAATCACACAAAAATACTTCTCGGTCTACTACTGTATAGCCCCGGACACGATACTGACAAAGCTGCTTTCCATCTACATTGCTGCCATTGTCACCTTTTTGGAAATCCTGGAGGCGCTCGCGCTTGCTTTCGCCCCTCCCTACCGTTTGACGGTCCTGGCTCTTGGAGGTTTAGAGCGGCCAAGGAGTTCACAGGAATGGCCATATCTAAAACGCAGCTACTAAAGTTGGCATTAATCGGCCCAACAGCTTCTGACTTCTCAGACGAACTGGAATGTGCTGTAGGCCTAGGAAACGTACGCTTGGGACCTCGATGGTGCCGCGTATTAGGCCTGTTATACCTCGGACGAGGGCCGCTATCATAGCTAAGAGGCGGGCGATAGGAAACTCCGCCTCCAGATCTCGGCCCATGACCAAAATCTCGACGAACATGGTGGTATACTTCGTCTCTGTGATGACCATTGGTTGGATATGGTGGCTTGGGATGAGCGCCAGAACTAGACTGCGGCGGAGTTGGAGGATTAGGTTCAGGAAAATTCGTAAACACTCCAGCTACTCCGCTTGTTTCGGCGTGATTACCAGGATCCAACAAGCCATTCTCTTCCCTCTAAAAGAATTAAAAAATGTCGAATCTATAATATTTAATGAACAGTACAAGCTTACGCCTTGTGTTATTAGCAAGACACGAGTGCTATCCGCTTCGGTATCAATAATTCCACCTCTGCCTTTCTGTTTGGCGTACAAATCATTCATTGTTTTTCGCCAGACTAGCTGCTGCCTCGTTTCCTGTCCAACGCGGTACAAAACATCGTTTTCAGCCTCTTTTGGGGGAGGAGCTAATGCCAGGTGAACAGGATCTATTTTCAAAGGTTCCCGACAAACCGCACATGTAGTCTAAAAATCCCCTAAAAAATCACAGATGTCTACATGAAAGTCAATTTTTACTTCATTCTCAGGTTTTTTCTTCCCTAGCTGTTCTACGTAATCTTTCTCCAGCTCTTTAAACTGCTGTAGGCAAGCTGTGATGTAACGTCCCAAGCAGTGGCAATGGTAGTGATGATAGCAGCCCGTAACAGTGATTGCATCGCTATCAACGAACCCGTACAGGCAGATTGGACACGTGCCTACCGGTCGGTTACATAACGTCAGCTGGTCTTTGACTAGCTAAAATACGAAAATAGGTTAATATTACTTTTGATAACTTGTTCAATATTACTTGGATAACTTCATACAATACAGGAAGTCCCTTGTACTCCTCGCATTTTGCAAAGCATTTCGACAGAATGGAATTACAGAACTCATCACTGAGGCCTCGTGGACTGCTTATAAGTACTTCGGGAGCTTGCTCGGGGTAATCAAATGGGAGCTTTAAGGTTAAAACTAAGCATACGTATTGTTGGTCGGGATCATCGGCTGTAGACGGATAAAGCTTAGTAGACAGAGAACAAGGCCTTTTGTAAGAAAAAAAAGATATTTCGTTAGACATGGGAAATTATATCTACGTTAAACGTTAAAACTGTATACCCTTCCGTGTATTCTACATCAAGTTCCTCAATGAAAATAGCTTTCAATGCCTCGATTTCTTCAATGACTCTGAAAAAGAAAAAATAGATTAATTATTTCTTGTCTCGTGACTTTCACTTTGTTATGCCCGATGATGAGAACGAGAATTTGACACTAATATATAAGCGGAAGTCGAACAGAAATCAGAATTATTGGACTTATTTCATAACTTTAATTCAAACACAACTCAAGAACACTTATGTTTATACAAGATTACTACTTACGCTTCATTTTGATCCATTGTGAAAGAAATAAAAAATTTGGAAATGTATTTCGTAAGCAAGCACAAAAAATCTCAAACAATATAAACAAAGCGAACGTCGGATCGAACTAAACTCTAAACGGTGATCCGTGATTGCGTTCTGGAAACCAATCAGAGCACTCACTGAATCTTCACTGAGTCTTCACTGAATGCGTTCATTTCCCTTCTTCGGTGTCTGGAAAGTGGAAAGCAAACTTTGGAATTTAGATGACAGGATATGAAAGCTGTCCAACTTGTAGGCAGCTATTTTACTAATGTATTCTCATGACCATATTTCTTAGTGTCTTTTCATTTTAATTGTCTTTACTACTACTGTCTTTTCATTTTAATTAAATTAAGGAAACTTTCGTTAGCGAATGAAGCCGCTTGTTATTCCTACCATAAATTAATTCCGCAGTGTGAAGAACTCCCAAAAACAAACCAAAAAACAAACACGGCAAGCTTTTGCGATCGAACGACAGTTTCCTAATGCAGTTAATCAATAAATAAATTCCCGAACCAATGGATTTTGTCTTTGACGATTGACCCCATAATCCCTATCATACTATATTAAGTAAATTAGCATTCGAAATCCATTTATACGTTACTTTTATGTACCCAGAAAGTACTGACAAGTGACAACTGACAGAGAAAGTAATTAGACAGTATCACCATCTAATGTGTATAGTATATAGCTTTCACTGTTTTCCCGCTTAATACAAAATTTGAGGTATTATTACATTAGCGAGCATTATAGACTCTATACTCAGGGCCGTACCTAAGATTTAACCCCCCTAACCCCCATGGGTACGGGCCTGACTCTACTGTTACAAAGTTAGATATTACACTAATCGTAATATGATATAGCTTAGCGAGGTGCCGTTACACTCTTACAAAGTTTGACATAGAATGCCAAGTAGAAGTCAATGAACTAATAAAAATAATTACATATTCAATTCATGTGAGAGCAAATAAGCATTCTCTTTATCGAGTTAATGGAAGATTAGAGTTCCCAGTCCAGTTCAAATCTGAGTTCTCTATCGGAATGATTGATTCGAAGGTTGAAAGGAGGAAACGATATCAAACTGATCTTACGGGAACCAGTAACCTTATATTTAGCGCAAATCCTTTAATTCGTGATTTCATCAAGGAAATTGATAAAAAAAATAGGCACGGAAATCACTGCGTTTCATCAAATTAAATGCAAAATGTTGCCATTAACAATATAACTCGAGAGCACATAAGACAAATCGTTTGCGCTTTATTCAAATAAACCTGAAAGCCAAATAAGTTGTTCTATGACTTTAACCTCAGTACATCAAGATTTGCGTGAACATTTTGGTTTGTATCAAGATTTGTGGTCATCCGCAAATGGCCGAAATGTCTTAATGAAGGAAACCCCCATGAGTGCATGTTAGACGGAAAAATCAAAAAACAAATTTACGAGTTCCGTTAGGGCAACCAAACATGAGTAGTTTTGGTACAATGAGTTTTTCGAGCACCAAATTTTTCTTAAAATAAAATGTGTGTAAAATATAGGTATGATGCAAAATATGGGTTTGTAATATGTAAAATATGAACAATATAGGCTTCACTTGTTTATATACATTACCGACTGGTGATTACCATGGAAAGTAGACTATTGCAAAATAAACTAACAACTAAGGGAGGAGGCTTATATGGTTGACCTTATACTCTCTGCGAATATAACTAAATTGAAGGCTTTTTCTATGAGCTCCTTCCAGTGTTTCTTAAACAGGTAGATTTTTTTTTAGTATTTAACACTGGCGCATTGGCAGGTTGCCGTGACATAGCTGTTAAAAGACGGTAAATATTCTACGGTGGAATATTTTTCCCCTTTCTACTTTTATTTATTCCCCCCCCCCCCCCATAATTTTCTGGACAGGGTTTTTCCCAAGTGAAGGTTTTTTCTACTATATAGCGTTGCGGATTCACATCGCACTGCCTGACGCGTTAAATGCATATTTCCTAGGACAACAGGAATTTCCCGGTGATGCAAGTTACAGCACTGGAAAGTTCTATATACGTAATATAAGGTCAGTGCTGGACCACTATTTTCCAAGCTGGTCCTTATTTTTTTCTATAAAAATTCGTCATACTTATGCACTTTGGAATGTTTAAACAAAAAGCGTGTTCTGAAGAAATTTTGTCCGAATTTTGCCAATTTACCCCAAGGTACCACAAGGGAGCGCAATGCTTCGCATGGGAGCATTGAACGCGCACTGCTTCCGCGCATACAACGGCAAGCAAGATAACGTTATATCCCGGTCCTCAGTTTGTACGAAGTTTTTTTTAGAAAATACGATAAAATAATGTACATGGCATGAGAATTTCCAAATCCGCAGTTTTACTTTTTTCGCGTAGGTGAAATATTAATTTGCATTTTTAAAATTGGTGAAGGCAAAACTAAAAGTAAATGTAAAACAGCTGTATCCTCCCTATTAGATTACTGTCCGGAAGTTCTGTAAGAATCTTGTGTACTTCTTACGCAAGAGTGCTTCTGAGCTCCCCATGATAGCTAAGATATAAAAGCATAGAAAGCTAAGATATAAAAGGGAGCCTTCACACTGAAAGGTACGACCGAATTCCTCGAAGTAATAGTTTTCTAGATATAGTTTACTGACCCGTTGACTTGTATTGGTGTTGTAAAAGTCGAGCTAAGGTTCGCGGCGAATGACAACAACCAACGGCAACAATTCCCATGGTCGAGCCCGAAAATTTTTTTGCCGGGAACCAACCATGAATAAAGAACAGGCTTCTGTAACGCATCCGAGACGGAGAACGTGACGTATGTTAAGTAAGGTCAAGTTACTAATTTCATAGGGATTTTTATCCTTGTTTCCATGACGTTTCCAGAATCTGAACTTTCTTTAAATCCCGTAGTTATAGCTTTATCTTGACAAGGATAAAAGCTCGTGACATTTTGGAGGTTAATGTCGCACGTGCTCGACCCCGAATCCCCTTAGTTCTACGTTTCCATAAATCACCTGTCCTACTTTTCAATACTTTCTTTTAATGTTTAACGTTATATCAAAATTCTACCCGTGCGTCAGCAAAACAAACGCATTTTTTACCATATTAAAAATATTTTCAAACGTTCAATATGAAAGATTAAAATAGTTTCAAGGTTAACAAATTTCAAGATTACAATATATTCGTAGCTTCATCGACTTTTTTTCTAAAAAAAAAAAGAAAAATTCTATATATATAAAAGTTTCGGAATTTGCCGAGTTCTCTAAACTTGGCAGACTTCATCCCAAAATTACATTTTAACTGAAAGCCAAAAACCAAGCCTGGGTGACCAAGCATAACACATTTGCCGAGCTCTGTCTGTGCTATAGATGTAAAACAGTGCACGTTAGACGAGCAACATGTCATACCGTAAGCAAACTATTGGCCAAAAACAACTGCGCCTTTGCCTATTGGCAGTAAAATAACAAACGTGAAACAAGCCATTGCATTCTTAGCTCCACTTTTGCAAAACTGAAGTTTCAGGAAGTGAAGTTGTAATTGATCCTTTCGCTCTCTTACCACTGATCTTTTGCAAAGTTTAAATAAAGATAAATTTAATATGTGCTATCCCGAAAACGTGTTACACCCAAGCAACCGCGAAAAGATGCGTTGTGCATGGGTGCATATGAACGCGCATTGCTTCTGCGCATAAAACCGCACGTATGACATCTTTGTAATCGTTTGCTCAATTTACATTAATTTTGTATTTAAAAATACCCCAAAATAATACCTTTAAGGCACGACAGTTTCCAAATTCGCTGTTGCTTTTCTGCACAAATTGACAAATTAATTTGCTTTTTTATATATAAGAATGCTTGTGCTTTCCCCGTGCTTTCTTATCATAGAAAGCTAGGCTGTATGAGAGCCTTAATACGTCTGGTTGGCAAATTTTGGTTGGGTTTTCGTCCATTAGAACAGAGCTTGGCTGTTAGAAATGCCTCGAGCTTGAAATACCACCGCGCACAATGGCGTACGTGCAGAAACGCACGAAGCTTTAGTGTCCTTCGCAACCAAGGCATTAAACCATTTTTTTTGCACTGATCTTTTCAAAACTTTCCGTTCTTCCCCTAAGTTCATTTACTAAGCACCCAAAAAAGCTAACGTTCATGGGAAAATACTTTGTTTTCACATGAACCCTAATTTCGTAAGCTCCGCAAAAACTATCAGGAGCTTATTCATTTGCTAACTGGAACAACCAGAATTACGTACGATTCTTTATTACATTGATGTCATTAAAAATGGTGTATTTAGCCTTCGTTGCGAGATAACTGCAGACCACATATAATATGCACACTCAAGACTCAATGAATTAGCACATTTGCCCTATTTTAGTGCGGGTGACATATCACGCTTGTATGGTTCGCTGTATGGATCTACATTTACTAAAAAATAGATGAATAAAATGGGAATTAAAAACTCTAGTCAAATGGGGAAAGTTCTCGTTTATTGCCCACAATCTCAACAGAACGATTGACTGGCTCTATAGCTAGAACGCATAGGCTTGTGAAAATTTTTGTATCACTATATTTACAAAAGAAAATCCACTTCATTGAAAACTCTTCCAAGTGACTCATTGATTGTGTGACTGGATTCATCTCTCTTCGATTTTTTTTGCCCTGTCTTTTTTTCATTGGCATCTGGAAAGCTTTTGGCAACTCAAAATATATGGGCCTGTTTGCACTTTTGTTCTCAACACCCTCACATTCACGATCGCAAGAGATTCTGCCATGGCTGAATATAAACGACTGGAAAATTTACAAGCATCAAGGGAAGAAAAGCGATCTCTGTTATTGCTAGAAGTTTATAGGTGGCAAAGTTTGTTACGGAAATTAAAGAAAGACATCAAGGAACACCAAAGACTCCTTCGCAGGTTTTTCTTCCAGCCAGATAACAAGTAACAATCTATAACGGTTTCAAAATTAACGTATCTCTTTAAAAAGGAAAATACAATTGTCAACATCAACGTTCCTTTGAGGCTAAGAAGTTGTCCTATTCTTTTTTAAAGGGGACTGGATTAGTTACAGGCGGAAAAGCAGTATACTTCTACATTCTGTTTCTATAATATGCACAACGTACCGTGGGTAGTTTAAAACTTACGAAACTCTTAAACTTCGCGCTGAAGCAAAGAGGCTAAAGACTAATCAAAACTGGGATAAAACCTAAGGAAATTTTGACTCTTTTTAGAAGCCAGATGGCGCATTCGAGCCCAAAAACCAGGCCATGGCGACGGTTGGCAGCAAAAGGACTCCAGACGATACTTTGGCGGATCCGGAACGTACGTAGACGGTACGACCCTTGAGAGGTTGGGCCGGACGGAAGTTATCCACAAGAATATGTCCCTCATCGTCGAATAATTTGCGAAGTTTGCCCAGCTAAAAGACGTGACCCGAGACATAAGCTTTTGCGGCTAGTTCTTTTTACTTTTGAACAAAGTTTAATTACTTGCTTCTCGGAGATAACAACGGGCGTCTCAAGGACAGTCCAAGATACAACTTCGTTACAGTTGGGCGTGGTCAAGGAGCCTGCGTAACGGTAGAAACGGTTCAAGTTGGAAGGAAGCATATCTTTCATAACTATAGTATCTTCCAACATCGTTTCTTCTTCCGCTTTCTTCACCTTTTCCACCACATCAAAAAGAGGCTTGTACGCGGGATTATCACTGGCCCCGGACTGCGAATAATTAGTAAGCACATTACATTAAGACTCATCATGGTTAAAAGGGGCTATTCAAAGATTTCTACCTGAAGGAAAAAGCCTACAACGACCAAGCCATCAGGGTGAATGACAGCATTGGACAAATTGCCATACTTGGTGTTGTAATGCACTAAATGGATTTCTCCAGCGTATTTCACCGACTTAATGGTATGTTCAGAACCTCGGTTGGATTCCTTTCCCCAGTGGAAATGCATTTGAGCAAAGTTGTACTTTCCAATCAATCCTCCGTCCGCTACATTGGGGCTTCGCTCGGCTTCCATGCTGAGCATAACTGAGCGTAGGAAAGATGGCCAAGTGTTACATTTCAATTTAGAGCAATAAACAAGGGACAAAACGTCGGCTAAGATGGTAGAAAATGAGAAAGTTTACTTGTGTGGCCCGTGTTTCTCAACGTTGCTTTCCTGGCCTTGACATCGTAGTTGGAGAAAAACAAAGGTGCAAATTTCTCAGGGACTGCTTTGCTAGGATCAATGTCGATCGGCGACTGCTGCGACCCGCCGCAGGTTTCGCTTACTTCGTTCCAATGATCCACATCTTTAGAGTGGTCGGAAAAGGGAATTAACATTAATGACCCAAGTGAGGTGCCTCATTGGCGACAATAAATGCACTATAGATAATCAAAACCATTTCGTGCTTACCATGCTCGTAATTGTAGGTCCAATGAATGGGATCTTTGGTGAAACCGGAACCTAGAGTGATACAGAACGAAAAGTGAAATTATTTCTTTGCGTTCCCCGATCGAAAGTAAAAGGACCTGCATTGCCACAAAAAAAAAACAATGAAAAAAAGAGACCCCCAGCTGACGCTGGGAAAACTTCCTTTCTTGCCAATCTCAATCTCAAGTTGAGCGTATATGTTACACTTTATAGTCTTTTTGTCCATATATTTAAAGTTGAAGGAAAAGTGACGCTGTCTAGTCATCTGGAACGCTTCAAAAACCCCCAAAACAACAAGAGAACTACTTGGTGGCGTACACAAAATGCTCGCTTTGATGAAGCAGAAGCAGCTGCTAATTTTTTTTGGCAGAGATTTCTGAGCGAGCAGAAAAGCTTTAACCCTTTTTTTCGAAGAGAATTTAATTTCAATTTCACTCTGACGAGTTTTATCTCCAACCAAAATATTGGCATTCTTTCAGCCCGAGAACTAAAGGCTATTGCTGGCTTACGTCCCGCTGCGGGGCTTCCACGAAGCTTTTCACCGTTAGCTTAGGGACAAAATCCAAAAATCTCGATTCCGTGTACAACTCTCGGACTTAGTAACTCGCCGAGCGTGCGGAGTTTCCGATTCAGATTGTGTGGTGGTGACGGAACGTCATGATTTTGGCTTCAATCTATCAAAGTCACCAGGAAATCAGGAAATGAGCCGGACCGAAGTTAAGCCCCGCAAAACTCCGTTGGTACCAAAAGGTAACACGAAAACCAATTAGGGATAACATTGAAAAGCGAAGACAACAAGCCAGGAGAAAATAGCAGGATTTCTACTGTATACTCCGAATGATTAAATAAAGAATAAAATAAGGAAACACGTACATGCCATGTTTTTTTTCAACGTGTCTGATTTTTCGTGTGAGTTATTGGGCTGGAACCCAAGAAGAGATAAACAACCAACAGTTGCACAATTACAAGACAGATAGGAGGTCAAATGTCCCAAACAAAAGACGAAAAACAAAAAGGGCTTGTCGTATGCTTCATTTCATTTCCAGATTGGGCACTTCCTTTTAATGAAATGGAATCTGTATTTGGTGAATGGAGACGTCCTGGCTGTCCTACTGGCTAATCTAAACTGCAGCGCAGTAATTAATTCTACTTTAGGTTCAGCAAAGATCAGCCACTTGCTGTACAGTACGGGTAAATTCAAGCTTTGCTGAATAGGGTAAAGAAATAAAGTTGTTTGCTACAAATGTATATCGAACGCTTCTATAGGGCTCATTTTGTATCGCTTTTGTTGTTTTTTGGATTGCATTCCACATACTGAAGACGAATTTTTCCAATTTTTTACGTCAGATAGCTGCAGCTTTATACAGGACGATGGAGTCATATTGATTTTCTCTCCCGCAGACTATTTGGGAGAGCATAAAAAGCTTGGCTCTGCAAACTTTAGGCAAGGGAAAACGTCCCAAAGACAGAAAGAGAAAGAGTTGAAAGGATAACGTGTCTCTGCATTGCATACTTTACTTTTTTCCGCAACTTGAAACTCTTTCTGAAGCGAAGAAACAATCTAGACGGTTGTTTATATATACATGCCACGACTTTGGCTTTCAGTCAATTTCATTCATCACAGTCAATACGGATAACCCAAGGTTAATACCACAGTATTTGAGTCTCCCAGGGAACTATGCGACTATTATAGCATCCCGATGCTACGATCTGGGGACCCGGGTTACAGCAGGTCGACCAAGGGGCGGCGTTGTGTGAATAAGAAGGGCATTCCATTACTGGAAATAAGTCCCTAATTACGTACCACAACGTCGCTTCCATCAGACACCACGTTTGATAGAGAGGAGAGAGAGAGAAAGAGAGAGAGAAAGAGAGAGAGAGAGGGAGAGAGAGGGGGAGAGAGAGAGAGGGGGGGAGAGGGAGGGAGAGAGAGAGAGATGGTTGCTGTGTCAGCTAAAAAAGGCTAGACAGGATAAAAAAACGTTTGATTATAAGAGTCATGGATATATAGAAGACTGTGTAATCTGGGTCTTTAACTTGTTGAAAAAGTTCACTCGAGACGAACCGTCTTTGGTTATGACGGTTGGGTTTTTTTTATGGGAATTGACTTCAAGCGAAACTAGGCTATATATCTCCCGGAAGTGCTGGTAACATAACTACTCGCTGTATGTACCATGTTACTGTCTGGCTCTGCTTAACGTACAGCTTAAGCCCCAGCTCATGTAACTTCCGTGACCACGTTGTCACGTACTGCAACAAATTGCTACAAGTATACCGTATTTGTCTTGACCTTTACGTAATGAATACACGAAGTCGTGATCACAACCACGACGATAGTGCGTACACTACACTATAGTAGATCAATATTGATCAATATCAAAGACACGAAAATCATTCAATGCATAATTGGAGATATACAGTACGTTAAAGACCTGGGGTGGAAATTAGAGCGAGTAAAAGGATGATTCCGTGGTGGATTTCCGGGGCAATACAAAGTGTTAAGGTACCAAGAAAGATGGGCTGGGTTTAGGGTTACTCGCATGAAGATGTCACGTGTTGAAGGAAGGGGCCAGAAAACGCAAGCCAGCAGCCATGGTTTCCGGAAGAATAAAGAACTATAGGAGGGACCGAGGGTATAATAGGGTACTATTCCTTGGGTCCCTTTGATATCCCTACGGTGGGACAAATGCCAACACAAATTATGAGTCCATCTCTCTCTTTCTCTCTCTCTTTTTACCCTTTTCCATTCTGGGGAGCAATAACTTCGATTCTGGCATAGCTTGCTCTACATACCGTAGTTCATTCCAGGCTAGCATCCAAGCGTATATCTAATGAAGCCTAGGTCAGTATGTACAGGGACTAAAGGGGACACTCAACGACTCAAGCAAGGTACTGGACCAAAGAGTGGACACATGATCGTGAGATGAGGAGAACTAATCCCTTTTCTGGTGGTGAGAGCGTAGGGAGGGTGCAGAGAAAGGGCGTGTAATTTGAGCCATCCCAATGTCCGCGACAAGTATTTAAGACACGCCTTCCTTTCGAGGTAGAGGTAAAGAAAATTCTTGAAAAGGTGAGAAGAAACCTGAGCTAAAAGTTCTTTCTCCCGCACTTTACGTCACTCCCCATCCCTGTTTTCTCTCTCTCCTCTCAGGACCTCTGCTTGCTTCTGCCGGTAACGATCAATACAGCGCAGATCTGAGATCTCTGGCTATTGGTGGGTTAGCAAGCGAGGTAAAACGCTGAACGAGGTAAGAATTACGTACACGGAAACGAAATTCGGAGAAAATGAGACTTTCCAAGGAAAAGGCGTTGAGATGAGAAGAAAATGCACTTGAGAAGCAAGACAGTAAAGGCAGTAAAGTAATCAAGTAAGTTAACGACCCAGCATCTTCGATATAAAGGTGCGCGCACGTGAGCAGAGCAATCTTGGAAGCGACTCCCAAGGTGGTATGGTTACAGCACTGTGTACACAATTCCAAAATAGAAGCTCTAGCTCATTCTCAGGAAGACGAAGAAGCTTGTATTGGCGTCACATCGCACCTTCAAAACATTTCGTCATTCATCTATGGGTTTTTTTATTGTCTACTCCAAGATTCTTCTCAGCCTAAATAGACCTTGACAGCTAATGAAAAGTATATATAAGAGCTTCTTTGCTTATTTGTATTCCATTTGAGATCCGTCTATAAGAAAAAATATTTCAAAAAACAAAAAAGAATCTAGCTAAACGCTGTCTATAAGATAATTTTTTTTCTCTCAAAGTAGCAGGCCACTCTAACATAAATGAAGAGAACATGCGTAGCTGCTCCAGACACAAAACATGAAGGGAAGCGTAACTCAGAAAAAGGGTTTTGGGTGCGAGCATTTTGGCAAAAGGCTTTGGCAAGGCCAGATTTTCAGTTGCATTTCTAGGAAATGGGAAAGGGAGTTTGACCGGTCTGGACAAGGGATACCCTATATACTATTGTCCCATCTTCTTTAAAGAACTTAAGATTTACCTGCAGGCTAGAATATCTACCTGCTCAACTGATATTCGAAGTACCCTCCATACTCTCGAAAAGAGAGACAGGACATGCATAAGTGCAAGGAATACGAAAACAGAGAGCCACCAAAGTGTGGCTTAAAAAGTGTACATGCAAATGCCCTGAGGGAATGTTAATGTGTTAGTTTAGCCGACTTGATTTTTGAACAAGACCTTTTATCCTTTAGTTATAAAAAAAGCACAAGCAAGTTCAAGGTTCGCGACTAAACTACGTTAATAAATTATTCATCCCTTCCCGACCGTGAAATAGAAACCGGGGCATTTCAAGGTGATGGGGACTATATTGCAAGTGCATAGTTTTGGGCTTTGGCTGCAGCGCGGACACGGCGCAAGTAAATATAGATTTTCAAGTTTGGAAGTGAGACCGTTTGGTCAGGTGACAATTTTGGAGGAATTAGAGAAGGCGGAAGGGATACTTTGAAATAGAAGGAAGTGTAAGTTTGGGATTCCGAAATCTCGCAAGGAAAATTGAGAACAGTAAAACGTGTCCTGAGGAAACGTTTTCTCGGTTTGAGCGGGAAGAAAGTCCGCACTTTCGACCTGGAGAGGCGGAGTGCGTGACAATTTTGTCTTATTTTAAAAAACAAAACGACGGTTTCTTAACGCACGTGTTTGGCATATAACTATATGGGTAAATTCTAAATTGCCGATAGAAAGTAGGGATTTTCCAAAAAAATTTCGTCTGTACGCAAATCCCCCAAATGGAATTCATTTGTGGTATGATACTTGTTCAGTGAGTTTGTTCTAAGTGAAGACCCATATTTAAACCGACAACCTTCCATAACATCCGAAAACTTTGTCAGAGTTCGATTGTTCCCGGACCCCCAAACTTATTTCCCTAGATACGACTGAGCTAATTGCAGAAATCCCATAAATTACCACGCAGCATTGCATCCGTACAAATGAGGATCTATAAATCTACACGGTTCCGACTTGGAGCGACAAATTTGTCCACTCTAATAGAACAACTGCCCTGTTTTCGAGCTAAAAGTTTTTCGCTCTAAAATAGCCTGTCACTTTTGTCAATCTACGAAGGGTGTCCCATGTCCTAAATCAAACCACTTACCGTTAGGTGGGACCGCCTATTCGGATTCTCTACTCTTATATTTACTGATTAGTTCTCAATCAGTAAAAGGAAAACCGAAAGACAAATATTACCTTGAGCTGCGAGGCAAAAAAGCGCCAAGGTTGCCCTTAAAACCACGCGATCCATGGCTAGTTATACAGGAGAACGGTAAAGCCAGCGTCCAGACAAACCCCAAAACAAACGTCTGAAACTGTCACTTCGGAAAAGTGCTGACTTGAGCTTGGAGCTGGCGAAAAGGTGAGTTTGGGGGCGACCACGTGTATCAATCAGAGCACGCGTTATATATGGACTCCCGTCCGCCACACTTTTTTTCCTACTTTTTGCCTTTCTGAAATAAATGATGAGAATTAATGAATGCGAATCAATGCATTGTTCATGCAACATGAAATTAAAGGAATGCAAAATATTGTCCAAAATCAGGAAGGGCGGATTCTAAGCTTTGTTCGAGTTTATTGAGACCTTTCTCTTTGCCCTGATTAATAAAAAAAAATGGAAAATAGAAGGGTGATGAAAAGCTTACCGTTTAGGACAATAAGCTTGAAAGCGTAAATACGCTCACAATGGACTTCAAAGCACGACGGAGGAAGTCGAGGTGAATCGACCGATATCTCGTGTACGACTGGCAGCAGCTCCTTCCACGTTTCCAGAGTATAAGTTGCTCATCGCGTTTCTCGCCTTGGCATCTTGCGCGACTTTGCCTGTAGATCCCCGAATTCAAAGACAAGGAAAGAAGCGTCGCAGGCAAAGCACGCGCACAGTGACTTTTTAATCACGTACGATTTCACAGCAGAAGTGATGCCTTGCATCTCTTCACACGTTGTCAATTGCCGGCTTTAAAAAAAAAAATGGATAACAGTGCAAAGGTGTTAAGAGCTATTACGCAACCGTTCGTTAAGTCCTTTTTT
This sequence comes from Lepidurus apus apus, assembly GCA_022832285.1. Classification (NCBI taxonomy): domain Eukaryota; kingdom Metazoa; phylum Arthropoda; class Branchiopoda; order Notostraca; family Triopsidae; genus Lepidurus; species Lepidurus apus. The sequence goes on along the minus strand of JAGJRO010000401.1, from coordinate 7,260 downwards.
TAGCTAATTTGAAAAGTTTCGCATCCAGAGCTTGTGTATAATGTTTTACAATAAGTTGCCACCGGTTTCTTTAGCCAGTGTGTCCTTAGGGATTTTCCCATATTACCACGATTGCTGATACTTGACGTGCCCCTAAATATATAAGAAGATTTTCCTCACGCAACGCCATTAACTAATTCCACGCAGATATCCACAAACATTCATATAAATTGCCGGTAAATAACCACAAGTAAATAAGCACAAACAAAATAGCGAATTCTTGTCAGTTTCTGGAAACCTCCCTAATAGGTTCGTATTCCCCTGGGTTGCATTGGAGTAACCCATAGAACATGGACAAGGATTTAGAATGTAGAACATACAGGAAACATCAAAGTGATACATCTGAGTGGTTTTAATTACCTGTGGTGCTTCTTATGATGCTCATCAGAAGTTGTTTTGAAGTAGCCCGGATGTTTTGTTTGATAAACAGAAAGTGACGAAAGAGTGAGAAGATTTTGGAGTCTATACAGGGACAATTATACCCATAAATTATACACAAGTTGGCTCAACGGTTAAGCTGAACATTCTAGAATTCTTATTTTGGTTCTAAGCATGCCATGATAATAAATTGAAAAGCTGATAATTTCCTAATCTTTTTGATAAGTCGGATTGCTTGCTTATACGTAACAATGTCGCTCACAAATCTTTTAATAGCAGTCATACTTACACGCATTAAGAAAACTTAATATCCTAAGTGGTAATTTAGGTAATTATTTGAAAGCCTTTTACTTTCCTAATCCCTTAGTATAAAGAGGTACGACAACGGAATAATAAAAGGAAATCCCAAATGACGTAATATATTCGGTTACGCTTTGTTTGAAGATCATTTGCTCTTATTATCTTTTCAATATTCTTATATTATTTCTCTACAACGGAGGTAGAAAAACACGGATAATGGATATAACAATGACAACAATAAGTACTTATTATTTATTGCTGAAAGCTCTAACAATGTAATGTTAGAACTTAGAAGTGCCCAAGCTCCTAAAAACGATGGTGTGCAACAAAACTTATATGATAGTAGCATTTTTTATTTAAGGCTCCCGTACAGCTTTAAGAGGCCCCGCGGTAAACATGGGGAATTTAGGAGCACCTTAATAAATTTGCATCACGCAAATGAAGTTTGCAACTATGTGAAAAACGATGCTTAAAAATATGTCCTTTGGTTGTGCATTAGTTGCTAAAAAAGAAACCTTTATTTTAGATTGCTTTAAAATCTGATAAGCTGTTTTAGAGAAAAAATTTTCCGAATGTTGGAAGATTTGATTTCGGATATTGCCAGATTTTTTTTTTTTTTTTTTTTACTTTCTTACGACGCAATAGGTTTTCACAAAACACTAACAAACATCAGTGCCATCTATGACTGTTTCGCATCAATAAGCTAAGGTATATGGGAGCCTTTTGACTAATACTAACTTATCATCAAATAAAAAGGTTAATTGTTTGTTATTAGTTCTTGAAAGTGAGTCCACTCTATCTCTATTTATATATAACGGAATGCTAACCAGTCAAAGGGCGCTCAAGGTTAATCGGCGGACTTTGGAAGGATACAAGACTTGTCATCCAATGCACATTACTTCGTCGTCTGTGCCATCACACAAATTAACACTCCAGCAAAGATGGGTCACGAGCGTGCCACTGTTCTTATTTTATAATTTTCCTCGATTGGGATTTGGTGATGAACGTCTTTTAAACTTGTCGAAGGCCAAATTATCTCGTTCTTACCAGTACTTTATGTCCACCACTTTCCTTATCGAGTCACATGGCAGTGGCTCTCTCTCTCTAAATTAATATCGTACCTACTCTTTTATAAACTGCCCACAAGCAGTTTTAAATCTCAATAGGTATTCCCTATGCTTACCAGATCAGTATCCTCCCAAAATTCCCCCTTTGGAGCCAAGGTCTCCATGCTACGCCCGTACGATACGATACAGCGCACAATACATAATGAATTGGCCGCATCGCAGCATTAATGACTGATGACCAGGCATTTCCAAAGGATCACTTGACCTTCATGCGACAATGTTTAAGGAAAATAAATCCAACATGTCCCATTTTTTTACCTGAAGCTTAGCATTCAAACTGTCGAACGTATCCATGATCAAGGCACAGTTACGCATCTTAATTTGGAGATTACTTTTGATTAGAATCCTCAAACAAGGTAAAAAAAGGAAGAATTATTGAATCCCATGAAACACAAGCTCATTAGGTTCGTGATCCACATCACTGTCAGCAGCTATGAGAGGCCTTTTTTTCCGATATGACGTAAAGCGAAGCCTGCGAGAAAGACTTTATTGACAAAATCATCAAGAAAAGACCCTTTTAAAATATTTATAATATTGGATCTTTATTTATAATTTAGACTCACAAGGCGACAGAAGGAAGCCCCTGACTTGCGGTAGTTAAAGAGGATTTTATGTTCGCAATATCTGCTAGAGCCATGCTCTTCCACAATAAAATATAAAACTGCAGTTAATGACAAGCCCATTTTTAGGCAAGTTACCCTTTCATTAACAAACAATAGCGAACGGACCTCGGTCCGAAAATGCAATCGAAGAAGTGACACAAAAAAAAATTTTGTATTCACAAGCTGAGTTGGATCTTTTAAAATTAAGCTGATACAGAAATTTGCTATACAAAAACATCTGTTTATCCCCAGAAAAAAACATTATAACTTAAGTCAGATCCTACTGAAGTTATTTTGATTCAATTAAGACTCCGCAATTGTACTTCTTTGATAAATTAAATTTGGAAACATGGGTTTAAATGACAAATCTTTACAGGAATATAGTTAACAGTAGACGGCGTCCTTGATTCCGAGAATCTCATAGATTCCTGATCACGTCCCAGTTGTGAAGTTTTGGATGTGGTTGGAGTTAATAAGCAATCGAATTCTCGAATCCAGAAAGGCGAATCTCCCGCCTTGTGTATAACTTGTAAGCCACATTCAGACACACAGATGTCTCGAGCGACACTTTCTTGAGAAATAGGTCGATTGTATGATTATAATATGCGTAAGTTTTGCAGAGCGTTGCGCTCGGAACGTAGCCCGTACTCTTTTCGCTGCGAAAATTTCCTAAAAAAACGTGAAGAGGAGAGGGGGGATCTCCTTAGAAAAAGATAAATGCCTGTTTAAGGCTATACCAATTAGCTTAGCTATTACACCCAAGTTTAGAAAATACACTAAAAGTAACGTTTAGGGCTTCAGACAATTTCCAAATTCACAACTTTGCTTTTACGCGTATATTAAATATTAATTTGCCTTTTTCAAATTAATGAGGGAAAAACTACAAAAAGTAAAACTCGCACGACTTCCATATTGATATTATATTTATTGCTTTTAAAAATGTTTGTTAAAAAATACCTTTTACTTTGTATACTTTACGTAAGAGTGATTCAACATTCCCCGTATTTTCATGCCATACGAAAAATATCTAACGAGTTTTCTTAGAACTCTAGAATTACATAAGTCGTTCTTGAAATTTGTAGAATTGCAATTAATTATAATGTAAACGGCATAATTACACTAGGAGATTGTAACTAAGATTGCACTTATTAATTATTTTAAGATTATTCGATTACTTTTTACAGTGTACAATGGAAGAAACAGTAAAACAGTTTAATTCAAAGCGTAACCAAATCCTGGATCTTTTGCTTGAAGAAAAGTTTTTAGCAAAAGAACGTTAATACCGAACTGTTCCGCTTAGACAGGATGCTGCGCTTAGACGGAAACTGTCATAAAGGAAATGTATTAGTCCTCTTTTGAGGATAAATTAATACGTGGCACACCAACCTTAGAGAATATATAATTCGCCTTCTTTTGGAAGGCAGTTCTCAGTATAGGAGCTTCCGAAATAGTGAACAAATGTCCATACAGACAATTCTGTTCTTAGTGTCATACTGCACGTACTTGTTAGCCCACGGAGCTTTGGGTACGCTTTAAAAGCTACGATATTCCATACGGTCCTATATTTAATTATTTTTTCTTATCCTGAAAAGCGATTACGAAATGTGGATTCCCTGGAAAACCATTTAATGGAACCTTTTCCCCCGAAAAAGCAATTTACTCCGAGAATCAGACGGTCACCTACTCCTGTCAGACATCATTTAAATTGTTTCATGATGACGGGAAAAAAGGAACATGTTCCCGTAATGGTTCATGGACAGGATCAACTCCATTTGTAGTAAGTTTTTCTTGGTCTGTAATGCGCCGAACACTGTCATCTATCTTCCCATTTTTGTATAATGAACACGTTTTTTCATGTTTCGAAGTGCCTAATATCGTCTATCAGAGAGAAACGATAACAGTCTACCCAAGTTCGGGCAAAGTATCGCGAAACAAGTATCTAGTAGACCAAAGACAGTCCACTTGCCTTGAATTGAAGAATGAAGGAAAAACTCGCTGGGTACGCATAGGCTTGGAGCGGAAACTTGGTGTTCGGGAAATTTGGCTTTACTCGCAAAGTACTGTTTTATAGACGTTGGCATGTATCTAAGCACACTCTTAATAGACAACACAGAATTTAGCGTGAATGCGTCAGTAATAGACACCTTGACTAACAAATCGAGGTTATGTGGCTCGCATGAAGGAAATTACAACGGATCCGGCATACACATAAATTGCTCTGCGACAGAAGACCAAGAAGGTTTTCCAGGCGGAACCCCTGGTGATACTATTTTGATAGAATAACTCTACGCTGGCAACAAGACACTGTCTTTCTGTGAAATCCAAGCTTATGCTTATTACGGTAAATACGCCACAACATATTCAGCCTACGTATAATATAATATACTTCTATTTCTAAGGGAACACGGAATGTGGATCAGCGGAAGCTCCGGCTTTTGGATCAGCCGAGTACGTAGGACCCAAGCGAGTCGAGTACAAATGCCAATCAGGATTCACACTGATCGGTCCTAAAGATCGATACTGCGATCCTGATGGAGCATTGACATATTGGCCAAGCAACACAACGGCACCAACATGTAAACTAGAAAAATGGCAAAAATTTCTCAACACCGGTACAAATAATAAAAAAGCAACTAACTAATGTTCTGCAAACGTATTTTTTTTGCAGATTGCGTCTATTTAGAAAGCCATATTGGTAAGACTTGGACTTATAATTTATTGAAGCATACACATCGAATATCATTTGAATAGAGAGTTTGAAGACAGCTTTTATTGGCACGATTATTTGGGCGTGTATATTCACAGTTTTGTTTTCAATCTTGGCATGTTACTATTGTTGCACACGGCATAAGCAAACGTAAAACAAGTTTGATATAATGTCGGAAAAGGTTCATATGAAAAGAACATGTACTTTTTAGGAGACGAGACGCATTCCATGCATTTGCAATCACAACTTGGAAGAGAATCACATCTGTACGAAGATATTCTTAATTTTTAATTCAAGTTCTTTAACCAAAAGCCTTTCCTACATTCTAAACTTATTCCAAGGATTACGTTATGCTACCTCCTTAAGACATAATGTGATGTGTGAAAGCCAGATATTGTGCTTATGTGTGTTAAAATAATCTTATAAAAAACAAAACATTCTGACGCTTGAGCTATTGTGACTTATAAAGATAATACATTATAAATGTAGTACACTTCAAATTTATAAGTATAATGTACTTGATTTTCCATACAATAACCAATTCCTTTTCTTAGTTCAAATACATAAACTAATTCCTTAAAGGGGAACTACACACCTTTTACGTTACCAAATGATACAGCAGGTCCTATAGGACCTGCTTTTTTACTTTACTTTACTTTTTACTTTTTTAATTTACTCATGTTATGTATACATAACATGAGTAAATTTACACAAGAAATGGGATGTCTTTGCACCACGCGACGAGCGTAAGGCTTTCAGCAAACCAGCACGGCCCCTGTAGCGCTGCGGCGGCCAGATGGGGCCAAAGTAAAAATTTCAGAATTCGCTCAAAAATTAGTCTTTAGTCTTAAAAGTATGGACATGGACTCCAAGAAAGTTTACCTTATAGCCATTTTGGCACTCAATCTCACCAGCTTGTGAGATCCCTACTTTAGGAGACAAAGCCGTCTAAAATTTTGCCGCAATGCTTTTCTAATGGGATGGCTTTCCGATTTGGCTTCCGCCGCGGTTGCTGCAATGGGAAATTCACATACAAATTTGAAAATATCTCATTAATTCTTATTCTTAGACTTACCTTTCCTTTTGCAAGTTTACTCAAAAGTACCTATTGCGTCATTCGATAACCAATAAAGTGTGCAGTTCTCGTTTAAGAAAAACCCAATGAACCACAATTAATTTCAACATTTTGGTACTGTACTGTACACTATAAGTAGTGATCAAAGTATGCTATTGACAAGTTTGCATGATTAATTCAATGCACAAAAAGAATGATTCAGGAAGCACATCCCGTTTGTCTTATCGCTTCTGCGGCTTGATCTTTCGAGGTTTCCAGGATTTAAAAAAATCTGATAAAAGCATTGGAAGTCTGACGTTTCTTCCGTTTTCCTTCTTTGATAAGTAAGCAAGGAATGCAACACAAATACAAACCCGAGTAACACTCAATTCAGTGACTTCATTATAAACGTGAATAACAATGCAACTTTTAATTTTAGTATGCTTAATTTCGTTCGTGCTTAAAATTACTGGTAACTATTACATTACTTTAATACGTGCTAACACCGGCTTTTGAATAGCTAGGCAGTGCGGATTTCCAGGAGAACCCGAATACGGCCATGTCATTCCCAGAAAAGATGTTTATGACGAAGGAGCGCAAGTGACATACCAATGCAACAAGGGCTTCTCTACCTCCAATAATTCCCGGCTCACTGAACAAATGCGGACTTGCCAATGCACTGGAGTTTGGAATGGCGCCATTCCAGTTTGCAGTAATTTTATTGAATTTGGCCTTCTCAGACGACATCTATTTCTGCCATAATATAGATTACAAAGATTTACTTTGGAAAAAAGATGTAGCCGGTAGTGGTAGTGACCTATCCAAAATAACGGACGGCGATGAGTCTATTTGTGGGATGATGTCCAATATTTCTGAAGAACTACACAAGCATATTACTGTGTCCAACACTGGTTTGGAAAATTACACGGATGTCGAAATACTTGTCCAGTTTGGAACGATAAGTAAGATAATTCAAACACAATTGATAAAAAAAGCAAAATTTTACTTCTAGAGTCTAATGAAACAAAAATGGTAATACAAATTGAAGACTTT
>JAGJRO010000404.1:0-35704 GCA_022832285.1 Lepidurus apus apus | reverse complement strand
AAGATTTCTTAGGGTTTGTTCCGGTAAGCGATCTTACAGGACAGGGACTTTCATCTACAATAATTGACTTTCTAACAGGTCTCGGGTTTCAAATGTATAAACTTGTCGGTCAGGGGTATGATGGAGCTGCATCTATGAGTGGCCGTCTCAACGGGGTGCAAGCCATCATCCGTGAAAAATTCAGGAAGGCTATTTACGTACATTGCAGTGCCCATAGTTTAAATTTGGTTATTTCTTCTGCTTGCTCGGTTCCAGCAATACAGAATTGCTTTGCAACGGTGTCCTGCATTTGCAATTTTTTCTGTTATGATGGCTTGCACCCCGTTGAGACGGCCACTCATAGATGCAGCTCCATCATACCCCTGACCGACAAGTTTATGTCAATTAAATGCTGTTAAATGCAGTCAATTAAATGCTGTCAAAAATAGTAGAAAAAATACAGTTTTTGGATTAATGGTCGTCAAGCGCTTTCTTTGCTTTGACCGTTTGTTTGTCAGGGAAGAGCATAGAGTACATGGGGAAGAGGGATTAGCTTCGCTACTAAGGAGCATTTAATTGACTGACCTGCTCCTGTAATTAACCAGGGAGTTTAGAAGGGACAACGTGTCGAGAACCCTACCGGAGTGTAGAAGTAGGTAAGAAATGTCAGGATTGGCCTAAACAGGGGATATAAGCACTGTGATTCGTCAATTCCGAAACTCCATAAGACGATCAATAAGTTCGGTACTGTACTACCCCCCCCCCCGAACCAAAATCCTGGATACGGCCCTGAAATCATCTATCAACTACTATCAAGTTGTATCAAACTCGATCAAGTGTATCAAATTCTATCAAGTTGTATCAAAATTTCTCCATAATGCGAACTAAAATGCGAACCAAACGCGAAATGCGGAACGACTATGTTTTCAAGTTCTATCAACTCACCGATTTTGGACAGGTTACCCATAGAGTTTTCTGTACATCTCTTCTATTTTTGCGTCAAGGTTCTGCAAGGTTCTGAAATAAAATACTGCAGCGAATGCATTGTAGTGAGTTGTCACTGCCTAAGAATAGATAGCATACTAGTGTAGTGAATTGTCATGTAGTTCATTGTCAGTGTGGTGTTGTTGTAATGAGTTGTCAAGGATTAGTGAAACCTGGTGAAAGAGGGCGTGTAGTGAATTGGAGTGGTAGCATAGAGTTGTTGCGACCCAAGTTCAATGTCTGCCCGAGTTCGAACTCGGGTAGCCCAAGTTCGGACTTGAGTAGACATCGAACCTGGGACGCGAGGCATCTGCCCAAGTTCGATGCTGCAAAGTAGGAGTCTTATATTTGACGGGATACATTTTGCAGAGGCGTGACATTTTCCAAAAGAAGGGTGTAGCTTTGGGTGTGACTTATCTACTTGCAATCATAATCCATTGGAGTCACTGTTAGTTTTGTTCTCTCTCCCAACACGTTTTCTAAAGTCTAGCACAGCTATCTCCTGTGGTAGGATAGAAAAACACAGCCAAAGGCACAGGACATAGCTGTGCTTTTAGACGTTTCCACGTCTCAGTTTATTTAAGTTAGTTTAAGTTAGATTATGTTAAGTTATTTTAGATTAGGTTAAGTTAGGTTCATTTAATGTAAGTTAGGTTAGGTTAATTTAACCTAACTTATAACTTAAGCTAACTTAACCTAACTTAGCCTAATTAACCTAACCTATATCTTAACTCAACTGGTGGAAACGTCTAAAAGCACAGCTATATATGTCCTGTGCCCAGCCTTTCCATCCTACCACAGAAGAAAGCTGTGCCAGACTTTGGAGAACGTGGTGCTCTCACTCCAGTAGAAATCTTATTGATATGATATTGTTTTGTTATTTTTTATTCAACACGTGAACAAGAATATAAACAAATGGCATCTTTTTAAAAGAAAAGGTTGAGTAAACTTACGTTAAGTTACTTAGACACAGATTTATTTTAAATCTATTTTGTATGTATATTTTCTTATAAATCGAAGGATGGGCGGTTTAACTGGAGACTGAAGAAACTACTCACGCAACTTCTCTAGAAACCAGTTTCGCATGTATTGAATTTTCCTCATTCGACAGCCAAACAGTATTACCAAGCTTCCTACGATCAGTTTAACTTGCCCATAATCTATTTTCAGAGGGATTATGTGTTTCTAAACTTGTCTTCTTACCATCGTTTTCGTTGGAGTTTCGCCTTACCATATATGTCGTGTTTCTAAGACGATTTCATTTCATTCGAGGTAGCGTATGATAATAAATGTCGAGAATTTACCCTGCGTTGTGTGAGAGAAGGAACACAGGATGGTTTTTTGATAAATACTTTATTTGGCTACTTGACTTGGCAGTCAGACCACTACTGAATATATACAGAGAAACGGGGGCAATATATAAGGGAACAGTAAGCATAGAAGAAATAGGTATAAGGGAATACAGACCACAGGTCAGAACCAGGGCCGCCCAGAGGTTAGACGGGGCCCGGGGCGAACCTAAAATGGAGGCCCCTTTCGTGCACATAAGAAACTGTAAAAAAAAGTATGTAAACAAATTGAAAACCTTATGTAATCTTGATTAAATCAGACTTGCATAGACAAGTTTCACAAGCTTTAAAAAGTGCTGAAAAAAATTGGGCAGTTTTGTAAAATATTTTTTTAGCAGTTTTTTTGTGTACAAAAAATCCGNTTGTGTACAAAAAATCCGAGGGGGGCCCCCAAGCAGCCGGGGCCCGGGACAAATCGCCCCACCCTCTGGGCGGCACTGGTCAGAACAATGGCCTGGGTCATCACAAATTCTAAGAGGCACAAAAGGTCAGAGCAATTAGATATACAGGAATCAAGGGTCAAACGTTTTCGTCACGACAAGTGGTCAGTTTTAGTGTTTCGCTGTGTCAAATCCCCTACTTTAGTGATTACAACGTTTCGTTTCTTGTGTTGTTCATGCAGTTGAAATAGTGAATAGAAAGTGTTAATAAACTTTTTTTTGTTAAAAAAAGGAGACCGTGTTGGTCGGTCTCCTTTTTGTATATTGGCGCATTAAATAAATCGATACATTTGATAGAATAATAAACTTGTTGATGAAATTAATTAAGTGGTTTCTTTTTTTCTCATTGTGAATATGCTATGAAAAAGTGCTTTCTCTACACAATATTCAACTTTGGCTACCCAAGTTCGAACTCGGGTAGCCCAAGTTCAAGAATTCCCCATAAGCTTCATATTGAGAGACTTTTTGTAAGATTTAATAGCAAACTAAACTTGGGCTACCCAAGTTCGATTTCGGGTAGCCCAAGTTCAAGAATTCCCCATAAGCGTCATATTTTGAGAGTTCTTGTAAGATTTAATAGAATACTATCAAATCTATATTAAATTTGTACTAATAACTTGTTGATGAAATTAATTAAGCGGCTTCTCTTTTTGTTATGAACTAGCTATGAAAAAGTGCTTTTCTGCAAAACACCGAACTTCGGCTACCCAAGTTCGAACTCGGGCTACCCATCAAGTTCAAGAATTGCCAGCTAAAGTCGTATTTTGGTATAATGGTGCAACATAGCTAATGTTTGTATATTTTCAAAAGTTTGGTTCACTAGGGTATATTTACTGAATGTAATGCCTATATTTATTCAAATTTTAATGCAACTTATGTAGCAGACAAATGCTTAGCATCGAAATTGAAAATATAATATTCGTATATGTCCGTTTTAATAAATTTTTCCGTTTATTTATTCTTTTCATTACATCCCGACAAAGTAGAAAGAAAATTTTACACATTTTTTAATATGATACGTATTATAAATTGAGGAGTGACAAGGGAGCTCTACTCTTTAGTGATAAAAGTCTACACGTGGCGTAAATTGCAGTTATAAGCAGCCCCTCCTACATGCAACGCCTCCAAGAAAAATAGCCTAAATTTCATTGTAAACAAAGCTTCTCATGTAAAACTTCGAAGATAAATATTTCAATAAGTTGTGAAACTACTGCCAAGGTAATCATGCCAAATTAAAGTTAACTTACGCAATAAACTGTTTTGTTAATTTCATTTTCAAAAAACGGTGTAGGCGTGGGTACTTTAGTGTCAAATATTGCTACCCGAGTTCGAACTTGGGTTGAGGCTCTACTTGGGTCGCAAAAGAGTCACGAGAGAGCATCTCTGTACAAAGGCCTGTCATAAGAAAATAGGAGGAAAAGGAGGTTCCCAACTGGAGTGGAAGAAACAGTTGATTGGTTAGAAGATATGAATCGACCATGCTGTAGTTGAAGGTTCAATAACAATATATTTTCAAATAATATCATATAATAATATAAATATATAGAAAGCAAAAGAATCGATATATTCCTTCTTGCTATCGATTTACGTTTAAACTCATTTTTATAGTTCTCGCTATAAGAAAGGTGAGTCAAACTGGTCAGGACAACCCACATCTCCCAAGGGTTAGCCTGAAGGCACTAAAAATTTGTGACAGAAAGCCTGTAAGGAAAAGGCCAGATGCTCTCGATCCTACTCTATGAGTTGTATAAATTAGGTTTGATTAAGTTAGGTTTGGTTAAGTTGGGTTAAGTTTGGTTGGTTAGGTTAAGTTAGGTTAGGATGCTTATCCGTTTTCTGCTTTTAGACGCCTCCTACAACATGGCTAAACCCGTTTTTACGCGGTTTGCTACTTTTATAAAGGGTAATTCTAGCTTAACGTCGAACTTGGGTTACCCGAGTTCGAACTCGGGTAGATGCTCCACTTGAGACGCAACAGCCCCTAAAGGTTACGGATAGGAAAACAGAGAAGCTACTAAATGACGCCTTTTCGGAGGATCAGACTTACCAAAAGCTTATTGAAAGCTTATTCTGACCGCTAAACGTTATGTGGCGTGCTATGGGTATGACGAGAGCAGTTTCTGTTTGGGAACGTGAACTAATGAATATTGAATTTAACTGACATTAATGTTCACCAAGTTAACGTTATGTTGACGTTCCTTCTATTTAGTGTAGTTTTCAGTTACGCATGTTATTTTTTTTCTTTATCCAGGAATTAGGTTAGGTTTGGTTGGGCTAAGGTTAGGTTAGGTTAGGTTTGGCTAGGTTAGGTTAGGTTAAGCTCGGTTTAGGTTAGGAGACTCGCTCCGAAAATGCATCAAAAGGAGAACCTAAATGCCCAAAGCAGACAGCTTGTGGATACCATCCGAAAAGGCGTCAAGAAACGCACCCTAATCCTAATACTCCTGCAAATTCTAAGCTTCATATTCGCTTTCTTTACCAGGAGGTGACACCACATGTTGGGAGATAATGGGGGAAATTTCCTCCAAATAGGCGTCATTTAGCCTCTTGTGGAAAACAAGTTTGTTTTGACTTGTGATTGGGACTCGAAATTTCGTGGCGAATGTATAATCTGAAACAGTAACTTTATGAGTCATTGTACTGTAAATACAAAATAGGTTAACTGAAAAATGGAACTCTTGACAGCAAAACTAATCGTATTAGGCACACTTTTCTTCGTAACGTTCGCGTCATGCATGCTGCCTTTAAAACTAGCTGCCGTGATTGAACAAGTTGCAGATCCCCATAAAAAATCCAAGTAAAATTTATTCCGTAAGTATACTTTCAGTTAGAGTTAATTGTTGGGTTCATCATAGGTATAAAGTGGCTACGAGTATGTTGAATTGCTTTGCTGGAGGAGTCTTCTTAGGCACCTGTCTGCTTGATCTTTTCCCAGAAGTGCAGTCCAATATTAATGAAGTATAATTATATAGTTACTTTTTACATTTTCAATTGAATTGCAAAGAATTCTTTGTATAATAGGCACTTGAAAAATTAGAAATTGGTGGGTCGTTTCCTGTGCCAGAATTCCTGGTAGCCTTTGGATTATTTTTGGTCCTAATTACCGAGCAAATTACTCTCTCGTGCAAAGAGTCTGCTTGTGTTATGCGCTCAAGCAGATCTCGAGAAAAAGAATCTCTTATGCCACCTCTCATACCCCCATCAGTTCAAGTCGAGTCAAACCCTAATCCAGATGAAATATATGTTGAAGCACGACCATCTTATGGGACGACTGATACGTAATATAGCAAAATAAAAAAAAGTTTAGTCTATTTAAAAGTGTGGTTAATTTTGTTGAATGTTGAATTCAGGCATTCGCATACAGTGCCGGAAGACACATCCGCCCTCCGTGCCTTACTCCTACTACTCGCCTTGTCCTTACATTCCGTTTTCGAAGGCTTAGCTATTGGCTTACAGCCAGACGTCCAAGAAGTTTTGCAAGTATTCCTCGCAGTGGTTCTTCATAAATGCGTCATTGCCTTCAGCTTATGCTTACAAATGACTCGTAGTGGCTTGCGTAATATTGCTATCGTCCAGCTCATGCTTCTCTTCTCCATCGCTGCCCCTGCAGGATTGGGTGTAGGCGTAGCCGTTATGCAGGTAATTCCAAACATTTCTCATACAATTCTTAAACTAGTTTAAAATTCCTAAATATTATGCAACTTTTTTTCTTATTATAGGTTAGTAGCGGTGTACAAGCTTTGCTGATCAGTGGAATTCTGCAAGGGTTAGCTTGTGGAACGTTCCTTTTTGTAACTTTTTTCGAAGTTTTACCCCATGAAATGAACAGCTCCGATCATCGATTACCCAAACTCTTATTTATCCTTATTGGCTTCGGAGCCGCATGTGGGATCGTACTTTTGGACCCAGATACCAGCAAATCTCGGTGTTCTGAACCTTGAAAGTGTATATAGGTTGTTGAACCCAGAGATGGTATCTTTTCTTTTTACCCTGAGAATGACTCGCTTCTACACTTGTATCTCACTGTATTATTTCAAAATGGACAAGAAGGAAGAAAAGAGAAAAAAAATTCATACAATATTCCCAAAGGCTGTGGATTTTTTTTTTGGGGGGGAGGGCGGGGGGATTAATAAAACCACACGAAACGTGCCAGCAGGAAAAACGTTTGCTTCTAAATTTGCAGAGAAAGGCTTCTTTCTGACCATTCAGTGAAAGTTAGTTCTGTACGCGAAGAAAAACGGCGGCAATATTAGGAATTCAGTTTCTCTTGCCATCGCGGGGGATCAAAGCCATTAACTAAGGCACCAACCGCTTTTGCCACGCCCACGCGAGATTTTTCGGGACAACGATATTTCAATCGAAAAGAGAATATTAACTGTCAATAATACCAAAAAGAAAAAGAAAAGAAAGGAAACACCAAGGAAACTACTGTTCTAGGGAATAAACAAAAGAAAAGGGACCCTGCCAGGCTTAGATTTTCATTTGCGTTTAGAATTTCGTAATTTGCTTTCAATAATTTCTGGAATTACGACATGGGATGACACGACATATTACGACATATTCTGCAACAGTCGTTCCACAGCTGCGTTCACGTCTCCGAATGTTGCAATTAGCGCTGGAAAAAAATAGAAAATAATTCAAGGGTTTTTATTTTAAAAACTATTAAACCGCAAATGTAGCTTTTACTACCTTGCAAATTAGCTTCTCGATTAATGAAACCCATAGCCGATAATTGTTCTAATTGGGACCGATACCGCTCCTCCGGCACTTGAGTGCTCGGAACACTTGTGGGATTCTGAGTCCCCAGTGCGTTTACCTATATAATTGTAATACAATAATTAAATTAATCGCTTTAATTTAAATAACGAACTACATTTTTTAATGATTCTAAATCCCCAACAAGAAAATACACAGAAACTATCTAATTTAAAACAATTAAGAAAGAAACAAAGTTACCAATCGGGCCATTAAATGGTCCATTTCCGGATTCATATTTGCTGTGCTGTTGGGCAGACTGGTGGTCGTAGCAGTGGTGCTTGCTGGAGGAATCGTTGGCGGCGTCATCAAATTCAATCCCGGCATCCCCAACCTAACAAGACAAAGATAGTTTTTTAAGTAAAACTTAATTTACTTGTCCAAGTACTAATTCAATCGCGCCTACCAAATTACTATCAAAGAATAATTATATTAATGAATCATAATATATTATCGGGAAAAAGATTATCAAAATTATTCTCACTAAATTTTTTTCGTCATCAACATGAGAATAAAAGACGTCAGATTACTTACAATTTTAAAGGAAACAATATGAAACTCCGTTGAACTTACGTGGTCGCGAATTCAGGTGCCACTTGTCGCAGCTGTTCCATTCCTTGTTGAATCTGCATCATGGCCTGCAAAGCCTGGGGATTACTCAACATCTGGAGCATGGAAGGGTTTCTCATTTGCTGTAGCATAGCTGGCAGCGCCGCTTGCATTTGAGCCTGTAAAGCAGGGTTACCCGCCAAGAGTGGGTTACTGCCCAACACTTGCGAAGCCAATTCAGGGTTAGACCCCAACGTTTGCAACATGGATTGCATGTAGGGCGCCGAGAGCATGTTCTGAATTAACGCCGGATTTTCTGTCATTTGTTGCATAAGCGATTGAACTCCCGGTGTTCCAAACATATTTGGCATTCCAGGATTACCGGCAGTAGTCGCAGCGGGCGCAGGACCCAGAACGACTGAGGCGGGATTAGCCGGATTTGAACTGGCCGAGCCATTCCACGGATTAGGTAGCGGATCACGGTTTTCTTGGCCCGCTTGTGGATTCGCAGCTCCACCCACGGGCGGATTGTTGGAAATTAAGGCGGCGAAAGGATTGCCACCGAATTGTTCTTGGGCCGCAGAAAGCATCGGTTCTTGGATGTCGCGGTACATGCGTTGTAGCGCATTATATCCGCCTGGAAGTGACTCTAGGTTAGACAGGGCGCGATCTTGGGACCGCATGAGCTCTTGGAGCATGGAAGGATTGCGGGCCACTTCCATGGTCTGTCGGAGTAGGTCAGGGTTGTTGAGCATGTGGTTTATTTCCGGGTTCCGCTCGATGAGACTCTGCATTTGTGGATTGGAGGTGATTATCTGCCGCATATACTCTGGGTTGTTCATTAAAGATTGGACTAAAGGACTATCTAGCATTTGCCGGAGGGATTCTGGGTTGGACAGCAACTCCTGCTGCATTCTTTGCTGCATATCCGAAAAGGTACCACCAGTTCCTCCACCTCCTAAGCCCGAAAGACCGCTTAGTCCGCCCATCCCACCCAACATTTGGCTTAAACCAAAAGGATCTGCTGGATTCGAAGGATTGGTGGTGGGTGCGGTTTGTGAAGCGGGTTGGGCGGAAGGAATGGAGGTAGATGCGGGGCTGGCCTCGCCTTCGCTGGCTTTACTGACAGATTTGACAACCAAATGCACCGTCAGACCATCCTTAATGCCGTATGAGCTGAGTGTGTCTTGGTCTTTGAGGATTTTGCCGCCGAAAATCAACACCAGTTGTTCTAGACCGCTCTTAAAAACTTTCGATACTTCCTCTTTCAGCTAGAACGAGAAAATTTTGCGAATTAACAGGGTAATCAATTGACAGAAACAAGACAAGCATACTTCCTTTACTGTCGCTTCTCCTCGTACTTCCACGTCATGTTTTTCTTTGGGAGTTTTAATGGTTAATTTTATTATGGAGCTTTTATCTTGGTTTTTTTCCATTTCTAAAAACGTTTGGAATCAGACTATAATACCAACTTACTCTTAACGTACTTGCTAATTTAAAATGTCACGAAAAGAAAAGTCTAGATAGCATAATCATTTGACTACAACGTCACGCTGAAAGCTTGGTAACCATGGTAACCACAGGATTGCCAATATTAAATACTACTTATCAAACGTTAACAAATATTAAAATAAAAGCAATCCTTATCATGGAAAACGTTTCTTAATCATGGTAAACTATGGCTATAATTTAAAATGGAGCGAATAGTTTTAAAACCAGCTCCATCACTTTAAATCTTTAAATCTTACACAACTTGTGTAAGATTAGGTTTGATTCGGCTGAATCGTGTAGGTAGGTTAGATTATGGTAGCTTAGGTTGCATTGGATTATGTTGATTTTGTTTAATTTCAGCTATGTGATCAAAAGTCTAAAAAATTTACGGATTTTGCATGCGGTTCCTATTAGCGAAAAAGCGGTTCGGTTTATCCTGGCGAAGTTCCAGGTTTCGCCGTCGAGAAATAGCAGCAGTCATTTGTTTGTTTCTGTCTAAGGTTTCTGTTGTTTACTTTTGTGGTGGCCTTGGTTTGGTGGGACAGGATTTTTTCCATTAAATAACTATTGGATATAATTTTATAAAACTCACAGAAAAATTAAAACCATGGCCAGGAATTCTGCTCTTGTGGCTGAGATGGTTTATAGCCTGCTGCAACGTCAAGAAACGTTAGGCACAGGAATGGGCAAGAAACTGACTTTAAATACCTCATTAATGGAGGAACTTAGCCAGACTTTAGCCACACAGAACTCTAGCCACATTCTATTGAGTGACATAGAGGTGTTACAACAGTTATGCCAAGCAGTAAAAGTACTTCAAATCCTCGGAAGCAATGTAAATTTGGCCCACGAATGCTTAAACGTCTCGTATTTCGTCAATATTAGCGTTTTAAAGTTGAAAAACGTGTGTGTGGAACAACTGAAAGGCTTAAATAAACTGCGAGCCTATCTAAAATTTTTGGTCTGTCAGTCGGGACTAAGCAACCTGGAAAGTGTATTTGTCCATTGCGGGGCTGATCATTGCTCGGATTGTTTCCTTTGGAGCGAACTTACCGAGGCTATTTTCACTCGTCACGAACACCTCTACCTAGGTGAAGCTTTTAAGCTCACGCCGTGGCTCAAGTACTTGGATCTGAGTAAAAACCATTTGAGCAGCCAGGAAATACACAGCTTAGCCTATCTTTCCCATTTAACGCAGCTAAATATCAGCTTCAACCGCCTTATTCGTGTTCCTTATTTATCACCCAGCGCTAGCAATAATCTGCAGATTTTACTGCTGCGGCACAATCAACTTGACTCGCTTAAAGGTACCAACCTAAAAATTCAAACGAAGTCTTGTTTATAGAAAGTTTCAATGAATCACTATTTATTCTGTGTAGGTTTGGAGACATTGATTAGTTTGCAAGAATTAGATGCATCTTACAATTGCTTAGCGACTACTGAAAGCATCAGTTTCATTGGCAATTTGCCTAAGTTACGCCGCCTTTACTTAGAAAGAAATCCTATTGCTTCCCATTCTTGGTATCGGCTCTTGGTAAGCCGTCACTTATCGCCTTGTGTTCCAAAAGAAAAAGTATACCTTAACTAAATTTCTTCTACTAAAATTTCAAACATTTATTTCATTATCAAATTATTTTTGTATTTAGTTTCGTTTAGACGCGAAACCCTTTCTTCGCAGCGAATTGAACCAGTTAGGAACAAATTGCCGCACGATCCCACTAATAACCCGCGTCCCTTCTGTCCAAACCACACCACCCCTGCCCCCGCCACCTATTTTATCTATACCCTCCCCGATACCCACTCCTAGTCCGTCCCCAATCCAAGTGTTATCTTCTACGTCGTCTTTGCAGCCTCCGTTAAGTCCCAAGTTGGATAAATATGACGAAAGTCTTTTGAAATTCCCACTTCCGGTATTTCGAACGGTAGAAATTCCAAGTCCAACTCGAATTTCGCCCATTTCAGAAGGTAAATTCCTGGGAAATAAAATTTTTGGATTTAATTGGCAAACTGGTTGAGTTTATTTAGGTTGTAAGACATCTGACAGCGTTAGTATATCCAGTAGAAGGCTTAAAACGTCCAGTTCAATGAAGAAGCGGCGTATTCGCGTCCGAGTTGCGGAAATTGCAGACGTTAATGACGAAGAAACGGATTCTCTACTCTCCGTGACCCTTCCTGACCTCAGTGAGTCGTGTGTTTTACTCGAAAGCGTCCTCGTTTTAAATTCAAAATTTCGAAATTTATCAGACTAATTTCTTTTATATTGTTGAAGGTGTGAGTTCGCTAAGAGACGGAACAAAACAGAAATTGGAGGCCTTGGTGGCCACTTTTGGGCCTGGAGACTGGCTCCACTCCCAAGGTGCTCGTGAATTGAGGCAATTACTAGGCTGGAGTAATAAAATTGGCACCAATGAAAGCGCAACAGAGGAACAAAAGGCGATTCTCGGTGAAGAGATCAGCTTATTGAAGTCCTTAGAGCTTGAGCTGCTCAAAATTGGGCCCGGTTCCGCTCCCCCTCCCGCGATTTCACCCTCTCCTGAAGGACTGGAAGCCCCAGAACAGAAATTTGACGATGACGTCATCGTTTTGGAACGGGAAAATGTCATTGTGGAGGATCGGGAGACTCGTGAAGAGTCAGTAGTGGTTTTAACCGTCGAAAAACAGGGTCGAGATCGAGAAGAAGATCGGGAAAGCGATATCGAAGTTGTGGCCGACAAGGAACGCGGCCATAAACCGTATTTTGTTTTGGGCTCAGAGTAAGCCTTCAAAAGTTACTATGTTAAAATTGTCTAATTTATCTTTATTTATTTTTCTAACTTAGAGACGAGTTTTCTCAGTCGGTAATTGGAAATAGACTTCTCTCTTTTAAGTCGGGGAACACTGAATCCGTGTCCACTCAATCAATTAAGTCGTGCACGAAAAGCACACTTTCGTCAGCAGATAGCGGATTAGCGAGTATTGTGTATTCGTATGTGGATTTTTCTCAGGTAACATTTTAATTGAATTTTAAAATAGTACATTATGTAATGCAATCTACCATTCTTTAAAGGTGGATCACCGTTTGAAGCTTTATTGCGAGATGAGTTTGATGACTGGACGAGGGGAAGAATTCCTAGGTGTGCTTAAGGTACAAATGTGGAAGTTTTGCCAATCCCGCATGGAATCGTATCGTGATTCAATAATTAGAAAATTTTCTTTTTTAGGCAGGTTTGGTGGATTTGAATTATGCGAATCCAGAAGAACAAGTTCTGCTAGTCTTGACGAGCCATAGAGTTTATTTTATGAAGATCATTGGTCCTGAAAGGTGAACTTAATTGTTGGAGATGACTTTTTTGAATTTTTCTTTTTTTCTAGTGAGGTGGTCGAAAAATGGTTACAAAAAATGACGTCGTACGTTTTGTCTGCCTTGAAGTCTGTTTTAATCACGTATAGAAATCAAACAGTCGGTTTACAATTCAAGGACGAGACGTACCTGTTAATTCTGCGAGACGAAAGACGAACTAAGAATTTTATACAGTTTTTACAAGGTAAAAGTACCAATTTATTTCCGTTTGGCTGTATTTTACGTTTAAAATAAGGCTATCTCTGTTTTTTAAGCATTTGATGGAATCTAAAGTAATTTAAAGAACTTTAAGAAGATTCCCCAAAGTATGCATTTATAAAATACCTTAATATATGGTTATTATTTCAGATGCGTTTGAACGCTCAGGGTATCGGCTCCAGACAGTTGATATGTCCCAGTTAGTTACACCCATTTTAGTCTTGAGTTTAACCGAAGGGGAACTAAAGGAAGAAAGTCATGAATTTGAATTGGTCCTTTTACTTGCCTTCCGTTATTCAGCTGAAGGTAAGAAACTCAATTTCCTTTATAATACACATTGTGAAACGTACCGAAGCATGAAATTAAGAAAAGTTATTGGCACTTGCATAAAATTTGTTTGTCGTCGACTCGCAACTCTTTAAAGGCAGTATTAATACGTTCTAATTTTTGTTATCATGAATAGGTGGGAGCGTGACAAAGCAAGGGAAGTTAGACGTAGCTGTTGTTTGTGATAAAGAACAGCTATTTTTGATACAAAGCGACGTACGATGGCTTTTGTCCGTGGACTGTCAGCTTTTGAAGGTTTGCCAAAACTGTATTGCCAATCTGGTTACAGTGGTAAGCTAACCTACTATATTTTAAGCTCGTTTTTAACGTGTTCAACGTAAGTGTTTCTGTGTTTTAAGCTGTACTTTTTTTAAGGCATCTTCTGTTGGCCGAGGAGGAAAGCTTCGTTTTTATTTTATGGACGACGTTTCTGGGAGTGACGAAGAATGGATTTTGACCTTTGCGACTTCTGAAGCAGCGGGACGATTTGTTGAAGCTATTAGAGAGCCGTGGGAGGCTGTCTTTTCGGTTGATATGCAAATAACTGAAGAGGACTTCTAACTAAAATCCCCAAAAAAGATTAACAGTGTAATGAGAATAAAAAAGTGTTAGTTTTTGAATACTAATGCGTTTATTTTCGGTAATATGCTATCAAGTGTACAGGTTTATTGTTTCGAGAAACCAGTTTTGGTTTTCTGGTTGAGAAACCGGTAGAGGTACTTGATTCGTTTGTTTAAATCTCTCCAGAGAGTGGGGCGCGCTGAAGGCATTCCGACTTGGCCCAACATCTTACGTTTTCGTAAAAGCATATGGAATTCTTGACCGCTGACCCCTCGGAGCCACTTAGGAACTTCATACATTATGCGTGCGGGATGTAACTGACTCTCAGAAGAACCTAAGATGTCAATATAATCGTTTTGGCCTTTCAGTGCCCGTCTCTCCGACCACGCGTTGGCCGGTTTGTATTCAGGCAAGGGTAGTTTCCGGCCGGATGGAATTCTGGGCAGAGTTCCACCTTGGAATAATTTCTCTTTATAACCATAACGACGTAAAACTGGTCCATTGGCAACTTGTTCTGCATAATAACGAAATCTGAGTGCTGTGACTTGTGGGTTCCACACTGCTTTAGCCAAGCTTCCTGCTAAGCTGCTGACCAATGATGTCATGTTGGGTACTGTTGTTTAAACTTTAATTATCAACGTTCACAAATGTATTACACATTCTCTTTTTTTAAATACCTTTTAATAAGTCTTCGTCGGATTGGATAGTTTTTCCCCTTGTTGGTTGTTTACTTTTTCGGTATCGATACCTATTTATTCGATTAATCTGTTGAACCCAGTCTTGTTTCGATTCTTTTTAGACATGGAATCGATTCTGGTCCTAGTTTGGCGCCAAACATGATAGAAACTAGTACTAGTTTCTATCATGTTTGGCTTTAACCCCTGTTTTGGCTCATTCCCTTACTGTTAAAAAAAATCCGCCAATAAAATTTGAACTGAAGCAAAAAGCAGTCATCTTTAAGTCGAAGATTGCCTTTCTTTAAAATAAAACAAAATAAGAAAATCTTGTGTTTGAATGCCTATACGGTCAATAATGGGAATGTGAGGGCGAGCCAAGGGTGCAACTACCACTAATCACCAACGAAACCACCACTTAAAAAAAGTTTCGTCCTTTTCATAAACAACACGTGTTGTTTATTCCAAATTCGGGTAATTTCGACAGTCAGTAATGCCAATAATAATGCCACAAAGTGAATTAGTGATAATTAGTAAAATATGCAGTGCTCCCACTATGCACTGTGTTTCTGTTGATGGCCGAAGACACAAATCTAAAGCAAAAACACACAAAGTAGCCCCAACGGCGTACCCGACGATCCACAATACACACTGTAGGGCTTTCAACGCCCTATATTTGCATGGCGGGTGTTCTCTTAGTACGTACACCGTAGGTGCCGCTAATACACTAGCGTAACCCTGGGTCGTACTAGCTACCGCTGTCCTGGAATTCGCCAGATCTCTATTCCAATAGCCGCCGAAACCCCGGCTTTGACGAATGCTCAACGCTATGGAGAAAATGCATGGTTCTAATTAACACTTTCTTGTCTAGATAAAAATCCAGCTTACCCGCAGCTGCAATCACCAACGCTGCAGTCGTGCACCCCACAACGAGCACGTCTATGGCCCCGTCTAATCCTGCTACTCCGGACAGAACCAGCAAACACATCCCAACAACCACCTAAAGGGGGAAAATACAAAATAAAGAGATTAAAGTAGTTTCAAAAAATTATCCATTCTCTTAGTTAAGTTATTCCCTTCTTTTTAGACAAGCTTCCATCAGCAGAAATTCTTTTTCATCTCTATAATCTTAAAAAAAATCGGACAGGCTGTTTTTAGGCCAAATTGAACATGAAAAGATTCCATTTCCAAGGTAAGAGAGGAAAAGATTCTGTCTTAGCGGACTTAGAGCACCCTGATTTACCTGTAGAACTCGCAGTAAAAGCACTCGGGCTGCCGGATATTGTTTTCTTTGCGTCTCCTTTTTTCTGACGTCGTTCGGTTCCGTTGTGGCAACTTCAACTTCTTCTCCCTTGGATAGCATTAAGGTTACACTCTGCTCATCGCACATTTTCTCTCCTGAGAGTTACAAAGCTATAGGTAAATAAAGCCCCCAAGTTTTCCATTGAGAGAGTAACGTAACTTACTTTCGAGGTGACTCAATCTCTTTTAATAAGACCAAAAAACACTAAATGCGGAGAGATTTTCTTAAGTATTGGGATATTTTTCATAGGAAAAGGAGACAACTAACTTGGCGCAAATGATGGAATGTTTTGCGTCGCGGGGAAGACACAGACTAAAGCTCCGGAAGAGACTTTCTGACACTGCAAGGCTAGGTATAACAGGAAATGTTGAAAGATGCTGCGCATGCACGGGTTAGCAAAAGCACGCGATATTTCCAAAAGGAGAGCTAAATTTATCTTTTAGTTGCAAGGATCCGGCATTGGCAATCTTTCATTCTTAACAGATGACATATTATAAGCAAAAACAAAAAAAAAAACGCCCCATGTGGGTAGGATTACTCTTCACGGAACTAAATTGTGGCTCCTTTTAGACGAAATCGTGGGGCGTAAAACGTGTCCATTTGAAGAAAGAAAATCTTTGAATCTTGGATGATTTTTTTCTTGTGTCTATCGTGTTATAATTTAAATTCCTCTAGTTATAGAAATGTAACTCCAAAAAATTACAAAAATTGAAAAGTGGCTTTTTTCCAAAAAGGTACTTTAGAAAAAATTGTGAACGTTTTTAGGAATTTCGTATTCAAAGCAGGAAGTTTTCCGCAAAAATTCATGTAACGAATCTTCGAACGCCAGGGAATTATATTATACAAAAGATTAAGTTACGTAGAAATTTCAACTGCCAGAAAACTGAAAGCATGATAAGGAATGCGTTTTTCGTCTACTTTGATTTTTTTAATTGTTAATATTTTTCGGCGGAATTGGATAGATTTTTGCCAAATTACAGAAATCTGACGAAAATTAGCGAGACGGTAACCTACGTTAAGCTCCCGAAAGTTCTGAAAGATTTTGAGATACATTTTTATAGGATTCACTTTTCATGCGGAGAAAACATACTGTGGCCTTTTGTATCGTATTTTGTCCGTTTTCCTTTTTAGGTTAGGGAAAAATTCAGTTATTTGAGAAGGTAACTCAAAGGCGGGGTGATCCGCCCCCCTTCGTGATATTCGAGGAGTTAAAAATTGCACACAAAGTTTGAACCTAATCTTTCAATAAATTTATGTTAAGAACACCCAGTCTCCTCGCAGACGAGGTCTTGCACACAGTTTGTGATCCACAAGTTGATCATGCGATTTCCATGGTTTTGGGTATCGCTAATTTTGGCTTTTCTAATCCTAATTGAAAGTCGTCAGCTTAATGGACACGAAGACAGGTAAAATAGTAAACAATAAAAGGAAGTCTTCGGACTAATTTTTCCAAAACAAGGAGAGGAATTTCTGTAATATAAACTATATACTACATAATTTAAATTTTGATTTTATTTACAAAAAATGGAATTTCTAGCACGCAGCAGAGGTTTGATTTCTTTCATATTTTACATTTACATTTAAGAATCGATTTTTTAACCGCTTCCTTTAAAGATTTAGTTTCAAAAATATAAAACTATTAACCTCTAAATAGTTGTGTAGAGAATCGATCTAAACGATGAAAATTTAATGCTGAATTTTTAATTTCGATTTGTATTTGAAAGCTTATTCTGTTAATCGCGTTTGTTTTAAACAAAAAGACCACGGATCATGACACAAAATGGGAATTTGCTGCTCGTAGCAGCGGCAGATAAGAATATTATCCTCCAAACAGATGCCTCGGTGATGTTGAACGACCAAGATTTGACCAGTTTAACCGTACTGGCAGGAAATGTATCGCTAGAGCTGCGGCGCTTGCGCGACATAGATTTGGTAGCATTGCGGCAGAGCCACGACGCTTTAGCAAACCAAGTGGGAGAAGGATCGGATATTACGCACCGTTTAACCTATTTGGAAGCTTCGTTAAGCAATCTAACTCTACCCCAGGTGGTAATTTTTCTACTCTTCTCTATTTGAAGTATTTTTTAAATTAAATTATTTTTTGTGTGTAAAAGGGTGGACGCACGATCAATGGCGATTCAAGAAGTTTTCGGACGGTTAATAGAAGATTAAGACAAGTACAGGAACGGTTGAGAGTTCTGCAGCAGCAGCTACAGCAGGACGAGTGTGTTTCGGCACCTTGTAGCAATGGCGGTACATGTATCGACGGGTTTAACCTGTTCCATTGCCTCTGTCCGACTGGGTGGGAAGGCAGTACTTGCGATCAAGACGTGAATGAATGTACAGCGTACTTGTCGACCACTTTGGGATGTCAGAATGGGGCTTCTTGCGTTAATATTCCTGGATCTTATCAGTAAGACCCATTCTTTACATATTTTTCTAGTCAATCAGTTTAGCCTTTACCCTCACCTTGGAAAAATGGCGGCCATATTGGGGCATTAGAAATGTTCCAGCGTTTAGAGCCTCTGACATGTTTACATTTGAGAGTGCAGCGTCTCTTACCTTGTACTCGGTTGAAAATGAGAGAGTTAGCATGTGTTTGAAGATGTTGTATGCTGGAATATTTCAACTTTTTCAAATTTGCTGGATTGCCAGAAATACGGATAGGATAGCATATACGACGCCATTTTGTGAAAATTAGCGTCATACATGCGTCAGGCCCCATTTTTCCCTAGAGGTGGAAGAAGACAGTTTATTAAATCACGTAAATCGTTAGTTATTTCAGGTTTAATTCATCTTAAGTACGCTTCGGTCTATTGAGTCTTCTTTTTTTTTAAGATGTCGCTGCGCCCCAGGATTTTTTGGAATTCACTGCACTCAACGGTCTGATGATTGCTCGAATGGATCGCCAGATATGTGTGGACATGGTGTATGCTTACCCCATACGGGAGCAGCCCGAGGTTATGTCTGTCTGTGTCAGCAAGTAATTTATTATTGTTTTTGTTGTTTTTCGTTTTTGACAAAATTTTGATTGGGATGACTTTCTTTTGATTGCGTTAAATGAATTTCTTAGTAAGCTTCCGACACTTTTCCTGTTAACATTAAAGTTTTACTTATTTATACTTCTACTTTCCTTTTTCGGTTGCATTAACAGGGCTGGACGACGGACGGATTCAATCCAGCGTGCACTGTCGACGTCAATGAGTGCACTTTGCCGCGCCCAGTTTGTTCAACTAGTCCCGTCGTCCAATGTATCAATACCCAGGGGAATTATGTTTGCGGACCTTGTCCAGCAGGTGATTCACCTTCGCTTCAGCTTCATTTCACAAGAATAATGTCCCTTTAATTGAATGTTTTCTCTGTCGTGAAGGTTATAGCGGTAATGGACATTACTGCGAAGACGTTGATGAATGCTTGGTCAATAATGGCGGCTGCTCGCAGAACCCTCGCGTCCACTGTATCAACACTATCGTAAGTAATTTTTTCTGATGGTAGGAAAGATAAAAGTGGACTATCTTTCTCGTTTTATTTATTTCCTTTTTTATGTTAGGGTTCACGGACTTGTGGACCTTGTCCACCCGGATATCAAGGGGATGGCGTGCGATGTAATTACGTGGGACTTTGTAGTATTAATAATGGAGGATGTCACCCTGCGGCTATCTGTTACGAAAATCCAGGTAATTGATCTCAGCACCCAAGTTACTTTTATCCTTTTTTAAGGCAGCTTTACTCCTCTTATTAAAGTTATTATTGTTGCCGTTTTAAATCAATATTTATTACGTTCAAAATCTATTTTTGTGTCGTAAGTAATCCAATACTAGAAATTAATATAAGAACTGGATTATAAATTCGTATAACAAAAACTATTTATATATTTAACATAAAATCTATACAAAATATGTCGTTTTATAGAGTAATAAATGTTTAGTCGAAACAATATATTGATAATCCCGTAAGTACTTTTCGTTTCATGTTCCTGAATCTATTTTAGTTTGTTCTTATAAAACAAATTATTCTTATGTGATCGTACTTTCATGTTATGCTTAGGGCATCGAGTCTAACCTGCCATTCCCTTTTCCAGCAATTGGCGCTAGCTATGTCGTGTGTTCCTGTCGCCCGGGTTTCACTGGGAGCGGATTGGGACCAATGGGCTGCAATCCAACTTCTGCCGGTAGCGGGGGAGATTCGAGTAGTAGTAGCCTGGGGCCAGTATTAAGAGATCCTTGTTTCCCGAATCCGTGTGGATCATTTGGCAGTTGTGTGGCTACGAATGGTGGTTTTACCTGCCTCTGCAGACCAGGTTTCGCCGGTCCGACCTGTTCTTTGACTTTGGATCCGTGCCATTCTGGTCCTTGCCAAAACGGAGGCACTTGTTCGGCCAATATGGGCCTCTTTTCCTGTTCCTGCCCCTCAGGCTTTACTGGTGATCGTTGTCAGAGCCAAAATCAAGGTAAGAATTAAACGCTTGGGCTTTAGTAAGTTTCAGTCTCTTTTCAATTATTTAATTATTTTTGAATCGGAAGCATGTGGAGGTTATATAACGGCTGACGAAGGCCAAATAGCCTTCCCCAGTGAGGGGGGGGATTATAGCCACAACGTGAGTTGCGCCTGGGTTATTGTCACTCAACCTGGGCGTGTTTTGAACATCACTTTCACACGTTTTCATCTCGAGATTTCTCCTCAGTGCACCTTCGATTGGCTCCAGGTAGATTTATATATGTTATAGTCTTAATAAATACTTGCATTTTCATTATTATTATTATTATGTTGTTATTCATATTAATTTATATGTTTATTCGTTTCAAGGTGAATGACGGGGAAGATTACACTGCGCCTGTGGTGGGAAAATTCTGCGGAGAGGAAGCACCAGGGGGTGGGAACTTGGTGACGTCACATAATATTGTGTACCTCTGGTTCCGCTCGGACCACTCCCGTGCTGGATATGGATTTGCACTCAATTGGACTATGGCGGATCCAGGTTTGTTGTGTTAATTTTTCTCAGCATTCGAAAGTTTGATTTGTTTTTAATTAATTTTTTTCAGTTTGTGGTGGAAGCTTGAATGGTACGCATGGATCAGTTAACTCGCCAGGTTATCCAGGGAAATATCCCCATAACCGTGATTGTTATTGGTACTTAACAGCGCCGCTGGGGAAACGCGTACAGTTTGTATTTGCTACACTGCAAATAGAACACCATGATAACTGCAGCTTTGACCGTTTGGAGGTAATGTTCCACAGGCAATTGAACCCATACCTATTTTTCTGCGAATGCTTAAAGTTTAACTTTTCACCCGTTTCTAATGCGGCTTTTTTAAGATCCGAGATGGTTTAACCACAGATGATAGTTTGCTCGGCCAGTATTGTTCTACTGCAAACCCCGCCCCCGTAACCACCTCTGGTCCTTATGCTTTACTTCACTTCGTCTCCGATGCGAGTCTGAGCGATAGTGGCTTCCATATTACGTGGGCCACAGTCCCTGGTAAGGAATTAGTTCAACGATATTTTTTCATTTTAATGGGTTAATTGATTTTCTATAAACAAATTTATTTACAGCATCAATTCATTTTAATTTGACTTTTTTTAGTTATTAGTCTTAACGTAAATTCATTGCAAAGTAGGGGCGATATTAAACTATATACATCTTAGGAATACCTGGTTGCGGGGGCCTTCTAACTGCTCCTGAGGGTCGTGTCAGCTCACCGAATCATCCCGATACTTACGAGCATAATTTAGACTGCGAGTGGGTCATCCGTATAGGTGCTGAAGACCGCCTAACATTTAATTTTGACTCCCTTTCCATGGAAAGATCGACAGATTGTCGTTTTGATTTTGTCGAAGTAAAAATTACTTACAATTACCTATTTTTTTAAAATGGAAACTAAAAGCTTTCCAAATTTAGATTCGAGAAGGGAATTCGCCTACCGGGCCTCTAATTGGCCGGTACTGTGGTACTACCCTTCCAGCCACGCCCATTTCATCCCAAGGCAACCAAATCTTCGTTCGCTTCAAGTCAGATTATTCTGTCGCATCTTCAGGCTTTCGATTATCTTACAGAACCAGTAAAAAACATCATTGTTGTTGTTTTCTTCCACATTTAATTAAATCTTCTCGTTTTTTTAGTGTGCGGCAATACTTTTACTGGCTTGGAAGGTATTTTGAAGTCACCAGGCTATCCTAGACCTTACCCATCCAATCGAGAGTGCGTCTACGTCGTCAGATTGCCTCCGGGCAAAGCCGTAGCTTTAAATTTCTTGGCGTTTGACATCGAAGGTTCACAGAATTGCATTTTTGATTTTCTAGAGGTGAGGCATTTGTTTTAAACCATTTATTTTAATAATCCTCGAAATTTCCGGAATCTTTTAGATTTCTAGAAATATTTTTGAATTTTGGTGACAATTTTTGGGGTATTTTTGATTTTTTTATCTTCATTTATTTCAGGTTCGTGATGGAGATGACGCCAATTCAACCCTCATTGGTCGATACTGTGGACCAGCGGAGCGAACTCCGCCCACTATAATCTCCACCCATAACTATTTATGGCTTAAATTCCGCACTGACGCTTCTTTTCAGAATTTTGGGTTCATGGCCAATTATTCCGCCCTGGACGTTGGTATAAATCCAAAAAATGTATTGAATTTAAAAAAAATAAAAAATTTCAAGGTTGTGGTGGTATCCTTACTGATCCTCAAGGGGTTATTAACTCACCTCGCCACCCAGAATCTTACCCTCATGGTGCAATCTGTCGTTGGATCATTCGCGGAGCTCCTGGTACTGTCATCCGCCTCCAGTGGATGACTTTTGCGCTCGAAATCAACCCTACCTGTCGCTATGACTTTGTACAAGTGTTTGACAACACTACCGTTCCAGGTACTGGTGGCCTTATCGGCAGGTAATTGTAAAACTTTCCCAATTTTTTTTCTCAATTTTCCAGAGTAATTTTTGCTTATTTATTTCGTTTTAAAAAAGGTATTGCGGTACTAATCTACCGCCTACAGTCACTACTTCCGAGAGAACCATGACGATTATTTTCCAGTCTGATCACAGTATTGCCCTGGACGGATTTTCGGCAACTTACGCGACTTTAGACGCTCGTACAGGTAAATAAAAGTTTTGACACGTTAAAATCGTCGATAAAAGACAGTATTTCCAAGTACAATTGTTTCTTTCTAGTATGTGGAGGGACATTGTACACTGAAAGCGGGCTTATCCGCTCACCGGGCTTCCCCTTAGGCTATCCACCGAGTCGAGATTGCTCTTGGGTGATTGAAGCTCCAATTGGGAAGCAGATCCAACTGAATTTCACGAGTTTTCAGCTAGAAACGCATGGAAGTTGCATTTTCGACTACTTAGAACTTCGCAATGGCCCGAGTCCGACCTCTCCTTTGATTGGAAAGTTCTGTGGCACTACAATTCCACGGATTATCCCTTCGCACAGCCACCAAATGTTTTTACGCTTCGTTTCCGACAGTTCGGTCACTCACCCAGGCTTTGAAGTCTTTTTCGATTCCACAGCGACGGGTTGCGGAGGCCGTTTGACTGGCGGAAGTGGGTCTTTTGCGTCACCGTCGTATCCATTGCCTTATTCTGGGAATGCGGAATGCGTTTGGACCATTTCAGTAGCGCAAGGTTCCACAGTGCAATTCGCGTTCTTGGATTTGGATATTGGTTCAGTATCGTCGGCTTGTAGTCTGAATTTTGTGGAGGTAAATCGTTTGTTCAAGGCTTCAATGGAATTTTGCTATTCTGAACTTGCCTGAATTTAATTTTCCTTTCTCAATTTTGAAAGTTGAGAGATGGGCCCAACAGGAACTCAAAGGTAATTGGCCGGTACTGTCGCAGCTCGGCCGGTACTATGCCCATAACTTCTACTGGCTCCGCCCTCTTTGTCCGGTTCCAGTCCATGTACTTGCTTGAGGGACGAGGCTTTAACGCTAGATTTGAAACGTGTAAGTGGAACTCAATTTCTTTTCTTAGTTGGCTCTACAATCGCTTCTCGTTTGTGACCCAAACGGCTGATTTAACTTTACCTAAGGGTTTCTACCATTTTTAAGATTCAATATTTTGAAATTCTTGCTTTTATAATCTAAAGCGAATTTCAAGAAAATTTATTATGAAATCTCCTTAGTGTGCACCACAGAACTACGAGGATTAAGCGGTATAATAGAAAGCCCCAACTTTCCCGACAACTACCCTCACAACCGAAATTGTACTTGGACCATTATCGCGCCTCAGGGCAACAGAATAAATGCCTCCTTTTCTAATTTCGAGATTGAAGACCCTTCAAACGGAAACTGCACTTACGACTACCTCGAAGTAAATTATTTCCATGAAATCTGATCTGGTTAATATTGAATAGTAAATTAGTTATTTCATTTTGTTGATTATTTTTTAGATTATTGATTATTAGCGGGGTTTTCGCAACCATTTGCAGATGCTGTTATCTAATAATATTTGACTTCAATGTTTATTCATTCCTTTTTTCTTAAAAAATGTTATCAAATCACATTGCTTTTTATAGGCCAGAGAGGGACCGCCTGACAACCGTCTTATTGGCCATTACTGCGGCTCGCAGCAATACCCTCCGGCTATTGCTACGAGGAAAGATCGACTCGTGATCAAATTCCTATCAGACGCTTCCATTGCGCATAATGGATTTCGCTTAGAGTGGCGAGTCGATGGTAAAATAAAATAAAATATATAAACATTAAATAAGTAAAGAAATTTTTAAATGTCTTTTAGGGTGTGGAGGCAAGCTAACCAAATCCAAAGACTACTTTACGTCTCCAAATTTCCCTCAGGCGTATCCTTCGGCTGTGGATTGCGTTTGGCAGATTACCGTCGAGCCTGGATCCAAAGTGGAGCTCACTGTCGCAGAATTTGATCTGGAATCTTCGGGACAATGTGTTTATGATTTTCTTAAGGTTAAAAACAAATTTTTAAGGGCTTATTCGAGAAGATTTTATAATGTTTTAATTACGCTCTTCAAATTTTCTTCTGGGGAATTTTCATTTTAGATCCATGGAGGTCCAGACGAAACATCACCTGTTCTGAGCACGCTCTGCCATAAGCAGAATAACCCGGTAACGACAACATCTGGGGGGAATACCATGTATGTGCATTTTCACTCAGATGGGACTATACGTGGCAAAGGCTTCCGCGCGAATTATGTTACTTCTCCGCAGGGTATGAGGAATTTCAGAAAGGACGGAAAAATGCATTGACTTTTTTTTTAAGGTTGTGGCGGGAGATTTGAAGCTCCATCTGGTGTGATTTATTCTTCAAATTATCCACAGAACTATAACAATGGCGATGACTGTGGGTACAAGATTCAGGTACCAGACAACCATGTGGTCCAGCTTACTTTCAACGATTTTGACGTGGAACCGCATTCCAACTGTTCTTTCGACTACGTCGCCGTAAGTTAAAGCTTTTTTATTTATTTATTTTTACAAAACGGCATATTTTTGTATAGATTTACGACGGAGATTCCGAAGAAGCGCCTTTACTTCTACGGCACTGCGGGGATTCGGTACCGAATCCTCCGATGATAATATCCACGTCCAATTTGATGTTCTTGCGTCTTAAAACGGACGGAACGACCACTTCTCGAGGCTTTAAAGCCAATTTCACAATGGGCTGTGGGGCGAGAATTAGTGCCGCAGGCTCAGGTGAACTCACATCCCCGAACTTCCCTAATTTTTACCCAGATCGGCTGAACTGCTCGTGGATCATCCTTGGACCCCAGCCAAGTAATTATAAACGTCTTTGTTAAAGGGTTATCGAGCGAGTCATCCGATTTCCAGCACTGTCAGTACTAAAAACCTTGTGAATTTGTCCTTTAGGCGACCGCGTTAGGCTGATAATTACTCATTTAAATGCCCCGATGACATCACTCAATTTAATAACTAGCATGGCTACTTCTACTACCCTAACAAACAACCAGCCCGTCAACTGCACGCAGGATTTTTTGCAAATTTTCGACGGCGAAGGTTTGGAAGCACCCACGTTAGGAGAGTTTTGCTTGAATCGCGTCCCTCCCCCTCTAACCAGCTTAGGCTCCGCCCTCACGGTCCACATGGTCACCTCGGGTGGAAGGGGAGGAGTTAGTTTCCGTGCTACGTATTCTGTTATGGATTCTGGTAAGTTTCTTAGATTTTTCCCCGGTTATTTAACAATTTGGTTCCATTTTATGTTATTTTTATTTTAACTTTCCGTTTTTAGCTTGTGGAGGAAGGTTTACTGCCGAACATGGCGCATTTACGAGTCCTAACTACCCAAATTCCTACCCTATGAATACGGAATGTATTTATACGATTTCAGCTTCGGAAGGTAAATTATCTAAATTATCTGTACTTGATTCAATCTATTCACTTTTTGAGTTATTGATCTTTTGGGGACTGTTTTATCTGAATTTAGGGAATCGGGTGATGTTATCTTTCCGTCAATTTGATGTGGCGCAAACGGAATTCTGTAATGGTGACCATGTGGAAGTACGTGAGAGTGACGCCGCAGGCGAGTTATTGGGAAATTACTGTGGGAATCAGTTACCGTCGAACTTAACCGGAGCGAATAAAATTTGGGTTAAGTTTAGCTCTGATGACGATGATGCTGTGGGCAACGGCTTTATCGCAGATTACAGCCTAAGTATGTACTTCATATGCAGTTTTCTTTTATCTAAAATATTCCTTTTTTTCATTTTAAAAGTAAAAATTTTTCGAGGAAGATATTCATGAATTTTGTGTGCTTTTTGTAGTACATGGCAACGAGCTAGAAGGATTACGCGGAGTTATTGCCTCGCCAATGTACCCACACATGTACACGTACCCTGGCGAATTCCATTGGCGAGTGATGACAGATTCCGAGCGTCGAATTCGGATCAGATTCCTGGAGTTGAGAGTTGAGCGTCACCCAATTTTTGAAACTTGTGTGGCTTCAGTAATCGTGAGTTAACGATTTTTTTTTAGATTTTATTAACTCAAAATAAATTGCTCCATGTTAGGTATACGATGGGTACGACGCTACAGCGCCACAACTGGGCACGTACTGTGGTGTCGATCTTCCACCACCACTTTATTCGACGAGTAACGTGGTTTTCTTACGTTTTGCAGCTGGCTATGTACTCGAAGGTTCTCTATTTCGCATACAATGGGACGGTCTGACCAGCATTCCTACTCAAAGCAATACCGGCTCTTCCAACGTCACTCAAAACAGTAAAAAAAATTACAAAAATAAGAAAAGAAACCGATTTTTCATGCCTACAATTATGCAATATTATTCTCCCCAGGCACACTTTGCGGTGGAGAGTACTTTATCACCGAAAATAACGTCACGTACATAACCAGTCCAGGATTTCCCTTAGGCTACGCTCCGAATCTCAACTGCATCTATACTTTGGTCACGGACGAACATTCCAAGGTTTCCGCTAGTCTAGAAGTGGTAGATATGGAGGCCGGTAGTTGTCAATACGATCGCTTAGAAGTTCGCCAAGGTATAAATAAAGTACTTCGTCTTCTGAAATTACTTTCACAAGTTCTAAAAACAGAATTTATTTCTGAGCAAAATTCGTTAATCTACATATTTCTGAATAATATTTTCTTTTAATTTCTCTAGATACAAACACACTATTGGGCAGGTATTGCCGAAGGGAGGAGCAAGGTACAGTCGTAGTCTCTACTGGCAACCGGATGACAATAACGTTTAAGACTGACGCATCGATTTCACGGAGCGGATTCAAAATCGCCGCTCGTGCGGCTTGTGGCGGCATTTTGCGATCTTCCACTGGGGTCATTTCCTCTCATGGATATCCTGCAAACTACCCAGCGGCCAGCACTTGTGAATGGACCATTTCCGTTCGTCCTGGACGTACTATCGCTTTTACTTTCGCCAATTTGAACCTCGCTTCTATGCCACCAGCCTGCCAAGGAGATTATCTTTTGGTAATGGACTTTATTTTACCTAAAATTTCTCTAATTATGTGTCATTAATTTAGCTTCGAAATGGAGATCACGTAGACTCGCCCTTTTTGGGAGACGGCCGATACTGTGGCACAGCTATTAAAACCATACCAGACACCTCTAGCAACAAAGCGCTTGTTAAATTCGTGTCGGACGATGTTAATCAAGCCCCTGTAATTCATTAACTAATTGATTATATATTAAACCATTAACTAATTAGATTAACTAAAACCAACAGGGATTCCAATTGAGGTACCGGGAGGTATCATTAGCTTGTGGAGGACGTTTTATATTGAACCAGGACGTGACAGAAGTCATTGTGACGTCACCAAATTACCCGGCAACACCACCTCTGCATGCTGAGTGCGAATACATCATCGTGGCGGCGGCCAGCGCTTCGATTCAGCTCGATTTTATTGACAATTTTGACTTCACTCAGTCCTATGGGTAATAAAATCTTAAACTTTTCTTATTTCAAATACGAAAGTATTTTGTTGAATTATCTTGGAATTAATTAACTTGGAATTTTTATCCATTATTAATTTCAGAGCATTTTTCTTTGCAGATGTCGAACTGCAGGTGTGGAAGTCAGAGATGGTGGAACGCCCAATTCGCCTGTAATTGCCAAGTATTGCCAAGAAAAACCTGGGACTGTAACCTCTTCTGCGAATAGTTTATATCTGCGATATTATACTTCGGCTGCTGAACCGAAAATTGGCTTCCGAGCTCGAATTTCGATTGGTAGTTTTCTTTCCTATTTTCATTTTTATTTTATTATGTATATTTGTATTCATTTTAGTGAATTATTTTTCTTCCGTTCTAGCGAGATGTGGAGGAACTATCGTTGCCAACAGGGGAGTTATTACCTCTCCTAATTACCCTTCAAGTTATGAGCCTAACTTGGATTGCGTGTGGCATATTCGAGGACCGATAGGCCATTATTTGAATTTGCGATTCACACAATTAGACTTGCCGCTGGCCAACAACTGCACTATGCGCGATTACGTTCAAATTCGCGAAATTAATGCAACAAGTAAGGATCTAAGAACCAGATAAAGAGTTATTTCTTATTTATTGCAAAAAAAAATTACAGATGAAGTATTGGGAACCTTCTGTGGCCAGGAAGTCCCACCAGTTCTCACAACGTATGCCAATGAAATAGCCCTCACTTTCCATTCGTCTCAGCGCGCGGAGAGTCTGCAAGGTTTCCGCTTGTCGTTCAACGCAAGTGTTGACTCATGTCACGGGGAATTGGACACGCCCACCGGCGTCATAACCTCGCCAGGCTACCCGAACGCCTACCCACACAACCGCCTTTGTTTTTGGACCATTCGTGGCCCGCCTAATCGTCGAATTCGATTGCAGTTCACCGATTTTGATCTGGAAGCGCCTCGCATTATTTCAAATCGCACTCAGTGCTTTGATTTCATCTACGTGAGCCTATTCTTCTCTTATCTCTTAGCATTGATCTTCGCTTTTGTGCAATTGATGCTCTTTTATAGGCTGCGAACGGGCAAGATGTGAGTTATCCGCCCTTATATCCCAACATTCCGTACCGTTGTGGTTCAGTACCACCGGAAGTGGTACAATCCACCATTACGGAAATGACATTAGTCTTCCGGACGGATGGATCCCTAACTCATCGAGGATTCCGGGCCGAGTATACCACAGATGATCCTTTGCGTAAATTTTAAATTTTAGTTTTTAAAAATGGCCATTACTGGCTTTTTAAATTTATTTCCTAAACTCCTTTTTGTATTTTTTTTAATAGCTTGTGGAGGGAAATTGACTGGTACAGAGGGTTATTTCACATCGCCTGGGTTCGCAGAAGGCAACCAAGGAAATTATAGCAACTCACTGCACTGCGTTTGGACCCATAATTTAGGAGAAGACATGATTAATAATTCCACATTGGTTTTCAGCTTGGATTTCTTCAATTTAGAAAGGGGATCAGCCAGCACAGGGGCATGTTTATACGATGTGTTGGAATTCCGGGCTGGTACTTTTTCTTATTTTCCTAATTTAAATAATAATAGCTAATTACTTTCGGTCTAAGAAATTATTTCTCGTCTTGCTTCTTTGTATGATAGGTATAGATAAAACTGGGCTTTTATTGGGAAACTTTTGTGGCAACCAGTCAACTGGGGTTCAAATCGTAAACCCAGTGGTTGATACTTGGATCAGATTTTTGGTATTAAAAGAAACAAATGGACAGTTTGAAGGTTTTCTGATTGCGTCATCTTTTAGACGGATTACACTATTTCAGGAGTGGGTTTCAATGTCAGTTATAAGACTTCCTTTTGCGGAGGGGTCATTACCAGCGCTCAGACCGTTAATTCACCTGGTCTTACTGGAAATTCATATCCGGCGAATTTAGATTGCGTTTGGCTAGTGGACATGTCCGAATTTGGCCAGCAAATTGACGTAAATTGCGAGAATTTTGTATCATACTATTTATTTACTAATTTTTACTTTCTTTTCGGTCTAGTTGCGGTTTGATAGCTTTCAGTTAGATTCCAGCGACTGCTCTCAAAATTATCTATCAATTCGGAACGGTAGATTGCCAGACTCACCGGAGATCAATCGCTCTTGCGGAAATACTTTGCCACAACCCATCCGTTCACAATCTTCGTTTCTTTGGATCCATTTCCATACAAACGCCGATGTGGGTAGTGGGCGTGGTTTCACTTTCAACGTAGAAGGCCATGGATCAGGTTTGCGAATTTACTCGGTTTTTATGTGAATTATATTTTTTTTTATTATTATTATTTATTCCCCATGTAGGATGTGGTGG
This sequence comes from Lepidurus apus apus, assembly GCA_022832285.1. Classification (NCBI taxonomy): domain Eukaryota; kingdom Metazoa; phylum Arthropoda; class Branchiopoda; order Notostraca; family Triopsidae; genus Lepidurus; species Lepidurus apus. The sequence goes on along the minus strand of JAGJRO010000404.1, from coordinate 5,006 downwards.
GATTCTACACGGTTTAAGAGGTAACGTTTCATCACCCAATTTCCCGTCTCGATACGGCGATAATTTGGAGTGTGAATGGGAAATCCGATTAGATCCTGGCTATCGAGTTGAGCTCAAGTTTTTTGAGCGATTCGATATTGAGCAAAGCTCGAATTGCGCGAATGATTACGTAGAGGTAAAATCTTAATTTAGTTTTCCGCATTAATCCTTGTAATGTCTCTGGATTGTTGTCTATTTTCTGATGTTTACTGATTATTATTTTAAAAAATCTAGGTTATGGATTGGCGAAATGAAACTTGGGTCAGTTTGGGGAAATTCTGCGGGAAGCAAATACCGGGTGAACTTGAAACGAGTTCGGCTACGGCCAAAATCGTGTTCCGATCCAATACGGGCCTTAATGCGCAAGGATTTAAAGTATTCCTTTTTAATTCGAATTTTACTTCTGATTCAGGAAATTGATCAAATTTTATCTTGATTAGATCAAATGGAGTCCAACTTGCGGTGGTAATTTTACAGCTGAAAATGGCGAGATAGTCAGCCCAAATTACCCCATAGGTTACGATAATAACCTGACTTGCAGTTATATTATACACGCCCCTCCGACGGCCTTCGTTGTACTTAACTTTGAAGGCATTTTTGAGCTTGAAAGTCAGTTTTTCTGGGAAATATTTTTTTTTTAATATATACAAATATATACTTTTTGCTTAGAACATCCTGTTTGTTTCCATGATCGCGTGAGCATTTACCAAAATAGTAGCGCGAATGGACCACCTTTGGGGCGCTTTTGTGGGGTAACCTTACCTCCAAGAATGACTAGTAGGGGACCAATGGCGATCCAGTTCCGGACGGATCACAGCGTCACGAAAAGGGGATTCCGAGCCACTTACAATGTGCAAGGTAATAAAGCTGACTTTCTTATGCAATTTCTCAAACATGACCTGCAGTCTTCCACTCATTCAGTATTCACGTATTCAATCATCATAACAACTCAATCTATATTATTTACGATATTATTACTATTTATATTATATTATTCGCAGTTTTTTAACCACTCAGTATTTTATAAGTGTATTATTATTATATTATCTTTCATTACCACATAACATTAATATATCACATGCATAATATTATGCGGCCTCCTATCATTCTAATTACGAAAATTTACATAATCTGCATCTTTTGTAAAAGACCATGATTAACAATGTTTTTCTTTTTCGTCAAGAATGCGGCGGTTTAGTGACAAGCCCAGCAATTATTAAATCGCCAGCTCATCCGGATGTTTACTACAACAATGTGAATTGCTCTTGGCTCATCCAAGCTCCCCCTAATCGCGTTATCGATATCAAGTACGTAATCCTAAACAAATACTTTCCAAAAGAATTTATTCCCAAGAGCTAATTTTTTTATTTAAACATCACAAGGTTTGAGACGTTATCCTTGGAAGCACAGCGAGATTGCCGTTACGATTGGCTTGCTCTTTACGAAGGCCCGCTCATCAATCCTTCCAGTCTTTTAGCTCGTCTTTGTGGCAACTTTTCCGTCCAATTACCACGATTTACTTCCAAAACGAACCAATTGTTAGCACATTTCCGAACCGATTGGAGTACTAGTCATGGTGGTTTTAGTGCGGCTCTTCGCTTTACTTTAGGTACAACTTGTTCCTTATTATATTTGGATTTTAACTCGTCGTCGTTTAATTTTTCTCTTTTTTTGTGTTAAATAATTTCACTTTTTCTGTTCCAAAGGCGAAAATCAAGGCTGTGGGGGTCGTTTAAACGTTTCAAATGGTCCACAAACTTTAAGATCGCCCCAAGAAGCCCACGAAAGTGAACTAAATTGTGGTTGGCTCATCTCAGCCACTCCAGGTCAGGTCATTCGCCTCAGCTTGACCCGAATTGACCTTGAACCTGGGATCCAGGACTCTTGCGTTTACGAATATCTTGAAGTAAACCTTCTTTAAAAAAGAAAAAATCCAAAATACATTTTCCTTGCAATAATTTTAGGTAATGGATGGGGCGGGTCCTGGCTCAAGCTCCATGGGGCGGTTCTGTGGCTTAGTTCCGCCTCCTGCCTTAGTTACGTCCGCTAATTTCCTCTTCGTGAGGCTCGTAACTGGTTCCAGTGGTCGAACTTCTTCTTTTGTAGCCACGGTTTCTCAACAAGAAAGTAATAATAGGAAAACTTTATATTCGAAATGTGAAATACTTTTTCCATATGTAAAACTTATTCTCTAAAGCTTTATAATAATTCGGCATTTTTTATTTTTATTAATTTTCTTAGCGTTATGTGGTTCGAATTTGATTCAAGTAACGAACAACACTCAGACGCTCAGTTCGCCAAATTATGGAGCGGCTTTGGCGCCGAATTTGCGCTGTCGATGGGTCTTGGACGCGACAGTGGAAAACCAAGCAATTGATTTACACTTCCTAGACTTCGCCCTGGGGTATAACGCGTCATCGAACGGCAGATGTGGCTCTCACCGCCTAGAAATCCAAGATTTACCTCAGGTACGAAATTCTTCCATTGTGTTATCGAAAATCATCCCTAAAAGCATTATAGCGTCACGTTTTGTAGAGACTGTCTGTAAATTTGCCTATTTCCAAATCCCATTTCAGGGTTTGCAGTTGAATTCCAATGTGACTAACCTAGTCTTGAACGGAGATGGAGCTAATGTGGTCAATCTGGGATCGCATCGCTTTATTTTACAAGTAAAAAAAAAATATTTTTCATGGTTTTTAACGAATATAGTTTTATTGGGGATTTTTTTTTTTTAGCGAGAAGTCGGACAGCTTTTGAGCTTCTGTGGAACAGCTAAGCCCCACGATGTGTTTTCGACTGGCCGATCTTTGGCAATCACGTTAGTTACTGGCAGTCCAGCACTTGGAAATGGTTTTCGGTTTCAATACTCGCTGGCCATATGCAATCGAACCTACGAAGGATCCCAAGGGCGTGTAGTAAGCCCCCGTTTCCCGAATCGGTACTCGCCCAACCAATTCTGCGTATTCAAGATCCAAGCGCCGCCCTCGAGTACCATTTCAGTCTACTTCTCTACCTTCCAAATCCAAAACTCGAACAACTGCACCGCCTCTTCTCTTCAAGTAAAAGATTAGTCTAATTAAAATAAATTATTAAGCGTAATTACTTGCAAACTTCTTCTAATTATTTCTGTCTGAACGAAATAATTTTTTAAAAGGTTCGTGATGGCAACAATGATGAAGTGCCTCTCTTGGCCAATGTCTGTGGCGCTAATCTGCCCAATCCTATTTTCTCAACGGGAAACCAACTCTATTTCGCATTTCGATCCTCGCGATTCTCTCTTCGAGGTTATGACTTCACATACACCACTACTTCCGCTGGTAAGATCCTAGAAAATCCGCAAAATTTTTAGTATGAAATCTTCAAATGTCGTCTTCAAATCTTTCATATTTTATCCTCTTTAAATAAGCTATTTAAAATTAGTAGTGGAGTCAAATAAAATATCTACCTATTATTTAATTAACTTACGCTTTCGATTGGTAGGTCCTGGTTGTGGTGGTACAATATTCAATACAAAAGGCTCTTTCACGAGTCCAGGCTTCCCTGTGGTGCAAAATGTCCCATCCGATTGTCGTTGGGAAGTCAGTGTTCCGCTTGGTATGCTGATAAAACTCGAATTCCCAGGTAGATTCATGAAACTGAAAAAATAATAAAGACACTAATTCCTGTATTATTTCAGTGTTTTTATTTGGACCCGCCCAGGATTGCGCCAGTACATACATGGAACTGTACGATGTCATCGCCGGCGATAACAACCCAGTAGAAAGCGAACGTTCGCGGTTGTGCGCACATGTAATTTTTTTTAGAAAAAAAAATTATCATTCAACTTAAGCTTCGATACCAATTTTCAACTTTTCCTGAGCTATTTATGATTTTCTTATATTTTATTTCGTTTAGGACCACCCAGCTGCTGTGGTAGGCTCTTCGAATGCGTTAACGTTGCGTTTCGTTACTGGACGCAATTCTACGGGCACGGGATTTCGGGCTATATTCCAAGCTGTTACTTTGAACAGCTAAGAAAATTAATTTAGTTCATTGTGTCATGTCGCGGCATGTGTATTTGTTTGAAATATCTAAATGAAGACATTTAAATTATGTTGGAAAATTTGATTTTACAAAAGCTACTAATGAAATAACTACCAGGTGAATTCACAGATATTATTAATAGCAATGAACAGGTTATATTACTGTCAGCGGGTTTGCAAGATTACAATCATGTATAGTACGTTACAACAAGGCTAATCATGGATAATAAAGTTCTGGTAGTGACCGTAAATAAATTTAAAGGCTGAACTATCTACTGCTTGATGTGGTGGAGGAAGTCTCGCCATTGTTATTTTTCCATGTTGGCTCTAAGCTCTGCCAGGCAGCTTTTTCGATTTTAAGTAATAGGAAGGCAAAATGACGGTGCACGACAGTGAGCATAATTTCTCCCAGACAGGCCAATGTTAAATGATAATAGACCAATATCGTATTTAAGGTGCATGAGACGTATAACCAGATAGTTTCTAATAAACGAATACTGAATAAAAAAATATATGGTAAAACGTCAAGGAATTCGTAGTTAAAGTATGCACAAAAGAGGGCATTACATAAAATGTGTACACAGAACAGGAAACAGATGAAACGGTACTTGGACAAATTCTTATACTACTTGTACTTAGGATTCGTGTCCAGTGATTGTTCAAGTCACAGTATAGAGGTTTACACAGTATGGTAACAGGGGTATCCTTCCAATGTTAAGGTTTTCTGGCAAATCTCTCGGTCCCAAGAGGATGTAAGGGTACGAAAGCTTATATGGGGGATGGATTCCCAGACTTGCCCATGTACCCTCATGTAGCCATTCCTAATCTACTAGAAAAAGGGGTCGAGAATATAACAAAACATTCACAAAACGGGGGACTGGTGACCTTTCTCTCGGGCACTCTAGGGAGTTTTGGGCTGACGTAGGGTCCTACCGGCAACGCGCG
>JAGJRO010000400.1:0-35784 GCA_022832285.1 Lepidurus apus apus | reverse complement strand
CACCTCTCCTCTCCATAGGGAGGGCAGAGATGCTAAATTTTTCCCCTTGAAAAAGTCGAGACCTTCTCCTATTCAAGGAATTTAGCTTTCTATCTTATAGTCCTGGCCAATTTGACAATGTGTTGTCTTGAATCCCGTAAGCTAACAAAAATGTACAAGGGTTTTTTTACGAGAAAAAAAAATTTCGGGGGTAAAACCCCCTAACCCCCCCAGGATACGGGCCTGCTCACAGCTCTTGAGAAGTGGGATAAAAGACTTCGGTTGGAATTCTCAAAGGAAAAGACGGAACTCACCCATTTTTCGCGAAGGCGAACTTCAGAAACGGCTCCCCTCGCTTGGGGATCATCTGTAATCCAGCCGAAAGAGAATGTGCGGTATCTCGGGCTGACGTATGACTCAAAGCTCTCGTGGAAGACACATGTAGCCCGGCTAGCGACCCAAAGTTTTCAAATCATTCAAAGAATTCGAAAACTGCCACGAGTCTCAAAGTCGATCTACTGCTCTCAACTTCGCACACTTTTCCAAGCGACAGTCGTGGCAAAGATGCGTTACGGGTACCCGGCCTGGTGCAATGTCTCCAGTTCCTGTCTACGACCCTTACAGCAAGCGTATAGACAAGGTCTGTTAGCAATAACTGGGACCTTACGCACAACCCCAACCGCTGCTCTCGAAGTCGAGACAGGGCTTCTGCCATTGGAACGGCTTCTGGAATTAACGTTATTGAGACATTTTGGATCCAGAAGCTGGAGTAATTGGCCAACCCCACCAATACAAACAAAACACAAATCCTACATCACCTGCGCAGAGAGAGCAAGGCAACTTCTAGATGCTTCCTGGTCCGACGCACCAACAAGTCAAACCGAAGCTTTCAACTTGATCAAAGAGTACGTGATAAAAAAGTGGGAAAGCCGCTGGGAATCACTACAAAGCCCCAATGCGGGACCCTGCCACCGTAACATCGTAGATGTTAAACTCCAGCGACGGCTCATCAGCAAGGTGTTACAAATCAAGACAACGCATTTCCCTACGAGATCCTACCTGCTGCGAGTGGGTAAACTGGAATCGGCCAGGTGTTCCTGCCAAGACCGCTCAACTCAAACAATTGACCACTTCCTATTCCACTGTCGCAATTTGAATAAGGAAAGAGCCTTGCTTCTCAGGGAGTTAAAGCACCTACGAAGTCCACTTCAACCCACAAGAGATGTTGTCAAACGCAAAGGTATACCCAGCTTTAGTCAAGTGCATATGTAAATAGCCCCCCCTTTTTTTCTACCCCCCACCCTTCCCCTCTCCCCCAAATGTACCCTGTACATACCCCACTTTCGGTGCATTGGTAATTTTTTAGAGAAGTTTTGATTTTTTCTTCCACGTTGATGTATTTTCGACCGTTAACCGCAACAGGCGCAAGCCTACGCGGATTAGCTAATTAAAAAAAAACTGTAAACTACCCTTCCCTGTGACGGCCAGTTAAGGCCAATTGTTATTGGATAATAATTATCAATTATTTCTTAACACCTACACTCTAAGTACCTGTACGGCAACGAGCTCAGCCAAGGGGTTCGCAACTCGTGTTTAACTTCGTACACCCTGACCACTCAGTTAAAAAAATTTTAAACTTTTTAGCGCGTATAACTTTTTTTTAAGCTTTTTAACTGAACAGTTTAACTAAGTTTAACATTTTAACCCTTACAACTGTGTTTAACCCTACATTTAACAGTTTTAACCCTAAGTTTAACGGTTTAACCCTAAGATTTCCTTTGGGTTCAAAAAAAGTTTAACCCTCGTACACCTATCAACGGAGTTGCAAACCCCTTGAGCTCAGCCCAGGCCGATTGATCTAAAAAAAAAAAAAAAGGACATAGTATTAGATCAAAGGACTATTAATGTTGACTTTCTGTACTGAGCTTTTTACAAGTGCATTGTAGGTATCTCTAATATACTAAATATTATTTTGAAAATAGTAGACGAGGCTGTCAATCGTTTACCTAAACTATTAAGCTCTTTCTTCGATGCCTACAATGATATTCGTTGGTTGCGTCAGGAAATTGAAACCGGGTTTAATTTTCAACTTTTCCTATGTTATATAAAATGTTAAGGTTTGAATTAAGTACTGAATGCAAATAAAGTATAATTATTAAATGTCAGTGTAAGCTTACGGGTGTTTCGTCCACTTCGAAGAAGCGGAATTCATTAACCATGATACAAAGTACCATTTTGAGTTCTTCCAGAGCGAATCGCATTCCAACGCAATTTCGTGGACCTAAACCAAACGGAGCGAAAACATAGGGTGATCTGGTAGCTTTAGCTTCATTTGTCCACCTAGTAGGGCAATAAATTTGGCATTATTACCAGTTTTATAACGGAGATTAGAGAAAAAGATTATACCTATCAGGGTCGAAACGTTCAGGATCAGGGTAATGCTCTGCACTGTGGTGAATGGTGTAAATGGGTGCGGATACAATAGTGCCTTTTCTGATAAAAATGTCTCCGTATTGGGTGTCCTTGTTGCATAAGCGTTCCAAACTGCAAAATCCATCAATTTACGGATTGTTAACTTTTCCATTAAATTGTATAACTTGTTATCGTATACATACCGCGTAACTGGCGGAGCTAACCGCAGTACTTCATGAATGAAATTATCTGCGTACGGAAGATTTTGTATACACTCGTGAGTGACTTCTCCCTTAAACATACAAGTTTTAGGTAAGGTCGATTAAGATAAGGTCGAAATTCAAAATAAGATAAAATTACGAAGGATTCAAGCTGTTCTTGGATGTAATTGAAGAGCTTCTCTTGTAAATCCGGATTTTTTGCCAAAAAGAAGATGCAGTTATTAAGTGTGGTTGCCGTGGTATCATATCCAGCCAATAGGAACAAAACTGACTGGAAAGAAAGAGACAAAAGATACCACTGATTTTTTTGCTATCGGTAATTTGGAATTCTTTACCTGAGCTACGATAATTTCTTCAATCTCGTCCTGGTTCCAAACTCGTCCTCCGTTGGAGGAATTGGCTTTAGATACTTCCTCCACAGATTCGAGCATTAGGTCAATAAAATCGTCGTATTTCTTAAGAAAATAGTTGGAGTAGATTAAGAATGAATGCATAGGTTTGGTTAGTTACTTCTCCGTTTTTCTTGCGCTCCTGTATGACGTTTTTGACAATATCGAAAAAGAAGTTGAACATTTTGAGGGAGAAGAAGGTATTGCTAAGCATTGCGGCTAAGCGAGGAAATACAACTAAATTTATGAAATAGTAGAATATCGTTATTATTTATTGCATTTAATATTTTTTTTTTGTCTTACAAGGTATGAGGACTCCTGGCGAGCGATTTATGGGCGGATCGAATAGTACGCTAGCTCGAGTCATAAAAGGATCGTCTTTATCGCCCAAACTTTGGATTTTCATGCCAAATCCGCAAGTAGCAATGATATCCATTGTTAAGTTGCTGAACTCTCTGTAGAATAATTTAGTATTTCATATATAAAATCAAATCGAATTTTACTGTTTGGCGTTAAGTTTTCCTTTGGTTTTAGCCACTACACGGAATTTTTCCACAAATTGAAGAGCGCATTTATTAATAAGCTTCGACATCTGTAAAACAATTTTTTTTTAAGAAAAATAGAATGGCAATTTTTGTACCAAATTTGTCTTACTCGCTTGATTTTGCCTGAGGTGAACGTTGGACTCACAGAAGAGCGAACATCTTTCCATTCTTGATCTTTCATAAGACTCACGAACATTCGAAGATATTTGTCGCCGTTAAAGAAATCCTATTTGCATTAATGAAATTTGCTAAAGAAGTGTTTTGATATTTTGATTTAAAAATTTCTTACGCGTCGGTTGATAAAGCTCTCGAAGTCTTTAATAAAGACTTGTTTAATCAAGTCGGGATCCGAAATAAACAAATTGGGTATAAAACCGTCAAAACTACCGAACAGTTTGCCATATTTCTTGACCAATTCCATATCGTGCTCTTGTATGTCCTGAATAAAAAGAAAATTCTTTTGAAGTTTTTCCGGAAGAAAACATTACAGCACTCTCTCTTTCCTTCTAAAGAATTTTTTTATGCTCCCGTGTACCTTAGCTTATTTATGTGAAACAGCCACAGATGACACTGATGTTTGTTATTGTTTTGGGAAAATCTTGCATAAGAAAATAAAAAAAGAAACAGATAGATAATTGCCGGCAAAATTTCTACGCTTGTCTTGATTCTGAAAAATGCACACAATTTGTCACTACACTTTGTTGTAGCAGCACAATTTTTCAAATCAAGTCGTATAATTTCCGGGACAAGATTTCTCGAAAACCCCTTGTCGTATATTTGAAAACAGTTTATGCCGTAAACCTTTTTTTTTAACCACATGCGCAACAAATAGATATTTTCTAAGTCCACGTATTTCGCGTAGTTGAAACTTAATTTGCATACTATTAGTACTAATTTATTTGTCTGGAACAAAATTATGTAAGGGTTGCGCACTAGCGATTTAGTATGCTTAACTTTACTGTTTGTGCATTTCTCAAACTTTTTCGTTCGCGGTGCCCCTCGGACCATATATCCAGCTCGTACGGCGCCCTTAGAACATAGGCCTATATAATTTTTGCATCTATGAAATTATAAGAATCTTTCGCGGCGCCCCTGCAAGCCTACCGTGGCGCAACAGGGCGCCGCGGCACACTCTTTGAGAAACGCTGCCTTAGCTTATTGATGGGAAACAACGTTAAGCTAGCCTGACCCTTTCTTGTTTACTAAAAGCAGCAACTCTCGCATAAAAGCGGGTTCTGTGGGAGGTGGCTTAAAAGCAGCAAACCGCATAAGGGAGTTCAGCCATGTTGTAGGAGGTGTCTAAAATTAACCTAACTTAACTTAACTTAACCTAACTTAGCCTAAGGGCCTATTTACACCGATAGGTTAAGCCGCTTAGCCTAACCTTAGCCTCTGCCTCTACAGGCCTACTCTTCGTCATTCAAGGAGAAAAGGCGGAGTCAAAGGAGGTATAATTTCAGGAAGGTGAAATGTTTCTTTACAGCGTCCTCGCCATAGCCCAACCCCTTTCTTTCGTTGAATACCTGGAAGTTAGGTAGAACCCGAGAAAGGCCGTTGTTCCCACCTCCTCCCTTAGGACACCCTTAAGCACCTCTTAAGACCTTAACCTCTCGGTGGAAATAGGCCCTAACCTAACCTAGCCTTACCTAACCTAACCTAACCTCATATAGTGTGCAATACGCCGCCTGAAGCCAAATAAGGATCGCTTAGGCTCCTCCCCAAACATGGCCGAACCCGCTTTTATGCGAGAGTTGCCGCTTTTAGTAAACAAGAAAGGGTCCGGTTAGCCAATGCTTGGGAAACAGTCACAGATGGCACTGACGTTTGTTAGTGTTTTGCGAAAGCCTTGTGTAAGAAAGTAATAGGGCGTATGCCAAATTAAGGTTCGTACTTTAACCGCTTATAGAGCACCACCAGCGGAGCTTTCTAAGCTAGGCCAAGTACACTAATGTTTATTTACCATCTGTGCGTGGTCTTCACGTGAAAGTGTTGTTTTATTTTCAAGTGTTTTTTTTTGTTTTTGTTTTTTTTGCTTCTGTTAGTATGGAAAGAGAGGATGATTCTAATTGACAAAGTTCTTTGTCCCGTGTAAAACATTAGCCTACTCGGCCTAGCTTAGAAAGCTCCGCTGGTGGCGCGAAAATACGAACCTTAATTTAGCATAATACGCCCTATAAAAGAAAAATATAGCTAATTGCCGGCAAAGTTTCTACGCTTGTTTTGTTTTTGAAAAGTACGACTTGTCACCACGGTTTGCTGTAGTAGCACAATAGCCTAAATCAAGTCGTCGAACTTTCGGAACAAGATTTCACGAAAACGGCTTGTCAGATTTGAAAACTATATCTAAAAGAAAACTTTTCTATTGTTAGCAGCTAGTGCATAACCGAAGGGCAGATTTTTAGGCTACGTATTTCTCAAAGTTGCAAACTTAATTTGCATATTGCTAATTTATTACTCATTGAAAAAAATTGTGCATTGGTTGTGCACTACCTGTTAGCAAGCTCAAGAGTCTTGTCAAAGAATTTTTCATGAAATGCACTGGTTTTCTCAAGAAAAGTGTTACGAAATTCCCCGTGCTAATCGCCTACACCGAGCTAAGGTATACGGGAGCCTTAAAGAAAAGTGTACTTGAAATCTAACTGATCTTCTCTGAATTACTCTTAATTACGATAGAGTTTAGTTGAATTTTAGGTGAATTACCATAGTAGTAAATTATTCATATAATCATAATAATTTTCTTTAAAAAAAGCTATGTATATTTCCATATTTTTTAACCCCGAAATTTAAGGTATAATTCTTTCGTTTAGCGTACGCGATGAAATAAATCGTTCCGTTATTATCTTTAAAAAAAAACAAAAAAAAACACATACTTGAGCACGTCGCGCTATTGCAGTTTACCTTTTTCCATACTCCCCATAAATTGCCTACTATGGGGAGTGGTTTAGGACCCCGAATATTCTGCTTGCTGAAGTAATCGTGATCCGATGTCACGTACCTAACCCATAAATTTAAGAAGGCAAGTTAGTAAAAACACTACGATAAATTGCATACATTTACCTGTAAAGCAAAGTTAAAAGGGACACACTACCCAATAGCCATGTAATAGGCGAATTCCAGTCGTTTAGCGCCCAATTCATGATGGCGTGTTTTTAACTTCAGTTTCCTAGCAAGTTTCGATGAACAATAACCAACTTGTTAAAATGTTCGTCGTCTTCTTTTGGCATGTGCTGCATAACATGTATAATCTAAAACTCAGGATGACCAGGCAGTTTTGTGGCAATAGAGATAAGATTGAACTTCTTAGCAAGGTCATATGTTGATAGTGATAACACACTCTTGTGATAACATTTTTTTTTTTTTTCCTTTTTCAAAACGGGGTGAGCAATGCTCGTTTCCGTTTCTGTATTGACTTTGCTCACTTTTATCTCTCCAGTTTACATTAACTATGAACAAAGAGGATGTAATAATTTCAGTGTGATGGGCATACGTATGATCACGACCGATGGTATCCTAACAATCAAGGGCGCTCTTGGTGAGACGCTCTTTTTCACATTAAAATATTTCTAAAGAAATCGGATACAAATCAAATCACAAGTTAGACTGCTGGAGTATTTTAAGTGCTGAATTAGCGAAATCTGCGACGGATGGGTAGGTTTTTGAGTTGGTTAAAAATACTTCAGGTTTGAAGTGGAGTTTGTTATTGCTTAGTGTTCTTAGTAGTGTAGCTCTGTTTTTGTTGAGTAAAGGGCATTGGAAAAAAACGTGAGAAAGAGATTGGTAGTTTCGGCTGGCACATGGACACAGTTTGTCGTTAGTTCTTTTAATTCGATATAAGTACGATTTCGTGGGGAAGTGGGCCGTCCTTAGTTTTATAAGGGTCGATATAATTTTCCTTGTATGGATGGAGTTGCAAATGGGTTTACAGGTTGGGAACACATACAGGTCTCGAAGGGTTGAAGGAAGGGAAGTCCATTTCTCTTGCCATTTTTTCATAACCATTATTTTTATTGCTTTTTTTGTCATCTCTTGCTTCTGCTGGCAGTTCGTTTACTGTTTTAGCAGTTTCAATTATATGTGAACACGTGGCGTATATCGCTTGTGTTTAGGGGGTAACGTAGAATGTGTTGGGTGATTGTGTCCAAATCTAAGGATTCTTTTGTGAGATAGAAGGTCTAAGGGTGGGATGCCTGCTTCTACTTCTAATGATGCTGTGGGGGTTGTTTTAAGGGCGCCGGTGATGAGTAGAAGCGCTTGCCTGTGTAGCGCTCGCACAGAAGGAAAAGATGTGATAACATTAAAAAATTATTTAATAACCAAAATGATTTATCAAGGGGAATTAGTAATTGATTCCAAAACAGCGCTAGTTGTGAATCATTTACATAAAACGATTTATAGAAATATAAAAATGAATTCTAAAGTAAATGAAGATTTGCGCATTTGATTCTGATTTGTGTCCTAAAATATATCTGGGTAAGGATTGCTGGTGTCGGATTCACTGGCGGATCAAATAATGTGACATCGACTGATATAAAAGATCATCCTTGGGTCACTCAACTTTGGATTTCCATTCCAAATCCGTAACCCTAGATGATGTCATTTGGGAAGTCAGGGCTCATGGAAGCAGATGCGATGCGAAGTCACGAATTCCTAGTATGCGTATCCTATCGTTGGGGAGGATAAGGTTAGAGAAATGAGTCATTGAGGGGCATCCGGAACAACCTTGAAAGTCAACTAACATAAGTCACTGAAATGGGTACCAGAACCAATGATTGTATGCGTCTTTGCTGCAGACATTACACAAACATTACTATGAATGAAATAAGAAAAATTGATAAATCGTTTCCTGAGCGTATTGCGAGCTTTCCTTCAATGATCTTCAGATGTCCTGTCTCATTTACGGAATCTGTTGCTACACTCTTTCTTCAATGCCCACGACTACGTTTAAAGGTTGAATGATGAGACTGTAGCCAGGATAGTTTTCCAACATTTCCTATATAAAAGAAATAACAAAAGTAAAAGATAAGTATTAAATTCAAGTAAATTCAAGTCGAAATATCAATTGAAGTCAGCTTACAGGTGTTTCATCAACTTAGAAGAAACGAAACTCCTTAACCATGATGCAAAGTACCATTTTCAGTTCCTCTAGTGCAAATCGCATTCCAACACAATTGCGAGGTCCCAAACCGAAAGGACCGAAAACGTACGGCGACCTGGCAGTTTTAGCTTCAGTCTTCCACCTTATAGGACAAGAAAGTTATTATTATTACTTGTTCTCTTACAGGATTTCTTTAAATTCTGATTCGTACCTATCTGGATCGAAACGTTCAGGATCAGGGTAATACTCTGCACTGTGGTGAAGGGTGTAAATGGGTGCGGTTACAATAGTACCTTTTCGGATAAAAATGTCTCCGTATCGGGTGTCCTTGTTGCATAAACGTTCCAAACTATAAATTCATTGATCTTCAATAATATTAATTTTTCTTTAATAAGATATAATTTGTTAATTTAACACACCGAAAAGTTGGCGGACTTAGACGCAGTACTTCGTGAATAAAATTATCGACGTACGGAACGCTTTGCACGAATTCGTGAGTTATTTCTTCCTTAAACAGTCCATTTTGCAATTAGGGTAAATTTTAAATTCCAAATTTTAGATCAAATTACGATGCTCTCAAGCTGCTCTTGTATGTCGTCGTAGAGTTTCTCTTGCAAATCCGGATTTTTGGCCAGATTGTAAATTGCATTGTTGAGAGTCGAAGCGGTTGTATCAAAACCAGCTATTAGGAACATAGCTGACTTAAAAAAAATAAACTCAAATCAATTAATCCTTTCTGACACTTGGGTTTTTGTCACTCTTACCTGAGATACGGTAATTTCTTCAATTTCATCCTGGTTCCAGACTCGCCCTCCGCTGGACGAATTAGCTTTGGATACTTCCGCCACTGACTCGAGGACAAAATCAATAAAGTCGTCGTATTTCTGACAAAATATTAACAATCAACTGAAAATTAATGTGTTACATTGATTAGTCACTTCTCCGTTTTTCTTGCGTTCATCTATCACATTTTTCACTGTCTCGAAAAAGAAGTTGAACATTTTTGAGGAAAAAAAAGCCTTGACCTAGTATCCCTGCCAGATAAGGAAATATAACTAAATTTTAAGGGGAAGAAAAGGAAATTATCATAAGTTTCTCTGTTTGTTTATATTTCCAATGTTACTGACATTGGAGAAGAACTGCCGGTGACCGGGATGCTGTCGGATTAAACAGCGCGCGAGCTCTAGTCATAAAAGGATCGTCTTTTTCTCCTAGATTTTCAATTTTCATTCCAAAAGCGCATGTAGCGACTACATCCATGGTTAAGTTACTGAACTCTGTAAAATAACATTTAATATTTGAAATCAAGTCTGAGTGATTTCAGGCTTACATTTTGGCGTTGAGTCTTCCTTCTGTTTTAGCGACTTGGCGGAATTTTTCGACGAATTGAAGAACACATTTATTGGTTATCTTAGACATCTAACAAAACTATTATAAAAAATAAGGTGACAATTGATTAAAGTAACCCTTACTCGCTTAATTTTGACGGAAGTAAACGTCGGACGTACAGCAGAGCGAACATCTTTCCATTCTTGGTCTTTCATAACACCCAGGAACATCCTAACATACTTATCGTCGGCAGATTGTTCCCATTCTTGTCGATACTGTTACTAAAGCTCCTTCAGAAACATCAAGAAATTGTACTTACGCGTTGATTGGTGAAATTGTCGGTATCTTTAATGAACACTTGTTTAATCAACTCGGGATCCGAAATGAACAAATTGGGTACGAAACCGTCAAAAATACCAAACAATTTGCCATATCTCTTGACCAATTTCATGTCGTATTCGTGCATATCCTGGTAAAATAAACCTCTTCAGATTTTTCTCGGAAAATTTACGCTTTCGTTTAATTTGGATTAACGTCATTACTTTCCACCCGCAGAAAAACTGAAGCTGTACAAATGGTTTCTTTATTTATAGTTGCGTTAAATTCATTTGAATTATTTCAATAACTGTTTGAACACTTTGACAATTTGACTCAAATTGACGGTTCTGACATTTTTCATCTAAATTATTTTAGGCAATTCGGAGTTGACATGCATTTCATTAAACTAAACCGTTCCCATAGTAGATAGGTTTCGCAGTAGGAAATCAAGGGTATCTCCCAATGTAAAGATGTTGGACCTACTTTTCTTGGTCTCGAGAGGTTCATGAGGGGGCGTAGGAACATAGGAGGGATGGACACACTTGCCTATGCCCCCGCAAAGTAGGCATTCCTAATCTATTGGGAAAAGGGTTCGCAAAGTATACTCTTGGGACTAATAAAGTAGGTCCGAAACTTTTACGTTGGAAGATACCCTTGTTATCCTACTGTGAAACCTATCCTACTGTGATTATAGGATTATGAATCATTACTAAACGGATTAGCTGAAATATACCTCTTTCCAGATTCCCCATAAATTTCCAATTATGGGGAGAGGCTTCGGTCCTCCAATGTTCTGTTTGCTGAAGTAATCATAATCTGTTGTTAAATACCTAATTAAAAGCGTTTAAATAAAGCAGATTAGAAACCTAACTTTTAAGCTGTTTTGGATATATTTACCTATAAAGCAAAGTTAGGAAACCCACAGTGCCCAATAGCCATGTTGTAGGAGAATTCCAGTCGTGCAACGCCTCGTGTTGTCGTGGACCTTCACTTTCGTAGCAAGTTTCAAACAACAACCAACTTCTAAGACTGATTGCCTTCTTCTAACGGAAGGGACTATAGGCTACTGTACAGAAAACTTGAAACTTACAACCTTTGGCTTTGTTCAGCCAAAGGTTGAACGAAGAAGGGTTGACCAAAGATAAACTTCTTATTTGCGTTACGATATGTGACGGTTGAATACGTATTACCTAAAACAAAAGTAAGGGTACCCCAACAAAAATAGAAGGATAAGCTAGAGTACGCAAATATTAATGTTCATTATAATCCATTTTAACTTCCCTCTAACTCATTCGAATCTTCATTTTGCTTACGAAAGTAAATACCAAAACAAGACTTTTTATTTTTTATATAGTAATGCTCTATTTTGAGACCTTTTTCCGTCACCAGCCAAGAGTTTTACATGCTCAAACTTGCTTTTGCACTGAAATAAGATTGACAGGAACGATTTTTTTTACTTTCCTTTCTTGTAAAAAAAAAGAAACAGAAAGTTACAAATGTTTATTTAATTGGGGCATTCAGGACCACACGAGCTTGAATGGGCCCAAGTTTCGTTAATAACGGCAAATCTTTCCATACTGCCGCTCCAGAGCTATTGACCCTTAAATCAGCTTGGAGCTTTTCCCAAATTTTCTTCTTTGGATTCAAAACAGCTTCTGGTTGCCCATCCTCGTGGTCTTTGACGAAGATCCGGTCTCCTGGTTGGCTTCCTTCAGGGATCAGCAAAGGCTCAACCTCTTTAGGCTCCTCCCTTCAAGGAAAACGGAAGTGAAAACGCAAATTTACATACCAGTTTTATAAGAAAATCCTTTTCCTATACTTTGAGGCACACAAAACCATGCCAGCAGACTCAATTCCTCGCATTTTGGCTGGTTTCAAGTTACACAGAACAGCCACTAAGCGATTTTCCATTTCAGCTTGAGGAACGTATTGCACTAATCCGCTCACAATGGTCCTAGGCGTGGCCTCACCTAAAAAAAAAACGTTATTGATCCTCTGAAACCATAACTGAACTCTTTAAGTTTAGGAAAATCTACCTAAATCTATCTTTTCGACGTACAAAGCATCCGCATCTGGATGACGCGAAACTTCCACGATTCTTCCCACTCGAATATCCAAACACGCTGGTGATGTTTCGTCCACAACTGCAGCAGCTTTGGTTGCATGCTCTGAAATAGGATTTTGTTTTTTAGAATAGACAAAAAAGCTAGCAGAAAAGTTTCGTTGGAATGATTAATCTTACTTTGCTTGGGAGGAGGCGGATAAGCAGCTTCAGCCAATTTTTTCAATTTGGGTTCTTGGAAAATCTTCCTGACAGGTTCAAGTAAATTGTTTAAGTGTGGCTCTACAGCAGCCTTGAAATCTGCAGGATGAAGCTTCTCTTCTTTGAAATACGTTTCTAATTCTTCGTAATTAGCGAAGCTGACGTCACCACCGTTTTCCGGAGATCTTGATATCTTGAATTCTAAAGCAGAAATCAAGAAAAACTATAAAATCGAAGGATCCAAATAGTAAATCCCAGGGTATTTATAATTATACAAGGGAGAAATTTACTTTCGTCCTTCAGAAGAGGGAATATGACGTATCTAACAAACGCTAAAACGCCATTTTCGGCAATATTTCCTGGTTCGCAGAAAGCTTTCTTGATTTTCTTCTTCACGGCTGCAGCAGTGTCCAATAAATCGATTTTACTTTCTTCTTCCGAAGAAGACATCTTTGCGCCAGTCAAGCCAGGAACTATTTAAAGACAAAAAATAAAAGTTTTTTTTTTTTACACGCAGGTGATGTTTACAAAAATATTAAGAAAAGGCTTACTCATGGGGTTCATAAGATGGATTCGTTTAGCGTAGCCTAATTGAGGCAAATACTTTTCGGCAAATGTGAAAATCTTGCGTTGGTCCACGCCCCCAAATTGGGCATCTACTTTCAAATACTCTTCATCCAAGGCTTGTAAACCTGAATAAGATTTTCAATTTTATTTTCTTCTTGTACCCTTTTTATTTAGAGAAAGGAAATTTCGCAAAAATAAATTTCAAGTTGATTTACCAGGATAAAGTAATCCAGAAAGCAATGGATGGTCAACTTGCTTGACCACTTCAGCTCCTGCCTTTTTTGCATCATGTTCAGTTACAAGGGACGACAATCTGTACACGTCTAACGTATACTCTCTACAGAGCAAATATAAGAAAGTAAATGAGAAGAAAACGGTTTATAACGTTGCTACTCACCTAGAAAGCTCGTAATCTGTGCCACGAACGAATTTCAGCTTTTCTAAAGGCACATTAAGGGCAGTGAGCATGGCTTTGATTACATGTTCATAATACTCGGTTCGCAATTGCAGTAGTTCCCAAGGCGCCTTCATGTTATCCAAGTAGGCGTGCAAGTCAGCAAATAGAATAGTCACCTAGGATTTAAAAAAACGCAGATTTAATAGTTTTTTAACGGTTATTTTTAAGGATTTCAATAAGACTGTTAGTATACCTCGCAGCCAGCTTTCAGAAAGTCAGCAATTTTGCTCATGGGCAAGAAGTAAGCCACATGGGGTCTGCCAGTTGTGGCAGTGCCCCAGTATAGCTTCACATCGCGTTGTTTCAGTACTTCTATTAATCGATCTTCTCCCAAAACTTCTTGCAAGTTACGAGAAATTAGAGCTTTCTTCTCTTCCCATGTTAACGTGTTGGGTTGGTCATTGTTGATAGCATCTGCCGTCATGTTAACACTTTGGTCCTGAAATGTAAGGTTTTGAAGTTGTTTTTTCTAGGTTTAAATTATTCGTTTAGTAATATAAGTTTTACTTGGGGAATTTGGTTAAGATGTGCGAACCAGCGACTCAGATGGGGTAAACTTTTGAAAGGAAGCTGGACAGATGAGTCTTCTTTGATGGATTGGAAAGTAAGCCAATCTTGACGGCCTATCGAATATCCGGCGACGTAGCTGTAGGTTTCCAAATGGGAGTTTAGTTGAACCAAATTAGGGCAGGGTGATTTTGGTTGGAGGTGTACTGGCATAGCCCTTCTTCGGCCTGCTAATAAAAGAGCGAAAACTGTCCAGATTATAAGAATAAGGAAAAATAAAGTTCCTATATATAGTACAACACTAAAAGTTGTATATGCTATATTGCATGGAAGCGGAAATTGAGTTGAGAAACATCACAACAGCTGGAAACGGAGGGTTTTAGCTTTTACTGAATTAATTAGATAATACAATTGACATATGTTGGCAGTAATATAGAATCGCATGTTTTGTGATTATGACCTGTAAAGTAAAATATTATAGTTGTAATTTTACCTAACTTGATGATGCAAGTTCTACTTGGAAAATTTCCCGCACCTAACCTGTCACACCACGGATCACTGGAGAATGACCACTAGCGTGTTTGACGGGAATCTTAAGAAGCTTTTAGGAAGGCAAGTTTTCTTTGGGTATTTTGGCGCTTTGGGTATTTTGAGTATTTTGGCGCCTTGGGTATTTTGGGTATTTCGGCACTTTGGGTATTTTGGCACTTTGGGTATTTGTATATAGAGTAGAATCTCGCTATAACGTGCACCGGTTATAACGAACAATCGGCTATTTTGTACAAGGTCATTGGTCCCGGCGAAATGCCTATGTAAACTTACAGGGGAAAAATCGGCTATAACATATTCCGTATTCGCCTATAACGTATTTTCGCTTGTAGTGGACAAAAACTGATGACCCTTGGGCCATTTACACATGCTTTTTTGTTCGGCTATAGTGAACATACCAGCGGTGCCGTGCGGTAAGGCATGAAAAACACCAGCCCAAGAGGAGCACGGGCTCCTCAACAAAAGTTTTCGTGGTGGTGTAGCGCTCAAACCCCTCCCACTGGCCGTTTGCTATTACATACAATCGGCTATAACGTACAAATTTTCCGTCCCCTTGCGTGTAAGTTATAGCGAGATTTTACTGTAGTAAGAAAAGTTTACAAGTGACAATTTATATAGGATTCCAAATTACAAAATTTAAGCTTTGGACTGAAGTTCAGCTCAAATAAGCGTTAAGGGACTAGCAAATTATACGGGAATTTATCAGAACGAGTTAACTGAACTTAAAAAATAGAAACGAACTTGTAATGTTTTATTATTGAAGTTTCGTAACTGTTATAATTCTTCCCATTAGTCTTGATGGTGTACCTCAACATAAAGTGAACAGTTTCAGAGATCTTTCGATACCAAAGTTATCGGGGTTTTTGTTGTTGTTTTTTTACATATTTACAGACGGTAAGATTTTTTAACGGCTTATTTCTGGATGGGATAAAGACAACGTCACAGCCAAATTGCGAAGTGCAGAAGGATGTTGCTTATTATTACTGAGTGACTGTTTGTAAGCAACTTTTTGCAATTTCTCCTTCGGTACTTCTTGCAATGCTTGCTCTAAAACAGCCACACCACTTTTAGAAACACTGTTGTTTGCTCGCAATGCTTCTATTATATGTTTAATAAGAGCGTCGCCTTTCTCTAATACGGAAGCAGGAGAATGAGCTTGTCCAATGTTTGTTCGATTTTCTTGAAGATCTCTGTCCAGTCGTTGTACAGCGCTCTTGCATAAAATGTTCATAGAATAGCTATGGTCACTATTTGAGGAAACACTGCTAATAAGAGTAACAGTAAGTGCTCTGGTAGTGGGAGAGACCGATGATGATTCGCCAACACCTTTGATTATATCACTGTTATTTTCATCCAAGGAATTTGTTCTAAACGCAGTCTATAATATAAAAAGACAGACCAAATAGACAAAAGTATTTCATTATTTGTTATATTACCTCTGCGGTTGAAATCTCCCGGATGATTTCTTGTGCTACTAACACCAGATTTGCTTGAAGGACCTGGAATTTGCATCTTGAACCTGCATATCCCTTGCAGGTATTGACCTTTTTCGTTGCTTTGGACAGAACTCCCGACAATACCGAAGCACGCGGCTGCTTCAAAGAAGTCGTAGATACCTGAGATTCGACGGACTGTAGATCAAAGTTACCACTGAATCACCGAATATTAAACTTCTAGGATCTCAAGTATGGAAAAACCATCAACTTTAAATTCCGCTCTTCTGTTTTTTCGGCGTTCACTGTTTGCGTCTTGCTGTTTTTTTTTTCTCTACTAAATTAGTTGGTGCGGAAGCATGTTGTTTTGCTTTCGGCGGCAATGACAGCTGTTCTTTAGATGGCTTTCTTATCCGAAATTTCTACGAAAACATCACCTATTAGGATCAGAAGATTATTATTTATTTACTTACGCAAGTTATTTACCTTCTGTAGAGTGTAGACTCTCTGGGAAGTCAAACTTTACTTTGTTGGTACTGCACCTTCACGCACTCCTACAGTTTGACCAGTCCGGTCAAGGCAAGCACGCATTCTTGAAAGTGAGCTGAGCAGATTTTTTAAGACTTTCCAGGCACGAATTTATCGCGTCTCAACTCAAGGCAAAACAGTTTTCCGCACCCATACTTTCCGTCTCTCTCTCATGACTTTTAGGAATGCTGCAAAAATAGTCATATTGATATTTATCAACTATCTATAATCTAAGACAAATGCTCACGCTGGTTCAAAAATAAAAAAAAATCTAAGATAAATAAATTAAATTTACCAGAAAAAGTGAATTCCTTTACGGCTTTTGCTTTAACCTCAGCAATGTCTTTATTGCGACAACTATAAACCGAGCAAGACGAAGGCATATTTCGATTATTGTTACATGACAAAAATTTTCTTCCGGTTTTTGTCTGTTTTCATCTTCTTTTAGCACTTTCCAATATGGTTCACGGTGATTTCGAAGCCTAATGCGACAAGCATCACTAGCAACCGCTCGTATTCTCCGATACGCTTGAAGCAACATTCGAGCGAAGCAATAATTGTGGCCTGATTCGATTCTAGCAATAATTCTATGATAAAGCTTCCACACACCAATCCTAAAATTAATTTAAATCATCTATTTTTTTAAATTGAATACTTCGTTTATAACTGTAGATCGTATCATGGTGGAAAAGTTCACTTAAAGGGGGAGTAAGGTCCGAAAAAATAAAAAAATATGTTGTAGAGGAGACCAAATGAAGTGTTCTGGCTGAAGAACCCCTATGTCAATTATGCATATTAACCGAGTAATTAATTATTTAGCGGTTTAAGCTCCGCCCCTTTACTCCAAAATTCAAATTTTCCTATCCTTATAGCATGGGAGGACAGTTGGCCGGAGAGCTAGCGCCTTTACCTATTAGCGCATTCAAAATCGGACCTTCGATTTATAGGGACGGCACCATTATCTTTCTTTTGAATGCTCAAGCTAGTCTGTAGGTGCTTTGGATAATTTACAAGCTCGATCACAAAAAACTGACTTTTTCTTTTTTTGAAATTTTTGAAATTCAAAACTGATTGAAAAATGTAACTTGATTGTTGTACTGTAACATACGATAATTGCCATACATATAGATTCGTAAATCGGTAATTATGGATATAAAAAGTACTTCCAATCTCAAATTTACGGATTTGCGAATTTTTATGGCAATTAAATACATTACAATACAGCTTTCAAGTGGCTAATACAAGGAAAATTAGGCACCGAAAAGTTCCACCCGAAACGTTAACGCCAATTTATACACCGTATAACAAATGAAGTAAACCTAATAATATATTTTATCCTTACCGGTTTGTATTTCATGGGCACGATTAGTGTGAATGACATCCCCTATAGCAGTGTTGCCGATGTGTTGACCGAACCGAAATTACTAGCGGGATGATGACATCTAAGCATGAGCGATCTTCCCTCGGGTATAATCAAGCTGTTTCATCTCCTTCCCATTACCAGCAGATCACGTCACTCCCCCCCCCCCCCCCTGGCTCTTCCAAACTACCCTGAGGACAAGGATAACCAACTATATATATATTCCAACACGAGGACAAGAAGGAGAAATCTCATAACATCCTAATAATTGAGATAACTGATCACGAACCTCAATAACGCCACGCCAAATACGAACGACAATTCCTCACACGTTCAAATACAAAGGCCATCTCGTATATCAAGATGAAGGTAAACCTCTAAGATCACTGAAAATAATTTGAAACTCTCGTTTATGTATATTCAGCCTCTTATTATTGAACAGTATCTTAAAATCTTTTTCCTTATAAGGTGATCCATATATTCCCCACTGTCGTGGCCGAACGAGAGGAATGACATGTATTATCTGGCCCTAATCTGAATCATCATCCATGAATAACACAACTATTCCTCATCTTTTCGGGACGTATCATTGCCTGCCACTCCATTCGAAGAATAGAATGAAGGAATAAGAAAAAAATCTCCGGAATCTTATATAAACAAATGAAAAGCGAGAGCTTTTGCACGCAACAGAGAGGAAATCCAAGCTTATTGAGATGGGAAGCACGCAAAGTATTGCCAAATAAAGCTAAAAACCTAACTGGTTTTTCAGAAGGAAGTCGAAAATGAAAAGCTTGCTGGACTGAGGGCTTTCGCTTGTTCGCTGCCACATGGCCATGTATGGTGGTGTCCGCGTCCAGGTAAAAACCGCTCACCTGCCATGGCCAAAGCAAAGTTCTTGTGAAGTGGAGTCCTTCACGCTCCAGCTCAGTGTCTTGGCAACATCGGATTCTTCCACACACGCTCATCATTGATCTACCTAATACAAGCCCTCACAGTGTCCAGTTTTGTAGGTTTTCCGTGAACGAGCTTGTCAAATACAAAACGTTCGAACAAACGTTTTTTCGCGTGGAAACCACTTTATCCTCAACGGATTTTCCTTTTCTGGACCCATTTGCCTTTCCCATACAATTAGAGAATAAGTAAGTTTTGACCTTTGGTTTTAGTGTGTCGCCTTTTCTTATAAATATAGAAGCACGGGATTTTTTTTAACTTTCTCCTGATTAACATGGGACCCAAGGCAAGGCCATTGTTTGGATTCGTTTTGGATTCCTTTTATGGTGAGGAAATGGGTCAAGGGGAAGTTAATAACTGTCTGGGAGTTGAACGTTCGAGTTCGCCACAAATTCCGTCGAGGGGGGAAAGAACTTTACATTTACACACGTAATAGATAGGGCTAATCCTGCGCATATTGATCAATGTCTCGGTGCCTTGCACACCCTCGTACAGTATCTTTTCTTATATACTCTCTCGTTTTACTTACTTATGTCACTTTTTTTTTTAAACCGGATTTACATTTGAGGATTTCTTGCGGGTTTTCGGATTTTGTGTTCACATTTTGCTTTCTTTTCTCTCTCTCTTCCTTTTCGTGTTTTGACCAGTGGGAGGATTAAGCACAGGAACGTGGACTCCTACGAAGCGACGTGGACCGATTGCTGCAGAATTCCAAACGCCTGGACCAGCTGCTGTAATTCTACCATCTACGATTGGTCAGTTTTTTCTCCATTTTTTGTTTTATACCAATGAAAGAGTCAATGAATTTCGTTTCATGGCTTATTATGGTCAAGAAATCGAGGCTTCCTTGAAAGTTAAATTTGCATGACAAGTTTCCAGAGGAGCCGGATTGACTCCTTACATCGCTTATCCTCGAGAAAATGGGCGTTTTCTTTTTAAAGCCAACTCCACACCAAAACGTTAGAGTATGATGAGTCACATATTCACACTGTAGCACAGGGGTTTCTCTCTTGAAAGCTGCTGGGACGACGCCCATCTTGTAAAGAAGCCGTCTTTGGGACGCTTTAAAGGAAACAAAAATAAAAAAAATAAAAAGTTTAGAGGGCCTTTCGGGGAAGAAGAAAAAAGAGCAAGTCTTAAGGGCGGTTTTGACCTTATATGGTTAGCAAGGTTGTAGAGCAATAAGGAGCTCAGGTAATCATTTTTTTTAGCGCCCCATGGACCACAAACTGCATGGACCTGCATGTTTAATAAGTTAAAAGTTACTCACATGACGTTTATTTTGTTTTGTTTTATTTTACTTCGTGAAGGTTCGGGAACATTGGATCGAGGGCGTGCGCCAGCATTTAGCTTTGGGGTCAAGTAAGTGTTTCTAACGTTTTTCTATTTAATAATCTACTTTTTAACACACAAGTAAAAACATAAGAGAATTAATTTCCGGAAGGCGTTTTTTATACTTCAGAAGTTTATAATGATTGAATTTGCTAAATTAGGAATTTTGGAAGGTTTTTAAAAATAACGGTTTTTTAACACGTTTCGAAAATAACGGTTTTCGTTATTCGTCAAATGTCGTAGTAATCACGTGGTCTGCGTCGTGATTTCTTGTTGCCTCACAACCATTTGAAAACAAAATAACTCAAAAAATAATTACGAAACTCCTTTAAAAACAAATCCTTGTCAGAAATAAGTTAACCAAGTAATTAGAAAAAGTAAAGTTTAATTAGATTATTTAAGTTGGAGTCTTAAATTAAAGAACTAGTTGGCACAAACTGTAATTCTTATGATTTATAGAACTAAATTGTAAAAGTATATTTGGAAAAGAATGGGAACATAGTAATTTAAACATTTTAAAATAGTCTTGATTTTGGAGAACGTTTTGACACGAAATCTCGTGTCATAGTGCAGTTGTTGACCGTTCAAAACTGTCAAAAGTTACATTTTTATACCTTAATTTCCTCTAAAACGCAGTAGCGAGCAACGAAATTATAGCTTTGAATTTCTCTGTAAATAAAGTTAGTCGAAAGTAACTTAACTTTTTCTACGACACTTCATAAAATGCGGAAATTAGCTTTCATAGCGATATTGTAAAGAGCAGCTATAAATAATCGCGTGACGAAAACCAATTTGGAACAAAAATGACTGATGGATTGTTTTTCGATTTCTCTCTGGAAATTTCTAGGCACGACAATAAGACTGATAGTCCCGGACCCGGTCCCGGCCAGTACAATGTTGCCAAGCTCAACAATAAAGGTATTATAAAGCAAAATAAGAAAAAAAGCTCGTAGACATATATACACAGCACCCCGAATTGGAGTTGGTCAATAAACGTTTTATGATGGCTTTTACCTTGTTCACAATAAAGGCAAAGACGAAACTCCAGCACCGACCATTAGTGGACGACCCAAGGATCCCAAATTGGACATTACCCCTGCACCAGGCTCTTACAACCCTGAAAAGGGCGAAAAATTAGTGGTGGAAGGAGCTCCAGCCTTTTCTTTTGGCGTCAAGTTGAATAATAACAAGCCTGATAATACGCCTGGTAAGAAAGCTAACCGAATCTCATATCTCGTATATATTATAATATGGAAATTTGGGGTTATTTTCACTCGATTCTAGCTCCAAACCAGTATTCGTTGCCTGCGGCGATGGGCGCGGGTCAAGCGCCAGCGTACTCTCTTGCTGGGCGCGGGAAGAGTCCTTCGGACGAACGTATCCATAATCCTGGTCCAGGCCGATACGATACAGCTTCGCCCGAGAAATACAAAGCTGTGAAATCTCCCTCTTTTTCCATTAGTGCGCGTACTAATATTCCTTCGGATCATACCCAGAAACCTGGTCCTGGAGCACATTCACCGGAAAAAGTAAAGTTTTGTTTCTGACCGGGACAAGAATTTCTGGCAATTTCCGCAAATTTTTTTTATTAATTATGTTTTTCTTGCATTTTACTATAGATTACCATGGAACGTAGTCCTGCCCATACTTTTGGAGTTAAACACTCTGTCTATGCTGGGCACATTAAAGAATAAGACCTTGGATGAGTTAATTTAACTGCTTAGGAAAAAAATACCAATTGCAAGAATTTTTTTGGCTGTTCACAGTTTTGGGGCACGAAGTTATAATTGCATAGTAGCACTAACCGATCATGTTCCTCCCCTTTTCTACAATTTACCTTTCCAGTGTGTTATAATAACCCAATTGTTTTGGGGGTAGGCGGTGCAATATTTTTTATTTTGTAAGAAAAGGACCCAAATGGTATAGCTTTTTATTGCAGAGTAGCTTTTGTGAGTTACTTAAAAGAATAAATTATCAGAGTGGAGAGAAAGAGTTAAAAGGGAAGGCGTGGTTATTGTATTAGTGCCTTCCTCCGAGCGCTTTTTGTTTGTCGTTTTTTTATTTTTTTTATTGTCCATTTGGAATTTAAAAAAACTTGTACTGGCTGCTTAAACGTTGAGAACGTCTAAAGACCGGTTTCCATTTGAATACTGTGATAGGCGTGGACTTGTAGAGAACCACTGTACTGCCAGGAGTACGTTTTTCTCCCCTCGTTAACTTCCATAAAAAAATAAACAGATTCCGTCCGGTGCACTAACCAGCCAATTTTTATTAATTGTTATTGTCGGAATCTTTGCAAATTTATCGCGGATGTTATGCCTCGAAAATACATTTTCCTTTAAAAATTTTCACTGAAAACACATTTGTTTCAATTTGACTTCTAAAGTTAGCCCAAAATCGCAAAAACATAGAAAATGAATCTAAAAGTGATTTTCGCTAAGCTATTTAGGCAAATAAAACTTATGATTTCTAAAAAAAGTTGGAAACTAAGATTGTTTATAATTCTAATTAATTTTTTTTAATAAATTCCGGTAAATTACGCTACAAAGTATGTCGTGCAGTCAACGACATAGGGCAAATCTTATACCCAAGCTTATTTAGTAAGTTTCGGTACAAGATTTAAACCTACGGTGAAAACCGCCTAACACGAAATCGAAGGGACCGGAATATTTTTTGGTGTTAAAAGTGTTACGTGTTAACAGATAAAGATGGAGTTAAATAGCGTTTGTCCGAACCGGAATTCCATTGTGTGTTAACAGGTTTTTCGTGTTAAGTGGTTTCGTGTTAAACGGTTTTCACTGTATTAAAATTATCTTAACTATAATAGAACTATAAAACTCATTTATCGAATTAATTTAGCCTAAAAGACTACGTAGTGAAGTTGCAGCTTTTACATTCAATGTATAAGTCGACTATCAAGTCAGCTTTAGAGGATACTGCGAGACGGCTTAAAGGGGGAGTAAGGTGCAAAAATATAAAACAAAATGTGTTATAGAGGAGATCAAAAGAAGTGTTCTGGCTGAAGAACCCCTAATGTCAATTAAGCATATCAACCGATTAATTAATTATTTAGCGGTTTAAGCTCCGCCCCTTTCCTCTAAAATTTAAAGTTTCCTATGCTTATAACACTGGGGGACAGCTGGCCGGAGGCCTAGCACCTTTACCTATTAGCTTATTCAAAATCGGACCTTCGATTTATAGGGAAGGCACTACTACCTTTCTTTTAAATGCTCAAACAAATGGTTTGATTAACTTATAATCTCGATTACAAAAACATGACTTTTTCTTCGCGCCGCGACTTGCGGGCTCCGTTGAACGCCATGTAGGAAGCGTTACCCGCATAGTCGGAACCGCCGCGTGCGGTCCCATTTCCAGGGGATCGGCTCTCGACTGCATAGAGTAGGATAGAGAGAACATGCCTGTACAAAGGCCTGTCATAAGAAAATAGAAGGAAAAGGAGGTTCCCAACTGGAGTGGAAGAAACAGTTGATTGGTTAGAAGATATGAATCGATACAGTTGCCCAAAATGTATCGACCATACTGTAGCTGAAGGCTCAATAACAATATCTTTTCAAGTAATATCAATAAAACGATATCAATATATAGGGAGCAAAAGAATCGATATATTCCTTCTAGCTATCGATTTACGTTTAAACTCATTTTCATAGTTCCCGCTATAAGGAAGGTGGAGTCAAACAGGTCAGGACAACCCTCACATCCCAAGGGATTAGCCAGAAGGCTCAAAAAGTTGTGACAGAAGGCCCATAAGGAAAGGGCCAGATGCTCTCTCTATCCTAATCTATGCTCGACTGCGAAGCCGACCCAAACCTTGCCCAAAGGCTCTCAGGCGCGGGTTTCGGCCCGGCAGGACGGCAAGCTACGACGATCGCGCGAAGGAAAAGATTTTTTTATTGAGCTTGTAAATAAACCAAAGCACTTAAAGACCTGCTTGAGCATTCAAAAGAAAGATAATGGTGCCAAAAAAGATCCGATTTTGAATGCGCTCATAGGTAAAGGCGCTAGGCCTCCGGCCAGCTGTCTTCCAATGTTATAAGCATAGGGAAATTTGAATTTTGTAGGAAAGGGCGGAGCTTAAACCGTTAAATAATTAATTACTCGGTTAATATGCATAAATGACAGGGGTTCTTCAGCCAGAACACTTCTTTAAGTCTCCTCTATAACATATTTTTTTTATGTTTTTACACCTTACTCCCCCTTTAAAATTTGTTTTCTAGATGGCGATTTAAGTCGCCTTGAAAGCTTGCTTGGAAGTCATCAACCAGGGGGTACCACAAGCTGCACTGTGAAGTCAACTCCACTTTACTTTTAAGGGAACAAAATGGCGGAAGGTTACTGCCGCGTAGTGAAGGAATAAGTACTGTATTTCCTACCCAGATTGTTCTTTTAAGACACCATCCTCAACCAGTAATATACTTTATTTAGTCTTTGTAATTTTAAGTTCATTTTTGACCCCCTCCTTGCATTATAACACAAATTATCCCACTTGGAAACGTTGTGGCCATGCATGGCTTTGCCGAAGCTAAGCTGGAGGGCTTCTTTTGTGTACAGCCTGGGCTGGGAGTTTATGCAAGATCCGACCACGTTTCTGGTGAACTGAACTTGTTAATAACGTTTCTTCTCTTTGTGTCGTTCACAGTCTGCAGTTCACGAAAACTTCGCCAACCATCAAAACTACGAGATTTTGTACCGTTAATAGTCACCAACCGCAACCTAAAGAAAACAAACAAAACAACAACGTTAATTACGAAGAAAGAAACGCATTTTCACTTCCAAGTTCCGAGTTATGTGGCTGGTTTGTTGATTGGTTCTTTAAACCGGAACAAAAGACTAGTTTGCACCTTAATTTGCTCATATTCTATTATTTCTCCCCTCCAAAAAGAAAACCAACGACGCTACGCGCAAAAAAAATCCACCCTTAATAAAAAAAACAAAAAAAAACAGGGCTATAACTAGCCTAAAAACTCTCCCCTAAAAAATACTTGCTTTAGCATCCAAGCAAGATCTAAACTTCTGCTTCAACGGATCTTTTTGGAACTGAATTACCTCAATTGCAACTTGTCAATCTTCCTTCATCAAACTCTACAAATCTTAAACAGCCTATCATCCCGTTGTCAAAAATTATTTTTTTCGTATATTTTCCTTCTCCTAGAACGACATAAACAAATAAAAAAACGTGCATTTCACCCTAGCCATCTCCCCAAGTAAAAAAAAAAACGTAAAAAAAAAAATTATAATTATATATATTTGCGCCAATATCTCCTTGACATTGAACCAGGAAAGGCTCAGGTGAATTAGTTATTTGGTTTTGTCGCAGAAAAAAGAGAACAATTTGTGAACTCCCCATAGTAAAAAAAAAGCAAAAGGCTTTCAGAAACTTGGGCCTGCCAATTGTAAAAGGAACAAGGAAAGTTTTGCTAGTTAGATTACGAAAACTCCTAACGAAGAAAAAAATAATTCCATTGCAAGTTAAAAAATAGAAAGAAGAAAAAAAAATCTAAAACTTTTCGAGCAAGAAACTCATACGAATAATTAAAAAGAAGCTTACATTGTTGCCTTATCTGTGATATTGTCTTTTTGTAAGCCACGTTTTTAAATATTGCCTGCGAAAAACAAAAGACATCTGGGAAAAAGCAAAGAATTCAGAAT
The DNA here is from genome assembly GCA_022832285.1 of Lepidurus apus apus. NCBI lineage: Eukaryota > Metazoa > Arthropoda > Branchiopoda > Notostraca > Triopsidae > Lepidurus > Lepidurus apus. The sequence goes on along the minus strand of JAGJRO010000400.1, from coordinate 9,882 downwards.
TCGACTACAAAGAGTGCTGAGTGAGTCTGGTGTGCATGTGAACAAGTTAAAAGCGACAAAAAAGGTTCCTACAACGCTTTATATAAAAAAAACTCCCACAAAGAATAATTTAAGTTTTTGGTGTAAAATATAAAAAAATAGTAAAAAAAATGTCGAATCCGTGGAATCCTATGCCCTCTGCTGCTACTCCCAACTTCTTCGCCAAACCTACGCCTTCGGTGGCCACGTCTAGTTTCCTCTCATATCCGTACAGCGGAGCCACGCCCTCCAGCTCTGCCAACTCCAATTTGGGCTTCAATACTTTCTCCACGTCGCGAATGGCAACTGGAAGTACCAGTAACAATGTGGCGACGAGCTCCAACTACTACAATGCCGCTCGCCCCGTCAACAATGGCTTGACTTCGGCCCCGCCCACTATTCGTCCCCCGCCGGTTAACAACGACATGGGTTCGTTTTCGATTGGGACCTTCAACGCCAACAATCTCAATGGAGATGATTCGAACTCATCCAATTCGAGTTTCCATAGAGACCCGCCCCCTCCTGTCGCCCAATTTGCGAATTCGACCTCGCCCAATAGTATGAGCAGTCGTGAAACCGGCATTATTGAGAAACTCCTTGTAAGCATTTTAATATTTTTTATAATTTATTTTGTGTAACATTCATTTAGGTTTTTAATAATTTAATTATAATTTTGCGTGATTCTATTTTTATTTTTTTTGCAGCATTCCTATGGGTTTATTCAATGCTGCGAACGTCAGGCACGCCTCTTCTTCCATTTCTCGCAATTCGATGGGAATATCGAGCACCTGAAAATCGGCGATCCGGTGGAATTCGAAGTCACTTACGACAAACGTAACGGGAAACCCATAGCTTCCATCGTAAGCAAAATAGCGCCCGAAGTGGTTCTGTCGGAAGAACGTGTCACTGGGACCGTTACGACGGAATTAGGCCCGGGGCAAAACCAGGGCAGGATTTCCTATGAGAACCGCGGAGAGTGCTTCTTCTTGCCCTACAATAAAGACGATGTGGAGGGCAATGTCAGCTTGCGTACAGGAGACAAAGTCAGCTTCCAAATTGCCACCAATCAAAGGTAGCTTTAGCCTGACACTTTCTTAATTGCATTAATTATGTTATATTTACTAGTGAAATTTCTGTTAATTGATAAACTTGCTATTAATTTATTGGTTCGTTTACTTGTTAGTTACTTATTTTCAAAACATACTGAACGAGGCTTTCGTTTTTCCTTTTCTTTGTTTTCTGAACGAATTATAATCTCGCGCTTTGCATATTTCAGTAGGAGCGGCAATCTGGCAGCCAGGTACATCAGGTTGGAAGACCCTGCCCAGCCAGTGCGTTATCAAGGCGTGGTTTGTTCCCTGAAAGACTCGTTCGGATTCATAGAACGCGGCGATGTGGTACGCGAGATCTTCTTCCACTTTTCCGAAGCCAAAGGATTGCCTGAAGATCTGCAATTAGGTGATGATGTGGAATTTTCCATCCAAACTCGCAATGTGAGTACTTATCCAACTTGAAAAATCGTGTATTTAGAGAAGTTTGATGGAATTTAAATGAAAATCTGTTCTTCTCGCAGGGAAAAGAAGTGGCGGTGCAAATCACTCGTTTGGATCCAGGAAGTGTGATATTTGAGGACGTTTCTTCGGAAATTACCAAAGGCCAAGTGTTGAAACCCTTGGAGAAGCATATTCCTGGCTCTCCTGGCAACGCCAATGCTGATCCCTTATCGGGGCGCCTGCGTTACCGTGGCAAAGATCGTTCCGAAGTGGAAATTCCCTTCGGGGACAAGGATCAAAAGGGTGATTATACTCTGAAGTAAGTTTAATTTGAGAAAATTGGATTTTTCTGAGAAATCCCAATGATAAAAGACCGAGGCGAAAAAACGATAAAACTCTTAGCGCTAACTTTAATTCCACTCATCTTTAAAGATTAGTAACTTGAAAGATGACTAAGTCACAATGTTGATTCACTCCTTCTATATATAATTCTATTAGTCTGTTTTCTTATTGTATTTGTTTTGTTATTCTTATTTAATTTTTTCTTTTTTAAAAGGCATGGAGATTGGGTGCAATTCAATGTCGCAGTAGATCGGCGCGACAAGTTGCAACGAGCAACGAATATCGAGTTGTTAGAAGAGTCGTTTGCCGTCTCGGGCGAAAAACGAGAAATGGGCGTGGTTTGCTCCTTGAAAGAAGGTTTTGGGTTCATTCGCTGTGCCGATCGTGAAGCTCGGCTCTTCTTCCATTTCTCCGAGCTTTTGGATCCTGACCAAGAAGTCGGATTGGGAACCGAAGTCGAATTTACAACTGTACAGGTTCGTAATTAGTGAATTTTTTCAGTTAAAAAGCTAATGGGAAGAAAAATTTAAGACCGTTTTTCTCCTTTTTTCGTGTTTTAGGATCAAACGCCGCCTAATAAGCAAAGTGCCATCCGAATCAAAACCTTGTCAGCAGGTACGGTGCAGTTTGAAGTGATAACTCAACGTAGTAAGGTGGGAACAGTAACCAGAGAACCGGCTAATAGCTGGACGCATCGCAGTCCGTCCAAAGTAAGCTCATTCGCTATCTATTTTTTTCATTTATTTTTTTTAAGTATTATTATCATTAAACTGTTTTTTGTTTTGTTTTTAGTCCCGTGTTGAAATTGTAAGCATTTTTAGCTTTGGTTTTCGTTGAAAGTTTATACTTTTTTTTCTTTATTTTTAAGAAAAATATTAATTCATTTTCCATGCTAATTTAGTTGAATGGTGAGAAACATGGCGATGAGCTGGGATTGGTGTCGTTCATCCAGAATAACAGTACGGAGCACATTCCATTTCATCCCCGTGAATGCGACATTCGTAATTGCCCTCGTTTAGGAGACGAGGTATGATTTGCTTGAATTTTATTTTAAATGTGTGGAGATTTCGAAGCTTATTTTTTGAAATTTTCCTAAAAATCCTATTTTTTTTTAGGTGGAATTCGATTTGGCGCAAATTAAACGTAATAAAGATTTCAATGCGCTCAACTTGCGGGTGATAAATAAAGCCTCGCCTACTTCCTCGGCCAAAAAGTCAGAAGAATCCCTCGAAAACGAAGAAGTCAAGAAAGACAAGAAAATTAGTGGAGATGGGATTCTTTGCCGAGGTTATATCGCGGCTCTTAAAGAAAGTTTTGGCTTCGTGGAAACCGAATCCCATGACCGCGAAATCTTCTTTCACTACTCCCAATTCGACGGCGATGTCGATGAGCTGGATTTGGGGATGGAAGTGGAGTATATTGTCACTACCAAAGGTCAACCGCAAGGCAAACTGTCTGCGGAGAATGTGCGAATCTTGCCAAAGAACAGTTTGCCCAAAGGCCAATTACAAGATGCGCTGCTCGAGGGAGTAATTGTGCGTCCCCTGAGAGCCGTTAATCAAGACGTGACTGGCTACCCTGGTATTATCCGTCAGGGCCAAGATGGTAATTTTTTCACTTTAATTTTGCAATTTCTTTCCCAAACTTAGTTTTATGTACTCTTTCGTTCTTTTTGGATTCTTCGTGGACTGTTCCATATTCTTCTACAGTTAATTTAAAGTTTCGGTGGAAATTAATTATGGGTTTTGGTTTAATTTGGTGTTCTTATTTGTGTTAGTTGATGGAGACGGTCCTACCTATGAATTTGGCATCACTTCTTTGGAGAACAAACGAGAATTTTTGCAGAAAGGCGACGCAGTGCATTTCAAACTCGAGGAGTATCCAGATCAGGAGAACAAAGTTGCGCGCGCCACTGCAATTCGTCCCATTCGCCCAACGTTGAAAGCCCAAGTTGACGCCGTTAAAGGTATATTTTATATATGTATTTTTTTAATATCGCCCTAGGAAAGCTTACATTTTGAATTGAGTTGTCAAAGAGTTCCTTTTTTGCTTTTTAAACAAGTGCGTTATTTTAATAATAACACTACGTCTTATTAAGGACTTACTAAGGCACACAATTTAGAACAAAAATTTTGATTACCGATTTGATTAGTTTGAATTGATTTTTAAACTAACCCTACCATACTCCAAATCAACATGAGTTGATATTACGTTACTTTTTGTGCTACGAACGAGGTCCAACGCTGAGCTAAGACGTTTTAAGCTGAGAGTGAAGAAAGTAAAAATAGTTGTACTTCAGATTTAGGGATATACTTCAAAGATATACTTCTAACTTTTTTCGTACGTGTTACATTATAATATTAGTATTGGTGTTTTAATTTGTATGCTTTAACGTTGTTTTGATCTTTGCTTTGCCTTTTTAGGTCAGTACGGGTTCTTGAACTACGAAGTGGAAGAAGGAAAGAAGCTTTTCTTCCACGTCTCTGAAGTGAAAGACCACGTGGCTTTGCAGCCAGGCGATACAGTTGAATTTATCATTCTAAGCAACCATCGTACTGGCAAATCTTCGGCTGTCAACGTAGTTAAGGTGTAAGTTACCAACTTTCTTATTCCTTAATTTCATTGGATACTTTTTTTAAACCAAATAAGATACTTATAGATGGTATTTGTGTTGTAGGGAGAGCCAAGCGCCTACACCACGCCCAGAACGCTTACAAGTCCGTTTGAGAGCCATGTCTATGGATGATGGCCCTCGTTTGACCGTAGTTCGTCAGCCACGAGGTCCTGATGGAACTCGTGGGTTCAAGAAAGCTAAAGAACAAGTCTGAGAAACTTAAGAAAAAGGAGGGCAGCTAGGCTTTTGTGGCCGATCCACCATTTTTTTCTTATTATTTTTTTAAGGCCAAAGTCTGGGAGATTTTTCTTTTCCTTTTGATTTATTTCGGGCCTTTATAGAGCAAATGGAAACTCTTGAATTGTAAGAAAAACAGTGGAATGGAAAGGAAATGATGAAGAAGAGAGGGACAAAAAAGGGAAGGATCCCAGAAATCAACGCTTTGCGGGTCTAGTCGCCAATGAAGTGAAGATGGATTTAAAGTTTGTTTGAAACCGCCACAACAAACAGAAGAAAAACGTCAGCATATCAATGTATTCCTCGTCTGACCCGAAACTTCTTCCCTTGCTTTTTTTTCAATCTCCTCCCTCCCCTTTACCCCCTTAAGAAAAACTTTTCGGGTCTTATTATGTTTGTCTTTTTTTTCCTTAAGAAAAAAGCGAGCAAAAGTTTATTCGTAACCCTTTTTATAACCCGAAATTGACAATAACTCGTCTGTGACATGGATATGCAACAACAACAAAGATTCAACCACCTGTTTCATGGCATTACTTTTAGTCGTTCAGAGTAACAAGAAAGAGAGAAGAGCGAGGTGAATCATTGTAGTTATGTAGACTTATAAGAACCATGTTCCCGAGCTGAAAAAAACGGCAACGTAGGCGTAATTTCAGTGTGGTTTACTTTTCCTGGTTGAGGCATTAACTTTCGAAGATGTAAGAGGGAGAAAGAAACTGAAACAGAAAATGACTTGAAGATAAAAAGAAAAAATGATATTGACGCCTCAGAGATACGGAAACTTGCGTTTTGGAGGAAAGAAGATTTAACTTGTATACATGCAAAAGTTCTCAAATACAGGGGTAACGAAACGTACTTATGAATGGAAATAAATAAATGATGGCAAGTAAATAATTCCTTGATGGCATTACGTTTGATTTAATTTTCCTGTTCCACTTTATTCACTTCTAATGTTAATTCGTTAGTTACTTGATATTTATTTTGTAATGCATTCGAATTTGTTTTCTTTATTCGTGTATTGTATTTCAACTTGATTATACAGCGGTGCCTCGCAACGAACGCAGTCCGTTCCAGGACGGCGTTCTTTGTGCGGGACGCCGTTTCCCGTAGGTTACTGTAGCAAAAGTTTTGATCCGAAATCGCGAAAAAACGTAATTTTGGCTTATGACACTGAGGATGCCACTTGTTTTCTTAAACCTACTTGTTTCTTGTACGTTTAGTTTTTACGTACTTCTAATTCGCATTTTGCGTTCATTTATTGCGCTCATTTTCATGTATTACTTCGATTAATTCAGTTTTACCTTATTTAATTCGAAATTAAATAAGATAAAACGGGAAACTCGCATTTATATAGTTTCGAAGTAAATTACACATGGAGTATTTTTGCGGTTGAAATATGTATTAATAAATAAATTCCTTATATATAGGAATCTTTTTTCGTGGCAGTTTAATAACGAGCAGGGGTGGGGTAGGCAGCGGGGGCACGGTAGGCGGCGGGTGCAGCATAAGCTGAGGCAGAGTAGGTTGGGGTACGGACGGTGGCCCAGACGGCAGCTACTTCTGGGGTGTGTTCAGGTGCAACGGGCAAGTGGTCACCCTTGGGCTGGAATCCATTCTCATCAGCAACCCAGGTCAAAGTGATGCGTTGGCCTTCGGGGGTGACGAAATAAGAAGATCCGCGGTTGGTGTTTCCAGATTCGTAACCGATCTGCTTCTGGACTTGGGATTCTTCGCGGGTCGTTTCGTCAGAGCCAGCGTAGCTAGAAATTAAGGGAATAAAGATTGATAGAATTGACCACAAAGATGATTTGTAATAGACGTTTTACCTCCATTGGCTGCTTCCATCTGGGTTGCGGACATCGCTTTGGCTCACGATGGTGATCTCCGGGTGCTTGGTGTAGCTGGGGTACACTGCAGCTGCGGAGGCAGCAGCCAAGAAAGCGGCGATCAAGAAGAATTTCATTGTTGTTTTGAAAGTATCAGGGAATGAAGACTGAACTGATTTGACTGAACAACGGGGCTCGCTTTTATACCTGGATTTTAAGATGGAATTGGAGCACCTTCGATACTTTGCCTTCGTTTCCAGTTCGCCTTGAGGAAGGGCGATTGTTTTCCAAGGCATAGCTTTTACTTTCCGTTACGTTCAAGTCCGTTCATGTCATCCTTTCTATAGTAAGATTCCCGCCCAAAACATGCATATAGGCGAAGGTCATCCTTGATCGCTGTAATTCCTTCCGAGGGGTCCCAAATAGCTCTATACAGTTAATTATCAAATTAATTGAGTCGTTTACAAGGGGTTCAAACTCAGTTTCCAGGTGTACGAAGGTTACAAAAAAGTTTGTAACTGATATATTACAGAGTTGCAAACCTCGGAAAACCCTGGTTACGAAGTTATATATTGATATACAGTGATATATATTGTAGATTCTGATCCTAGTTAAAAAAAAATCTGTGAAGGCCGGACTTGTAGCAATACTCCGCCTTACTTGACGTTACTCAACAATGAAACATAAAGCAGATAAAGATGCGGCAGCGTTATATTTTTTTTAATGCTCAAACAAGTCTGAGGGTGCTTTATTTAATTTACACGCTCAATCACAGCAAAGTGACTTTTCCAGCGCCGTGATTTTCAGGCTACGCTGTACGCCAAGGACCAAGTAGCCGCATAGTCCGAACCTCCTCGTGCGGTCTCGTTGCTCGCGGATGCTTGCTAAGGCGAACCGACACTTGCCCGAAGGCTGTGAGGCGTGGGTCTCGGCCCGGCAGGACGGCAAGCTACGGCCATCGCGCGAAGAAAGACACTATGCAGTGAGTTAGGTCTGAGTAATAAGAATCAAGACCTTTTTTTAAGCCAAAGAGCAGGTATACTAACGGAAGTTAGGGAGCTTGGAGTTTCGGGTGAAAAGAAGGTTACTGGGTTACAAAATACGGTTACGAAGCTACAAAGTACGGTTATAAAGATACAAAATTGTAACCGACTAGTCAGGTTACGAGGTTACAAGCAAGTTTCGAACCCCTTGGTTTACAAGCTATTCAACGCGCTTACCATTATTTTTTCTTCTGAGCAGCACGACCGGCTGCAAATCAGTAAACTCGATAGTTGTAACACGCAAATGAGTAATCAGACTTACAAAAACTACAGAAAACCGATACAGGTTTCCGATAATGAGCGTTTGTGTTAGAACAACGGCTTACTGATTACGTGCAGTATCATTATTCGGTATATACCATTACTCGTAAGAAAAACTTAAATGGTTTCCCTGCAGCTGGCACGGTCAACCTTAAGATTACAAAAGCCAGAGACGTGGAATCCACTGTGCCTACTGGACTGCGCTATTACGTTCTGCTTCACACTAATAAAGTTGGAAGGAAGACTCAAAAACTGCTAGCTTTAGATTGAACACTGTCCTAACCTTCTATTGCACATTATTATTAGAAGGAAGAAGTCACGGGTTCCGTATTAGTAAATTAGTGTATATATATCCGTATATATATCCGTATATAGTGCAAACTGAACATTATGAAGATCAGCACGGAATTTATTATAGTTTGGGCAATAAGTAAGTAAAAACCTAAGTTTTCATAAGATTTGTTCTTATTTGCATTCTTTATAAATTTTCGTAAGTTGCACTGAAACCATCAGCTCAGACCATCGGATTTCAATGCTTTTCTAATGTGGGTCATCCGCCTAGCTTGGAACGCCTTATGATTAGTGTCAGCATGGTGACGCAATCTTCGCGAACTTCTGCAATGGAATGCGCCGTTTTATGCCTGGCTCAGTCTTGCGCATCTTTGGCTTACAATTCCGCTACCCAACAGTGTTTTACCAAGAATGTCAACGTGGCTCACTCTGGATTGTTTTGCGGGATTGCGTTGGATCAGGCACGTGAAAGATGCACAGTGGCTGGGGAGGCCTACATCGCATACGGGGGTAAAAGTGTATAATATTATTATGGGATGGGTAGGAAATTAAAGGTATTTTTTATCAGGGCAAAGAAAGACTTCAATGCAGTGCGTTTGTGGAACGAATTTTCCCGGTTCAGCGAGCGCAAACTGGGTATTATATCCCAATATTACTTCTTACGACTGCATCGATACTTGTACGGAGCCCGTGTGTCAAGTCAAACTTGGGTTTAGAGATCCGTGTGGGTTTTGCAAGGGTGGGATATCTTCTTGCAATCCGCAATTGTATCCAACTAGTGTAAAAGCATCTATTTGTACAAATGTTAAGTCGTAGAGCTGCTAATAATTGACAGTCGTAAATTATTCCACCTTGACTTGAATTATTGTTGTTCATCCATTTATTGAAACAGAGGCGTCACTTTGCCTCCTATAAAATATAACTTCTTTATGAATAAGGAAATTACAGTGCACATAATCTATGAATATCGAACTAAGTCTCAATACAGTCGAAGTCGCTTAACTTCCACTCGGTTAGCTTCATAGCTCGCTTAACTTCAAGCTATGCTCAAGTCCCATGTCACTCCCATTTAAATTCAATGGAAACAGACTCGGTTTATATCGACTCGGTTAACTTCATAACTCGTGTTTTCTTCATAATGTTTTCATTCCCTGTTGGGTATCTTACAGTGATAAATAAGTCCGGTTAACTACCGACCGTCATGCGCAACAAAAATTCAAAGAAACTATTCCAAGAAATGAGTCAACAGGATGACATTCCAAGAAATGCTTTCAGAAGTTCTTTATTCAAATGCAGTTCATAACAGAAAAACCTTTCACCCTTCACAGCCCTCTATTTTGTGTTCTGTATTTCCCGACTTCCTAATCAGTTTGTAGAAAGGGTGATAGAAAAATGTCTAGGAAGAAGCGCAGAAGTCTCAACTTCAGCCCAGCGAGTTGAGGTTTCATCTCTCTTGGACAAGAACGAAACTTAAGTATCAATTGCTGAAAAGTATTGGTGTTGATCAAGGAGTGATTTCAAAAATAAATTACGGACTATTTCTTGAAGAAGTAGAAAAAATCTGTTTATTTAACTTCGATTTAAACGTAAAATATTATTTATAATATATTTAATACATGCATATAAAAATATATTGTTGTTTTTATTCTACCAGTATTTCTAGCTGCGACAAATAGGCACCTCGGATAACATCCTAGCTCGTGTAACTTCATACTGGCTGGTCGGTCCCGAGCCTATGAAGTTAAGCGAGTTCGACTGTA
>JAGJRO010000013.1:0-287324 GCA_022832285.1 Lepidurus apus apus | reverse complement strand
CTTGAATAGTAGCCTTACTGAACAAGACTCTGACGGAGATGAAGATTCCGAACAGGACGACGGAGATGAAGATTTTGAACCGGACAACGAATGTGAGGGCACGGAATCGAAATCGGACAACGAATACGAGGACAGTGAGTCGGACATTTCACCCATGAAAGAGTATATTATATAATGACCAGGAATTTGTTTTTTAAAAAAGCATTTACTTCTAGGGTACAAGCTAGCTCTCCAATTCCACCTTTTGATCAAAGAAGCGAAGAACGCAAATTTATGGTTTTCGAGAGTCAGTTGCGAACCCTTTTTGATCTTTGTTTTTACTGTCGGTCAAAAAACACGCGGATCGTTTTTAAAGTCACAGGGAGCAGCCTTCTTGTTGAACAGAAATGCTTGGATTGCGACCGCGATCGGTAACTATACTTGGTACATATGTTGATATATAGTAACTTGCTGATATATTAGGGAGTGGAAGTCACAACCTTACATAAGGAAACAGGCAGTAGGAAATATTCTGTTGTCTGCCGGTATCCTCTCTTCTGATCTGTCACCGAAGAAGGTCGTTCGCCTGATGCAGACAATTGGCTTGTGTAGTATATCATTACGGACGTATACTCGGCACCAACTGAAAATCCTTTTCCAAGCCGTTGACAGCCTTGACGATTTGCATTCCAGTGCATTGCAAGGCAGACCGCGAGTTCCGCCACCCATTTGCAGCACATATTATCATCCGGATAAGCGGAAAGCTGTAGAAGAAAAAGTTACTCGTTCAAAAAACCGAAGCAAAATAATTAGTAACAAAAGGCTTAGCTTGTGAAACGGTATTTTTTTGTATTTCGTCTGACCAAGACTGAGGGGATTAGCTTTCCGAATGATTTTTAGCCCTGAAAACAAATTAAAAGCTCAGCTTGGTATTTTTGAAACGGTATTTTTTGTTGATTTCATATGACCTTAGCCCTGAAAAGGGCTCGTTATTCGTGCAAGGTTCAAAAGGCCTTACGCATCATCACGCATCGTTAGCAGGCGTCAGGCATCCACTCCGAGTATCCGACATACTGGCCAGTTGCATCTGGAAACTTGCTTTTGATATGATGTTCAACACACGCTGGCAAGGGCTTTCTCCTCCTCGCTCCCAGTACATCATACACGTGCGTAGTGACAACCCGGTATGAGCTGAACCTGTTCCTTCTAACACAGAACATTTTAATTCAAAGATTGATCAGCCTACTCTATAATATACCTGTTGAGATACTACATCATCAGCAATGGGCAACTGCTTTTTTTTGGCACTATAGCGTAAACACACCAGCTAATTAAGGTATGTATTACGCAGGCATGCCGGATGCAGCAAATGAGGAATAGCCTCCATTTCAGTAAAGCACTTTGCCTGATGGTGTGGGAAGTCTTCGTTATTAGCGTCGATCTTTGCTAGGAAGTGAGGATTTCTTCTGCAACAGAAATTGTTGACAGCAAAAGGCATCCTTACACACTTCCCATAATCACACCTACAACGTACTGTACAGAAGCACATGATGTTTTATAATATAAGTTACCAGTCAGACACTGATGACTTCAGTTACAACACTAAGCCTGCCACTTGGCTCTGCGTCTGCCATTGCCGACGTTTCAGCCTCATAAGGCTCAAACTGGTAGGCCTGAGCACAACCTTCAATTATTGGTATGGGAATGACAAATGACTGGTCCAATTCCGTCCCTTCATCCTCTATAATTTGGCTTCTATCAAAATAATCCCTCTCGTCAAAACCTTCACGTTAAACTAGCCTGACCATTTCTTGTTTACTAAAAGCAGCAACTCTCGCATAAAAGCGGGTTCTGTGGGAGGTGGCTTAAAAGCAGCAAACCGCATAAGGGGGTTCAGCCATGTTGTAGGAGGTGTCTAAAATTAACCTAACGTAAATTAACCTAACTTAACTTAACCTAACCTTATATAGTGTGCAATACCCCGCCTGAAGCCAAATAAGGATCGCTTAGGCTCCTCCCCAAACATGACTGAACCCGCTTTTATGCGAGAGTTGCTGCTTTTAGTAAACAAGAAAGGGTCCGGTTAGCCAATGCTAAAACCTTCTGCCATTTTACTCGTTGAATCACGTTGACACTTCGTAAGTACACAAAACAAGCGTAGGCTATTGTTACCCTTTCTTGTTGTTGAGCAAACCGCATAAGAACGCATAAAAGCGGATTCAGACACATTAGGGGAGGTGCCTAACGGTCCGCAGCAAACCGTTCATTTTCCCTCAAGGCAATTGCCACACAATGTGCTCCCTTCATTGCTTTTCGCTCCTTCAAGGTAGCGTGTTGTGTACAGTACTCGCCAAAAAAAACGACCCCAACAAAGCGCACCATCCTAATGGCCCGCAACTGTGCGTCTGGGAACAGCACTACGGGCACAACGGACGGCTATTCGCACTTCGCAGCACTGTTTCCAGATGCGCCGTTGCGGGCCATTAGGACAGTACGGTTTGTTGGGGTCGTTTTTTTGGCGAGTACTGTACGTCTTCGCTGGATGACTTTTTACTGCATTGCTGCCGGATTAGGTTAGGTTAGGCTAATTAGGTTAGATTAGTTAGGTTAGGTTAGTTAGGTTGGTACAAAATGAGTTCATGCGATTTCCTGCATACACTACGTATTTCCCTACATTTCCTCTCCGAGGCAACCAATTCCATTTTCCGTACATTCTCAGCACCCTTCTGCATAAAACGCGCCACAGCCCTCGGGCTGAAAAGAACGAGTGCTTTTCAGCACCCAACCCTAAAACCGCGGAAACAGTCCTAGGGAAGGAAATGCCACGTGGCAACCACGTTCGGGTTTTATGCGGATTGCTCAAGTAAACAGGAAAGGGTAACAATAGCCTATCGTCACAAAACACACGGTCAGCTGAGCGCCCAGGAAGCTTAGCCCTCTAATATCTACGTCATAAAGGCCACGTGACCGCGTTGGCCAATGGCAAAATATGTCCCGTTTGAATTTTAGACTTCTTATTTTCTTTTTATCTAGGTTATGTTTTCGCGTATGATAAAAAGACATAAACTTAGAAACTATATTGTTTACTCCTTTTTATAAGACAAAGTTGTTTTTTGGTGGCTATTGCTCTTTAAGACGGCCCTGACTCTAAGCTCATGTTGAAAAGGAGCTCTTCCAAGACAGGACAACTGACCGCCATAGGGTAAATCTAATGTAGGGTGGATTTACGTTAGAAGTAAGGTAATTAACATTAAACACCTGTCCTTCGTAATACAAGGAAATTTATATTCGAAACGAAAAACAACTTTATCATCTTTTTAAAAAAAAAATTACCCATTCGCACCATTAGAAGAGTGCCATTGCACAAGTTTTACTGCCTTTTACTTTACGAACTAATTGAGGATCTCTAACCATAAAAGTAGAACAATTCAATTCAGTGGACAATTTAGTTTCAACTGGCAAATTACGACGACGTTAGAGTAAATAATAAATAAATAAACATGTCTTTAGAAAAACAAATTAAATTGCAACACCCACCCAAATTTCCGCTTGCTCGGAGATGGCTTGCGAAGATAAAAGGGCAAACTGGGCAATTCCATTAGTCATGAAAACAGGTAGTCGTTCGCTGGTCAACACCCAGCATTCCCAGCTCCGCTTTGTATTTACAATACAAACAGGTCTTAAGAAAACAAAAGAGTGGAACAGACTCCTTTCGTTACTTTGGTTTGTGTAGTATTTAGACATTGTTACATCTAATTTCACAGGTAATTGCACGATTTTCTTTCCTCCTATATATATTATTTTTCAAGTAATATTAGGTAGCAAGTTGACTTTTTCTTTTAAAGCTAGGTCTGGGCTTTAAAATAGGACGGAGCTACCAAATGCCCCAAACATGGCATTGCATAACTGCAACACGAGTAGTACCCCACAGCGTTGCTATTGTTGTGTGCCATCGTCGTCCACGTCAAATTGCATGTCTCATAGCCACAATCAACCCGGGTCTTTACTGGAAAACCACGCTTATGTCATGAAAGACAGTATCTTGAATGCTGCGCTCAATGAACTTAGCATGTTAAGCGTAGCCATCACAGAGCAGCCCTCAGCTCAACGCAGTATCCAAGAAAAACGACTACGAAGTTACTCATTTAACACTGCCCAAGACTCCGTCCTGTCTAGGCGAAAAGCCACCCCCTCAGCTGCAATCAACTTCCACGATCCGTTAAGCTTAGATATGAACGACAGCAAGGATCCTTCAACCGTTGCTGCAGTCCAACCGCCTAATTCGCCTGTCTCTCCTTCAGCTTGGCTCCATGCCCAAAGCAAATCCTTACTGTTCCCTCCAAACCACTACCAAAGTCCTCTGAGACCAGACTTGGAGCTTAATCAAACCTTAGACAACGTATCTGGAGGTATGCAGGTGCTGCACGTCAACAAAGACTACGTTCGGCCAATCTCAAGCTATTTGCCGGCAACTGCGCGGGGTTACCGTGAAGCAGACCCGGAGTTCAGCGATTCTCTTGATCGAGAGAGTCACTTGCAAGTTTTGTACTCGCTGCCCAACGTGTCTTCTTCGTTAGTCATACGACCTCGTCGGATGCGCAGGAAATCGGGACCGTGTGGCAGCACCAGCAGCAGTAGCACTACCTTAAGTAGTAGCATGAATTGTATAAGTAGTATCAGTACAAGAAGCCCAGCCAAGTTTTGGCCGTACAAAATCCCTCGCCCTCGTTTAAGACGGGACATGGAGCGTGTTCGCACCCGGAGTGAAACCTTAGTAGAAGTGGACGAATCTAAATTAGAAGCCAGTACTAGTAGTGCCGCTAGTAACCACAACCCTAGTACCGCCCAGTTTATCTCCTCGACTGCCCCAGACAAGGAAAACATGATGAATATTAACACAGCTTTTGATGCACTGACGGTATCCCTAGCTCCTCCCATGGAATCCAAGTCAGCAGCCGAGATGAGCATCACTGACAACCATTTTCCACGCTCAAAATCCTTAGAGGAACTCACGCTAGCAGGCGAAAACAGTGAACTCCATGCTGTGGTAGATTCAGTGTCCCACAAAATCGAAAAGCTCCACGTCACATGATAGAAATCGCGGTTAAAGTAGTTAGACACCTATGAGTTGAATCTAAGTTTGCTGAGCCGTCATCTTTTCTTCTTCTCTTGTGTTTCTCAAGTCTTCACTTCCTGATCTCTCTGTCATTAATTTTCTGCCCATTGCCTCCCTTTGTCTTCAATCGTGTGATGACAGTATCGTGTAGTTAATGCAAATTCTTTGTGCAAAATATTTTCAGTCGGCGAATTTGAACCCAAAGGAAGCTGAGAAAACAAAAGCTCTGAAAGGGGAAAGCGTGCCCTGCGTTTGATTTTTCTTCGCAGTGTAGCTAGCTGTACTCTTTCTTTTCCCTTTTTTGACATTGATCATCGTTAGGTGTGGAACGTAGTGGAAATAAAAACTTTCATTTTTAGCGTATCGGACTCGTACAATTTCTAGTAAATGGGAAGATCCCTTTGAATTCCTTGTCGCTTGCGTATATTTTACAGTTTCACAGTTCGCAGACCTTGATAACAGTCACTGTTTCCCAGAGCCTGGAAACATTGTTATTGTTCTAGCTTGGCTAATTAAAAGTTATCAAAATTTTTGGTCGTCTGGGTTTCGATGATCCAGGGTGTTGAATTTCTGAAGCTTATAAGGAGGGGAAGTATCATAAAAAGGCGACTAGGTAGAACTGAAAAGAAAAAAAAAGAGTTTGGGGAAACCAACGAAGTCAAAATGTATCGCTTGAATTGCGAAGCGGAACCAAGAACCAGGGCCGTCTTGCGTTGCCCATCCACTTCCTTCCACTTTTATTGCTTGCTTTTCTCTGTTTTCTGACGAGTGAGGTCCATCCAGACTATCAGGAGCCAGCGGCGACGAAATAAGAAGGTGGTACTTGGCTTTAGTAACTTTTAGTCAGTGGACTTACTAGCTATAAGCCATATATTTTACTAGTAACATTGCCAGATCCGACCAGACTAGTTTACTAAAGATAACAAGTGCACAGTGGCACTCGTCATTCTGGACACTGCCGTGCGTCTTCTTCGGCAGCCACCGTCTGTTATCGATAAAAAAAAATATTAACAGATTCCCAGTTTGCGAAATTCTTCGGTCCCCTTTACCAATTTTGACTTTGTGGAGCTGCATAAATAATCTTATTTCGTGTTTTTTCTGTGGAGTCTATTCTAATAAAAATGGTTAGCCAAGTAAGTAAGATTGTGTACTTTAATTTAAATTCTTATTCTTAACCCTAGTTGTAGATCTGTTTCATGTGAGCAATTTTAGCACTGTTGATAGCACTGTTGGTATAATTCAGAACGGTTTTGCTTTTAAAATTTTCATACAATTTTAAAATTTGGTTCTTTTTGATTAAACTCAACGTAATGTTTATTGGGACCTTAAGTAAGGGGTAAAAGCAGTTCAGTCAAGAAGCAAAAACGACAACACTAATATTCAATATTAAGCAGTGCTTACAGATAGCGAAGTGGATTATAAACTCTTGGAAGCTGTTCGAGCGGAAAATGTTCCGTGTAACTTGAGCTAGCATGGTTGCCAATTTTAGCATTGAATTCCAAGGAAAACTTGGCTAATAGGATGAATCGATGCGGGCTTCCGGCCACTTATTCGCCTCCACGTTGTTAAGCATGACTTGGTTACAGTTGAACTTATCACAAGCCCCAAACCGATACCAGTTCACGCTTGACTGGACTTTCTTTTAATAAGACTCCGAAACCTACCACAGAATGAATAATGCCACGCAATTATCTGCCGATTCAAGGTTAATCCTTAAAGATCCAAGAATTCTAAATTCCTTAATTTCACCATGTGACTACTCATAACCCACTCGCAAGTTTTTGGGGTGATGGATCGAGTGTACAATCGAGAACGGATATGATATATCTGTAAACCGACGTTACCGTCGGGCGATTCAGGACAGGTGCAAGAGGCTCGCGGGAGCGTGAAAGCCCGCTGGCCACAAAAAAGGTACTTCATTTTGGCCTTCTAAACTCCCACCGTATGTGCTGAAGTTATTAAGTCCAGTCAGTCAAGGAAAATTGTACAGATAATTAGCTTCCACACGTAAATAGGAGAAGGGAATAAAAAACACCCCAAGAAACTTGTATGTTCTGGATATCACATCCGCTCAAATCGAGCCGACTGCGATAGAGAGGTATCAGTTCCTTTACTCAAGCTATGTTCTCGGCGCCCATGAGCCATAACGGCCCAATTGAAAAGCTCCCTCCTTACACGTGTAATTGATCTAGGCCAACGTGTGAGGCAGAAACATTGATAACTTGATGTGTGATTGTGTTTTGCTTCCACAGCGCGAAGTCATTTCCATCCATGTGGGCCAAGCTGGAGTGCAAATGGGCAATTCCTGTTGGGAATTGTACTGTTTGGAACATGGCATCCGACCTGATGGGATCTTGTCCGACCTTCGTATGCTTCCTGTCGGGTTCACTCAAGAAGTACTAATTAATTCTGGATTTCTACTTTAGGTCCGCCACAAGTTACTACCGGAAATTCCATGGCAGATACTTTCAGCACGTTTTTTAGCGAGACTGCCAAAGGAAAGCAAGTACCTCGTGCCCTTTTCGTCGACCTTGAACCCTCCGTCGTAGGTAAAGCTATACTTCGTAGAGCAACTTCTTTAAGCGAACATTGAAATTAAAGTATGTGAGAGTAAAACCAGTTTGTTTCCATAGATACGATTCGCAGTGGGGCTTACAAGCAACTGTTTCACCCTGATCAGCTTATCACTGGCAAGGAAGATGCTGCCAACAACTATGCGAGAGGACATTATACTGTCGGACGTGAAATCGCGGATTTGGTATTGGATCGAGTACGGCGATTGGCTGAAAACTGTGTTGGCTTACAAGTAACGTTTCTTATGTTAACGATTTATTTTTAAGACAATTTTGGTACATAATTGTAATTAAATTTCTTGTTCAGGGCTTTCTGGTGTTTCACTCCTTTGGCGGAGGCTCTGGTTCAGGATTCACTTCGCTTTTGATGGAAAGATTATCGTTGGATTACGGCAAAAAGAGCAAGTTGCAATTTGCCGTTTACCCAGCTCCGCAAGTAAGTTACAAAATGCTCCAGTTAAATAGAAACACGTAATAATTATCCATATAAGGTGTCGACAGCAGTGGTTGAGCCCTACAATGCCATTTTGACGACACATACGACCTTGGAACATTCAGACTGCGCGTTTATGGTTGACAATGAAGCCATTTACGATATCTGCCGAAGGAATTTGAACATCGAGCGCCCAACGTACACCAACCTAAACCGTTTGATTGGCCAAATCGTTTCTTCGATTACAGCCTCGCTTCGTTTCGAAGGCGCTTTGAATGTAGACTTAACTGAATTCCAAGTAAACACTTTATGCACTTACGAATCTTTGCGCCAAAACCCTCAAGTTTCTTTTTCAGACAAACCTGGTGCCTTATCCGCGTATTCACTTTCCGCTGGTTAACTACGCTCCAGTGCTGTCCTCCGAAAAAGCTTATCATGAGCAACTAAACGTGGCCGAGATTACCAGCGCTTGCTTTGAACCTGCCAATCAAATGGTCAAGGTAATTGCTTTTAAAAAAGCATCTCCATTTCAAGCATTTAGCTAAGTGGCTTTTGTTCCCTTTGCGTTCAAACCCTTTAGTGTGACCCTCGCAAAGGCAAATACATGGCTGTCTGTTTGTTATACCGAGGTGACGTAGTTCCAAAAGATGTAAATGCAGCCATTGCCACCATGAAGAACAAAAGAACGATTCAGTTCGTAGACTGGTGCCCTACAGGCTTCAAAGTATATGCAAACAAAAGTCCATATGCTTAAGTTTTAACATTTTTTCTTCTTTCTAGGTGGGTATCAACTACCAGCCGCCTACGGTAGTGCCAGGAGGCGATTTAGCCCCCGTACAACGCGCAGTGTGCATGATTTCCAATACGACTGCCATTGTGGAGGCTTGGGGGCGTTTAAACCACAAATTCGACCTACTCTACACCAAACGCGCTTTTGTTCACTGGTAATTAATGGAGTGAGGAGATCTTCCCTGTTGCGTCAGAAAAGGTTTTAATGATCCCACTCCGTTTTTGTTTAGGTTTGTGGGTGAAGGTATGGAGGAAGGCGAATTTGCAGAAGCCCGCGAAGATTTGGCCGCATTGGAAAAGGACTACGAAGAAGTGGCTATGGATGACATTGACTCGGATGGTGTTGTGGGGGACGAATACTAAAACCTCTCATACTCGTTATAATCCGTAACTCACAAGGATTCTATGGTTTTGATATTTCCTCGTTTTTTTGTGTTTCGTTTTTTTCGTTTTATCAATCTTGATTTTTGTTTGGAAAAAGATTTATTTCTGCTTACGTTGCACAATCCCCCCACCCCCCACTCGCTCTTTAAATGTGATATACCATAGCAGGCTAGGTAAAACGGGACCAATTACAAGCCGGAACTGACGTTTTAACTACCCGTGTGTCATCCACTCACGATTATTTTTCGCAGCTCTTTAATTTTACCCTTGATAAACGAATGTTGATAATGTTAGAATTAGAATGCCCTGGCCGGGCCGGGCCGATGAGCCAACGTCTTCAAGAAACCTGTAACCATGTTTGGTCATCTCTGAATGAACTAAAAGCAACGTTTGGCAAGTTCGCGTGCGGATTTTGAGACCTATGAGAAACTGCTTGGCTCTTTAACTGGCTTGGCCGCAAAACTGCAACATAAGTGCTTGCCAAGTTTTCGTTTAAAGCAAATAGCGCGAAGAACAGACCTGAAGAGAAGGTGCGGCCAGCACTCGCAGTACGAGCAGCGAAAGCTGCCCTTAAACCAAAAGGTGCGCCCTTGTTGCGAACGTCCTTGTTTGGAATGTGCGCCGATGATGAGATCAGAGACACTCCTTTTTGGTACAGCGCCAATAATTCAGCGTTTCTTTTCTTTTTTTAGCGTACAACCGGACTTTATGACCTCGTGTTTCTAACTTTTGTCTCGGCTTCGAAGTTATTTACTGCCCAGCCTAGTGCTAGTTTTACTCTGCTGCAGCAGGCACACATGTATAGTGCACTATAAATTAACAAATCTAGAATTGACCAAGTGTTCGAAACGTTCTTGCTGGACAACTTTCATTACTGTCACGCTCGTTTGAATGGAAAATGTTTCAAGTAAATTTGAGCGCAATGGCCTCATTTTTTTGCACACGCCAGCCGCCTAAAGGTTCCAGAATACAATAGTTATATAACGTACGCTTACATGTTGCCTATCTGAAGTGAGGAAGGAATCAACATGGCAACCGAATAGAGGAATTTTCGTTGGCAGGGAGTTTTCGACGTCATAGATTGTGGATACCTTCTGATTTAATTTTCGGTTACGCAGACAGTTAAGTGCTTTGAATAGTAGAGCAAGTGAGCGTCACAAGGTTCCTTTCCTGAGCTCGCATTTTTCTGAGAAATTGTGTTTATTCCACCACAATATATTCCATATGGTTTGCGGCAAAAGTCTTCTTCGAGGATCCTATTTTGCTTTAAAAATTCTTACTTCAACACCTTCTCTTGCGCCCGATTTGATATTTTTTAGGGGCCCAGAAGAGAGCTACCAGATATAACGTGTCAAGCCGCTGATGGCAAAAATGGGCCTCAATGAAGCATCCATCAATAACGCAAATGAGCACATCCTTTTAAATTCTACGGTTTTGCCCTTTTTGGCTTCAAGTCGACTTACTCAAGGAGAAAGAATCGTGTTTTCAGCGTCGCCATGCAAACAATTTAGGACAGGCATAAGTGAATGAATAACGTGAGGGGAGAGCAAAAAAATGAGAAAAAAAGAAAGAAAGAGGACGAAGGTCTGAGCATCCCTTTTTGGATCTTTATGCATCTTTACATTTTTACGTATTCAGACTAGGATGTTGGCCTTGACAAAAGCCTACATAGTCTATCTTTCTTAACACTCTACGAGTTGGCCTCTGATATTTTTACTTTTAGCTGATGCTCTCTCGGGATGCCGCTTGCTGCTCTTGCATTGCTGTTTGCTGCTCTTGAAAAAAAATGGTTGGCACCAGGGAAGCTCGTGAAAATTTGCCTCACCCCCAAACTTTTTAAAGAACTCCGTATCCCGCCGTCTAAAAAGAACGTTGTCCTTTCTGCATTTCCGCCTACGCATCCTTAGACCGAAAAATCAAATCTTGTCTCATTACCGGACATTTCTAACAAAACGAGCCATATTTAGGAAAAAAGAGGGGGGTAGGGGGCACGTTATTCTATCACCCCATCTAAACACATATCCTATAACGCCTGGGCTCGAGCTTTGTACCGACCTGGAAAGGTATTCTAATATGTACACAAAACGGTTACCGGAAGGAAGGAAGGAAGGAAGCATATCTATAGGAAGTAAACCGTTGCTGTTTGCATGCCAAAATTTTCACCGTGTATTCGTTACTTCCTTCCGGTTTCTTCCCTTCTTCGGACAAATACCGCGCCTCGTATGTTTCACATATAAGCAGGTTTTAAAGAGTCGAACCCATCTCGTCGTTTCGGCAGTCAAGCCCTTTTCCTCTTTCCGTTTCCGACAAGTCCTTATACGCGTTCCGAACACGTGTAGTTTTCACGCAGCTGAAATCCAACGGACAAAACAAAAAGTGTTCTATTTAGAAGCTCTGCCTTTTTGCCCAACTTACATTGAATACAGTGTGCCAGAATTGTAGCTATTATGGCGATATGAAATTGTAACAGAGGTTCTGATCTCCTTTGGGTCCTAACGCTTTTCGTTCATGCTTCAACCATGTGAATTGGGTGGGGTTGAAGATGATTTCCTTCAGGGCAATACCTGGAGCGGTTTCGTTGGCTCCGTTTCTCTGCATCCGAAGGAAGTACTTCTTTCCTACTTTTTAAAAAAATATTGTTCCCCAAACCCTTGAACGCTGCCAATAGCTCAGCCATTCATGTAACCAGAATCGTGACAATGAATGAATTTCCCCCTCCTGGTGTTTCCTGGTTCTGTTCTGCGCTATACCATTTATATGTGCTGCTGCTGCGAGTCGGCGGCCTCGCCACATCGCATGAATGAACGACTGAATGCGAGAACCGTTGCCGTTGTATGTGTATTGCCAAGGCTCAATGGGATAACACATGAATGGAAAATGCCTTTTGCTTATTTTCTGCTAGAGTAGGGAATAGGGGTTGGTTGCGCTCTCCTCTATATACGCTCTCACACTCACTTTTCAACATCTTTGAAGTCCCTTTTGTCGTATAAATGGGATGACATGTCCAGCAGCCTCATATAGAAGAGGAAGGAGGAAGGAAGCACCAAGACGGGCAATTGGCAAACCGGAAACCCTAAATCCTCTCTCTCTCTGTATTCTCCGATTCAATTGTTAACGATTCTATTTCGGAACCCCCGAAAAACTGTCATGTGGGAAGGTCCAGCCCACAATAAAGAATACGCAGGAACCGGAAGTGTTCTCAAGTAATCCCCTCTCGATTTCCTCACTTTTTTAAAATACGCAGAATCCGTTAATGAAATAAACAAAGCGGTTTCTTGTGAGTTTTTTTTAACCGTTGCAATGAAGGCGTCTCGACTGCCCCTTATATATCACGTGTCCTAATGAATGAGTCAGGCTTTGGTTAGAGAATGTTTTAGCCAGAGTTTACTTGGCGCGATAAGCATTTTTACAACTTCCTGGCAGTCAGAGTTATGTAAACTGCAAATAATGGGCAATAATAATTCCCCTCCGCGTTAAACCTAATCCAGGGTAAATTGCTAGGCTGGACTGGCTGGGTTGATTTCTCACACACAGACACGTGGCATTTCGTGGGCGATGGGGTGAGCGATCGTTTCTCTAAGTCACGATTGTGATCGTATACGCAACGCAATGGCGCAGCTCGATTGCAACGACGTTCTTTTCGTCCCATTTTTTTATTTGCTTTGCTTTTCAACATAATATAAACCGAAGAGAAATGAAAAAGGGGGGAAAATAGAGAAATCGAAGTGAAAAATTCCTGCTGACGTAGCAATTGGAAATATAATAACTGAGCAGGTTTCTAAGGCAGCTTTCTGGCCTGCTGCTGGCACGCGTCGCAAGGGGGTCACGCCCACGCACCCAAGCAATTCGGTATAGAGCCACTAAAGCATGGATGTGGGAATCTCGTTATAACTTTTCCACGTTACCTAGGGAAGGGTCTTCTCAGCATAAAAAGCTACTTCCACATGGATTACACATCACGTGGGCGGACAACAGTGCTTATTTTACCTTTTTTTTAACTTTGTATGGAAACTGTCTGAAACTTGGAAACGCTGCTCTTATTCTACAAAATTCTAGCACCCCCGCTTTTTCCCCGACTCCCGAAAATGCTTACTCCCCAAACGTTAGTTTCCATCCCAAGGATTCCTTTTCCTTCTTTTTTTTTTGCTTCTGCCGCCCCCGCACCATACAAGTGACGACACCTAATCGATACGACCAGCAGCAGCTCGCTTGAGTCGTCCTTCAAGCTGCCGTTTGCTCCATCTTATCAACCCCTGTGTACTCCCTCCCACCTCCCGCGCACACATCCATTCATAAAATCCTATCACAACAGCGACCTACACACCGTGTCTGCACGGAAATCAGGCTTTACGGGGGCTAGATGTGTGTATGTGGTAATGATTCATAACAATGCGAACGGCGTAGGCGTCGGTGGGGTTGTTATGTTCTTGCTGCCGATATGTTGTCCTTGGTCTCAATCGCTACCGAGCCAATTGGGAGAAGATAAGGCGCACAATAGTTTTGCTCATTTCACAATCAGCAGTTTTGGGACCTCCGCACGATAACGGAAGGATGACTGTTGAGATTAGAAGTTTCGTAAACAAGTTGTTTGAACGTTGCTTAGATAACTATATCGGGCTATCAACATTGAGGGTGGGTGCAGGGCCCCGTTTTAACTCGCCGATAAGATATAACGGCGAAGGTTTAAAATATACCGTTGTCCAGGTATCCTCATTTCAGCGAAAGCTAACTATCGTACGCAGAACCAGCTTGCAATATTTGGTGACGTCTTTGAGAGTCAAACTTAGGACCCGAAACCCTTGACAACACCTCGAATTAGAAACAGCGCTTATTCACATCATCTCTGAATGGTATTGCTTCAGAAGTCGGCTTCTCGCAATCCGATATGACGCTACGTCGCATGCCAAACAATTGACTCTTTCTGAGCGGAAAAACCAAATGCAGAAGCCGGAACTGGATCCAGGAAGAACAGGAAAAAAAAAGTCACGGTAAATGAGAAAGGAGAAGTCTATTACATATATACTAGCCGAGCCGGAAGTGAGTATTGATCCGTAGGTGCGCCCCTTTGCCGCAGCAACGGGTTCGTCTTCTTGTGTTTAGTGTGTGTAGAGGGGCCAACAGGGGGCGAAAGAAAGAGGGATACAAGGTCATCCAAGTTCCTTATGTAAACGTATCGATATAAAAAAAAGCTATTGCCTATTACCCCGTCCTTCGGAGCACACAGGACTCGGAGCGTGAGCAACATAAAGTCGATAGTGAACGCCCACGAATTTTGTCATCCATATGGCATCGCGTTCTGGATCTATCTTTAATACCTACAAGCTTCTGTCTTGGTGACTTTAACTCGGCCCTCATCTCCTCCCCACCTCGTAAGGCCTGGTACGCCTACGCCATTTACTTGCCCGATACTTTTAAAGATGTTCGCTACAGCTTCGAAAAGGGCATACCGACCATAATAATAAAAATACCCTGCCCTTCTGCTTGACGCGAGCTTGAAACTTTCTTTCAGAGCAAGTTTCCAACAGTGGGAAGTAAACAAAAGGGCCCACACGACAAGGAAATTGTCGGTGGCCGGAGTAGCAAGAGAGTGCGGAACTTCCCGCCCAAAACACGGCTCGCTTTGGAGGGGTACGTGGGAAAACCCTAAATAATTCAGCAGAAAAGCGACATTTCTAGCGACCGATAACTTGGCGAGATGGAAGGGGTCAGTAATAACTCACCCCGTATGTAGATGTTACACTTTGTGAAAACTCCCCTCCTCGCACCCCATTCATCTTCTTTGCCCTCCGTGCCTAGGGGGGTTGGATAGGGGTTAAGAAGAAGCGGGACCCTGCGGTGGTCAATGAAGGGTGATGTCATGTAATGGCCGCCGTTCCAGGACCAATAGCAAGTCGTGGATGGGTCGATGACGTTATTTGGATCCCTCTGGCGGCCTTGTGGAAGCTGTTTTGTTCGACTTGAACGGCGTAGGAAGCGAAGGCAAGCCGCGCCCTTGTAGCTAGGTCTGGGAGTTCTCTTTTACTACTACGAGGACAGGCATCAGCAGGATATACCCGGGCTTGGCCGAGACAACTGGCTTCAGAATCGACGAGCTCTTCAATCCATTCACATGGACTTGCCATCAGAAAACATCTCCAATCCGTGACAGTGTGTCTCGTAACAGTCGGTGACGGCTTTTTACAACTGTTTTAAATTGTTTGCTCTTAAAAATAATTGTGTGTGTACATGTCCGGATTTTACCGAACGAATGACACAAAGGAAGAAAACAACGGTGTGGAAAGTTTTAGTGTGAAGCCTGACTTCTCTTAAATTTGTGGTGGTGCTCTCGCTGCCCCCCTCTCTTTCTCGCTGTCGCTCTCCATTCCGAATTTTTAGCGTGTTATCGGATAATGCCCTCATTAGATTTGGATGCTGCAGTAGTGCGTTCTCAGGATTACATTATGGAGGAAGCTGACGATCGATTACGGCCGCTTTGCCCTGGCACTTCATCAACATCAACAACATCAATGTGTCCGGCATTCGAGAGCATCAGTGCGGACGACTTATGGGCGTCCTTGCACCAGAAGGACGAGGACGGTCCTGTGGTTGTATTGTTGGACTGCCGCAGTCCCGTCGACT
Source organism: Lepidurus apus apus (assembly GCA_022832285.1). Lineage (NCBI taxonomy): Eukaryota > Metazoa > Arthropoda > Branchiopoda > Notostraca > Triopsidae > Lepidurus > Lepidurus apus. The sequence continues at coordinate 271,432 of JAGJRO010000013.1, read as the reverse complement.
TTGCGGAATGCCATATTCGTCAAGCTGTTCATCTCAGTTTACCTTCGATCATGTTACGGCGCCTCGCTGCCGGGAAAGTGACCATCACTTCTGTATTCAAATGCAACGAAGCGAGGGACAAATTAGCCCAAGCTTACAACAATACTCCGGCCAGTAGTAGATCCAGTAGCTCCATTTTCGTGCTCTGCGCGGGGACGATGATGACGGATTCGATGACGTCACTGGCGACAGCGTCTTCGTCTTCGGCCGAAGCTGCTGGGGAAGATCGGTACTTCCACCAACAACAACAATGTCAATGGAGCAGTTTGGAGCTCATGTCCGTATTGTACAAGACTTTAATGCAGGATGGATGCCATGTGGCTTGCCTCCAAGGTAAAAATCCCTTCTTCTCTTTGGAGAGTATTCCAAAAAGCTTACAACTTCCTTGATAACAATGGCCGGGGCCGACTCCTTTTTGGCGAAGGTTTTTACTCCTGGGGCTCTTTTAGGTTGCTGGTTTTCAGCTTTGACCCAGACACGACCAAGAGCTCTCTGCATGTTATTAAGAATATAGGACAAGGCAGGTAGTAGTCGTAGTCATCTTCTCTTTTCCTTTTCCTTCCCCCCCACCCATTCTCTCCTTTCTTATGTGTGAATTCAGGCACCAGAAGAATGGCCTTCGTTTCTTTTCGTGCCTTCCTTCATGGTTAATTTTCAAGAGTCCCCCAAGCACAACGCCAACAATGAATCTCCCACATGTGGACGAGTTTACCAGCCCAAGGAGAAAGAAACCGGACAGGTTCTCTGAAAACGCGCAATTAGCCAATTGCGAGCTTAGCTTTTCAAAAAAAGGAGTCGAATATTCTTGGATCTTTAACAACGTAGACAAAAAGAGGCGGGAAGACTGCACAAAAAGGAGCCTGTATATACGGATGACTGTAACAAGGGCATCAAGGCCAAGGTAAAAAAATTAAATAAAAGAAGAACGAGGAAAAAAGTTTTGCGTCAGCTTGGGCTGTTTGGAAATGCGAACGGAAGTCATTCCTCCCCTCTAACGACCACATGCTTGTCCTTTTAACGTGGCTTTCTGGCTTCTGGGGGCTGATTTGAAGAGAACCTTTCCCTACCCCCAAAAGTTTGTGTGCCCGTTGCCGGCCATTGAATCAAAATGACTTTCCCAGACCCTTTTTTTCCTTTACATTTTGGGACGCAACGCAAACGCAGAACGAACGGTCAACGGAAAAACCTGTCTTTCCCACACTAATCCTCAACATGATATGACACTGACACACAAAACCGGACCCATCCTGCAATCCTTACAAACACAACTCGCGCACGTGATTTATCGCTATACCTTTAAGAATTCAAGGAGCCACGAATTTCAAACTTGAAATTAGCGTCGGACTCGCGAAGACGCTTTAAAAGTGCTGCGAAGGTGCGTAATAGCACAGGTCTTTAACAATGAATTCCAGAAGGCATTTCTAAAAGAATGTATTAAGACAGTTGTGGGGGGAAGGAGAACGAACAACAATGAATATCAAACATGAGGCTAAATGGCTCCGCGTGCTTGAAAATCCCCTGTATAACGTATAAGATGCGACATACCCGATTGTCGATAAAAACGAATACCGGCTGCGGGACGTCATTAAGACGACTTTGCAATCTGAGTGTGACACAAGGGAACCTAAAACTCTGTATTTTTTTTAATGAGCTAAGACTGCTCCTTTTTCATTTTAGGTACGTACCATTATCTGCATTGCACGTGGACACGACGAGACAAAGGACAAGGTTGCGACATAGATTTCAGTCTGGAATTTAGCGAAGGTTACGTCTTTTAGTTTTGTGGACAATTTCTGTAACCAGAGTCATAAATCAGACGCATCGATCCTTTAAAATCCTTCGCCCATGTACCCCCCCCCCCCTCATAAAAAGGGGAAAAAGAAACATAGCCATAATACGCCAGAACAAATAGGATGGACACGAACTATGCATGCTACTTCCTCATATATGGTCAATGCTTGATTTAAAAAAAATGTGTTGCTCAGGCTTGACGTAGTAAGAGAAAATCCTGGTTACATACGAAAAACCGCCCTTCAAATATGCGCAATACCATGAAAACAAAAAATTGAGGTTTATTTCTACATCCATTCAGATAAAGGGGAATTGGAATCTGAGAATCATTAACACGTTGACCCAGCCCCTTTTTGACGATAATTTATTTTGGGTTTTTAGTCAGGAGTCCTTTTTTTCATAGAAATGTTTTTTGTGCGTTAAAAAAGCACAACTAACAAAGGCAACAATTGCTAAACAGGAGGGACGGTTTCCTTCTCAAGTCTTAACTAAACATCCGTTCCGAAGTAAGAGTTGGTAGAAAGGGGGGGGGGGTGTATTTCCGTTGCCTTTAAACCCAACCCAAAGAAACGAAGGAGTTCCCCCCAAAGTAAATTACACTATAGTTTTAGAAAATAGGATGCTAAAATCCCTTTTCTTGGAAATTGCTTGTTCTGTGTTTTCCCCAAAAAAGCGATTTGTTTATTTAAACAGCTTGGGCTCCCCATTTTTTAACTCTTTCAGGCAGAAATAGGGGGCTTTGTTGAAGGTTTGGGTATAGAGAGAAAGAAAAGAAACGACCCAACTCCCAACTGAAAACGACAATACGGGTCCTTCTCGTCTTCTGAAAAGTCAGTATGGTAAAATGGGTAAATAGGCAGTTAAGTTATTTATAGGGACTTGGTGAGCTGTTTCCTTCCTGGCTCGTTTTGGGGTCTTTGGTTCGTCTATCTACGCGTGCTAAAGTTAAAACTAAACCTAAAGGACTTTTCGGGTGGTAGAAAGCCGTTCGGCCTTGGCATCATCTTTCATCAACTACTTCACATGAGACAAGCCATCGTCAACTTGTGAAAACTTATAGAGGCGTCGCGCATGCCTTATCTGCCTGCTTATTCATACCACACGAACCAAATAATTCAAAAGGCATTTCAGGATCCTTGACAGTTGCTTAGTAAAAAAAAAATATTATTTTCAGCTTCTTCGAAAATTGTCAAAGAAATAAAAATGAACCAAGATCCACGCTTCCCTTCGGCGTTTGTTCGTTACCAAAAGGAAAGTTTATACTCCAACTAGGCAGGGTTTATGGATGAGGAGGAAATGAAGAGCAGGGGTAAAGGAAACTTTCCCCAAACCTCTACTTTTCAAAAGCCAAAAAGGCTTCTAAAGTGCGTTAGGAACTATCAGCAGGAGGCCTGTAATGCCTACTAACGTTGCTGCCAGCGAAGGACACCGAAAACGCACCCTGAACATTTGGGAAATCTTGAGTAGAACGAGACATCTTGAATAGTGAAACAGGTCGAGAGAGGGATAACGCAGCAAGCTTCCAAGTCCTCTTTCTAAAAAAAAAAAATAAAGAACAAAATTAAACACAGACTGATCGGTGTAATGGTAAAATGATAATAGTAATCCACGCGAGGAAAACGAAATGAGATCAGCAAAACCTTTGGGAAGAAAAGCTCAATCCACGACATTGAAGAATGGTGGGAAGGAGTGCCTGGAAGCTTTGAATTTGGGTTTGGCGCCAGAGCCATGCCTATTCTGTCTGGTGTGTCTTCGAAGCCTTAAAGCCCCAAACGTCCTGTACACATTGTAATGCTACAGAATTTGACTTGACCTACGTTGTAGCGAAGATCGGAATAAAAGGAAATTAGGTGGGGAATATGGTGTGCCAACTTCAAAGCCGAGTTTGTCTGTTTATTGGATCTACTCATCCACTTCGAAACTTGCTTGTCTCGGAAGATGATTGTAATCATATTGGTGGCTTAAGTTTTAATCATCCGTACTACGTGTCTTGATGCATATCGTCAGGTTGCAATACTAATATACATCCGTCTTTATCTTGTCTTTTTGTAGGAGGAGTGGAGGAATTTCGTGCCAAATACCCTGAATGGTGTGTGACTCGCAAGAACCAGCGAAATAGTGCTTCCCTTGTGGGCAATTTACGATTGGGAGACGTAGGCTCGAGCAGTTCCACTCCCAGCACAGCTAGCCTTGGCAACCACCTGAGTACGGCGACGAGCACGTTTCGTACCAGCTCCAGTAGCTCCGGCCCAAGTTTGGGTTCGCTGGGATCGCGCTCCGCCTCAGAATCAGAAGACGAACACTACTCTGCCTTAGCACCTACGCCTTCTTCTTCTTCGTCGCTGTTCCATTCCCAACGTTCTCCATCCCTTATCCTGCCGTTTTACAGCCCGGATTATGAATCCGAACTAAGCCTCGGCCTCAGTGTAGGCCTCAACCTCGGCTACGGTGGGGCCCAGAACCTAATTCCAGAGCAAGACGCAGAGCGAGCCTATCTAGATCTGGATCCGGACCCCGATCCTGGATTTCCGGTCGAAATTTTGCCCCATCTCTTCTTGGGCAATGCTCAAAACTCGCAGGATCAAGGCGCCCTTCTTCACCATCAGATTTTGGTACTGGCAAAACTAATCGCCTTTTTTTTTTTAATATTTCCGAAAACGTTGCCAGTTCCGTATCATTCATATTTGTGTACAAAATTATAGAATGTGGTCAACGTAACGCCAGACTTACCTAACGTATTTCAAGAGACAGGAAAGATTCAGTACCTCCAAATCCCCATTACGGATCATCTAAGTCAGAACTTGGCCAGTCACTTCCCTTCTGCCATTACGTTTATCGGTAAGTTATATAACAGAGTCTTAAACAAGTCAAACCTCTTGAGAGAACCCCAAGAAACGGAATCTTGACTAACTGTGCCCTTTAGCGTCGATAAGATGAACAACAGCCCACAACCCCGAGTTTGTTCCTTTTTGTAACCTGACAAAGGCAAAAAGGCAAGGAGATTAGGGCTGGCATGGAAATTCTGCCTTGGAGAAGAGAAACAGGTCGATAAAGATGAATGAGCTATGCTTTGGGGGTCCCCTTGCGTTAATTCATGGTCACTTTTTCTGTTACCGTAGCGTTGTGTGTGTGTGTCGTTCTGTGTGGCTCTCATTGGCGCAGTCAACTCGCTCTGGCACATTGCGCATATCACATGCTCAATTGCTCATCCAATGCCCGGACCCCCAAAAAAGCCCTCGGTAAGTGTTTCTGGAAGCGGTGGGAAAGTTTGCCTCGCCATCAACATCATTAGCACCTGAACTATTATGTAGACTCTCAGGTGTGGGAACCCTTGCCACCGCCCCAAAAACAGTTTCAAAGGGCAAAGGATCGTATAACCTCTATATACCGGGAATCGTTAAGGTTATAGGAGTATTCCAGGTCGTTTTCCCCGCAAGCCCTTTTTTGCCTACGGAATACAAGATTTTTGACAATCTATAGAGCGCCATTCATAAGCGTAAATCACCAACAAGGACATTGACTTGGCCAAACTTCACCCATTTGTTCTTTACTTCACGCGTTTCGTGTCAGGAAGCAAGAAAGTACACTTCAGGAAGAAGTTCTCGAACTTTACGTCGTCTCTTACTCCATCTCCAAACAAGGATGTGCGAGCAGAAGGCGTAACAATGATTGCAACATGATCAACCAAGGATGTCTTTTTTTATTATAGTTTTTAGGGCTTTTTACGCTTTTCACTTCTACCTTGACCATTACTTATACTGCCAAGAGGCTTTGTTTGTAGTTCCCAATCGAATTATTCATGAATGGGGAGAAAAAGTAGTGAGCGCTATGCCAAGACACTTGTTGACCCTAAACAGAGTCACAAGGGATGGCAATCAGCGGCCGATAATTTTGGGCCAAAAGTCTTATCTGGGGCTCAATTTCCCGTCTCGGAAACGGAAACGTAACGCCCCGAGTCCTAAGCGTTTTTTTTTCGGTGATTGGCACATCCGGCTTGATATGCAAAAAATATAAATAAATAAAGTAAGAATAGCAGGGGAGCTTTAAATTGGGAGGATTTTTTCCTGTCTTCCCCTTCTTTTTGTTAAGGTTTGTTTTTGTTGTTAAAGAAACTAGCTGATTACGGTTTGTTGAGATTTAAGCGTATCGCATGTGCGCTGTACACATATGGAAATGAATGCTACATGGCTTCAGCCTTATCTTAAATCGGCATCGACCTTGGTTGGGAAGGTGGGTGTATAAGTTTGTGCTCTTTTATAAAACACCCACTTGGGATATTCTCCCTCCCGTGTCGTGATGCACGCCCAGCATCTCCGACAAGGAAGAAAGGAAAAGCTTGGGTGGCTGTTTCTTTTTTTCGGGGGAAGGGGGTAGAAAGAGCTGGAGGTGATGTACTGGTGGTAGGGTGGGAGTCAATCAATAGTGTCAAGCACATACACGAGGAAAGGTAGCAAAAGACAGGACAGAAAATATTTTTAAAAAAGTGGTCCCCGGCCTTGCATTTAACTTAAGTATAACAAACACAGATAACCTAGAGTCGCAGACCGTAGTTTAGTGGAAAAGAGACGGGGGGAAAAGCGTTAAAGATTGTCGAGACGACGGGGCATATATTCCCAAAGAAATTGACCTTGCACAGGGGATCGGGTTATAAAGGGACCGGAGGCCTAAATCAAAGTTTATGGTTTGGGTGAGCGTATATAGAAGGGTTTTTCATTCTCCAAAGAAGGTAAAACTGAACCTTGAACTTTAAAAATTCCAAAATAATCCGTTTTTTGTTGCTGTTTTTCTTACCCCTCAGAAGGCTGGTTGGATTATCAAATCTTGTTCTTTTAATGAGATATTCCCCCTTAAATAAAATATAAAAAAAGACGTCGCAAATGTGCGGTAATTTTGTAAGGAATTGTTGAAATGTTGGTCAAGGACACGTATAAAAGCGTATTAACTAATGATTCACTTTTTTATTTCCCTACAGAGGAAGCTCGCGAACGCGAAGAAGGTGTGTTGGTGCACTGTGTAGGCGGAATCTCGCGCTCAGTGACTATCACGGTAGCCTATCTCATGTACAAACTCTCTATGAACCTCAACGACGCTTACGATTTCGTGCGACGCCGAAAAGCCAATATTTCCCCCAATTTTAACTTCATGGGCCAGCTCTTGGACTTTGAACGGCAGCTGACCACTCGGGCGCCGTGTACATGTGGCGCCACCTCTTCCGCCAACAACAGCCTGAACGAACATCAGGAGCAAGACGAGCCCTCCTCGTTGACGTTGACGACGACGACAACCTTAAGTAGCAGCCATCATGCCACGTTGGACATGGATTCCGCCTTGCCGTCCTCCGTCTCCCTGTCACCTTGCTCCACTTCCTCGCCCACGCCTCCGTCCTCGAGTAATTCCTCCGCGTCCACCTCCTCCGCCGCGTCCCCATCCTTCAAAGTCCCAGAGGAGGATCAACATCATGTGCGGAGCACTAGAAAACTCAACAAGAGCGCCAACAATAGCGGAGGAACCACTCGCAATTTGCATAAACGATTACGAGCTATGGCTTGCCAATGTCAGGCAGCCCAGTGCCACTTTTCCAGTCCTGTAAATTACCATACGGAATCCACTTAAAACAAATATCACTCCTCTCCCCCAAGTTTTGAATCATCCGCCAGGGTACAAACAGCTTAAGCATCTTTGTAAATAACCATTTAAAGAAAAAAGAAAAACATTAGTTCATTAATTGTCGACCATGTGAAAACTATGTATATTTCCAAATCCAATTTTAAAGAAAATTTCCGGAATTCAGTTTTAAATTCCTGGTTTGTATCACCAGTCCCTCCCCCCCCCCCAAAGTGGCCAATCTAATATGCTTAGGAAAGTGCCTTTTTCTTAAATGTTAATGTCTGATGTCGCCCAGTTTTATTTCATATTCACTCTAAATTTATGTTTCCTCCAAAATGTCGAGATTATTTTTTAAATGACCATGCTCTTTTTAAACATGGCAATAGATCAGGGACAACAAAAAATAATAAAACAACAACAGAAGAACTTAATTCAATTCCAGACTTTGGGAAATCTTTTCACTAAAAAAAAAATCCGAAAAAAAAGATTTACGAAAATTATTTCCGAAAACAAGAAACAAAGAGCTCAAGACCTCCTAAAGTCCCTTTTTTACAATTACTTGTTACATATTTTTCGCGCCATAAAGAAACATGGAAAAAGTTTTGCATGTGACCATATGAGAGCAACACTTTTCTTGCTCTAAGACTGGGCTAGTCAAGTGCCTTTTTTTAAAATGTTGGGTGTTCGCGTATGTTACAATTTTGTATACCTGAACAAAAGATTTATGGTTTAAATTATTCTACTCTCCACACGTTTTAAAACATCCTCCCTTAAATTCTTTTTTTTTAAACTTGTAAATGTACAAATTTCCGTGCACACATACACAAGACAGTATTTTTGGAAGAATACCCCAAAACGAGCGAGTACCAACCAGCCAAAAGCTCACTCTTCCTGGACTGTTGTTACCGATGACTTGATTGGATGTCCCAAATAGATACCCCCAAGTAAAAAATAAATTAAAACTACCAAAATTCAATCCAGAAGCCCATTCTTGTTTTCAATTCGCAAATCCTCTACTTGACAATAATAAACTATTCCAAACTAAATACAAGGGAATTTTCTTGAAGACATCTAAACCAAAAAATGGTTGGTTTTGTTTTATTACCATAATAAAATGAATAAATTCCGACACTATTTTTTTTGCTAGAAAAGAAATCGGAACGATGTAATAAACTAAAAAATTATGGACCTCGTAACAAAATTTCAAAGGTATACTTTAAAAAAGCAAGTTTTATCGACATATGGAACGAATTATCACCGCTGCCGGGCTTAAAGGTGAGTGTAAAAAGTTGTATGCATTTCTTGGGGAAGAAAAAAAAGCTGCAACTTTTCACCAATACAAAGACGATCTAAGTTAAACGAGATTTTTAAGGGGGATTTGGCAACGCAAAAAAGTACAATTTCCTTCTTCTGTAATTACAAATGAGATATGCGCGTTTGGAGAGACCAAGCAACACAGCATTCCGGTCTCTGACTCGCACCTGTGCTTTTTTCCTTGCTTTCCCCCATATTTTTCTTCCTGGTTAAAGTTACAGAGCAACGATGATAACGCGTTTACATGCTTCGTGTAGCCCAAACCGAACGTAAGCATCCACTGAAAACGGCAATTACTAGTGACTACCACTCTTGGAATGTGCAATGAGCCACTGTAAGGTGATGTCGATGTTATCCTTTTCTTTGCAAGAAATAGAATAACAGCAAATCTCTCGATCCTGAATGGCAGACAAGTTCCTAAAGAAAAACGCACACAAGCAATACAAGATTAGCTTAACGTATTTGTTGAGTAGCATAGAATCCTTACATTCGTTCAATTAAACCGTGCTCGTCAAGTGCGTTGGGTAGGTCACGTTTGTTGCCCAGAACCAAAACTGGGATCCCAGCTAGTTGTGGTTTGTCCAATAAATGGTGAAGTTCATTACGTGAAGCTTCAATTTTTTCGTGGTCCGCTGCGTCAACCATATAACTAGAAAAAAAGGGAGAAAAGCAAGGCTAAGTATGTTAACAATCTCCAATTAAATTTGCATGGTTTCATCAAACAATAAAAAAGGTGAGGCAGGACTTACATGATGGCATTGACTCCTCGACAATACCGCTCCCACATGGAACGAAATCGTGGTTGACCACCGATATCCCACAATTTAATGGTCACATTGCCTTTCGTAATTTTACGCATGTTGAAACCTACTGTAGGAATCATATCTTCGCTGAACTGGCCAGACTAATGAAACGTCAAGGAAACTTTTATTTGATTTTTACAAACTAATTTTAAATTATGAACTTCCACGATTCAATTTAGTATTTTTCCTATCCACATGAGATAACATATAAAATGTGTTTACACTAAAGGCCCAGTTTTTTAGTAGGAAATATAATAAGATAAGAAAATTCAACTTACTGCTATAACATTGACGAAAGTGGTTTTTCCTGAGTACTGCAACCCAACCAAAGTCAGCTCCATCTCCTCTTTCCAAAAAAGGCTTTTAAACCAATCCAGAATACGATTGATTAACGCTAACATTATGATAAATTCGCTACTTTACAATGAGTCACTATTTATCGTTGGTCTATACCCTTCAGCAGCTACGCTAAGGGTCCCTCCTCCTTGGAGCTTTTAAGCAGTGAACTGCGATTGTTGCTGTTCGGTTATGTGGGCGACTTGAACTCTGATTGGGTGACCCCTGATACCGAAGCCTGATACATGTGGATGAATCATGTTAGCGAAGGCGCCGAAATATGGATTATATAAAGGAGAAACGTTGATTTAAATCAACAGGGCCTGTAGCTCAGATGGAAGCACTCATTTAGCATGCGAGAGGTACGGAAATCGATACTCCGCAGGTCGCACGTGCAAAGTTTTGCCTGTCTCATAATGACTAATCCTAGGATTCAAAAGATTCGAGTCACCCAATAGATGATCTTTAGCTTCAATAAAAAATAGAGCAACTTTTGACAATTCAAAAATTCATAGAAATTTAATTTAAGTTCAGATTCAAGGAAAAACTGGTGCTTTAAGGTTTACGTTAATATCGATGACATTATAATTGCACTATTTATTTTCATTAATTTAACTCTAACGTTGATTGATTGGTTGAACAGAAGATTGATTCGAACAGAAAATTGATTTTCGGATTTTCGATAATTCTGAAGTTGTTCGCGATTCAGAGTTAGGGGCGTTCTTGTGTTGATATTGGGCGTTTGTTTGGTTTTGAAGACTTTGCTAGGCATGGCGTTATATCAGTAAGGAAATCTTCGTGCAAAATCAAGACTTAGCGCCATGATGTACTTGCTATTTCTCTGCATTTTCTTTGTACGAGGTAAGTGGTAGATTATTCTTTACTTGGAAACCCCCAATTGATTTTTTTTTGGGAAAGTAGAAGTTTACACGACAAACATATCAACAAGTTGCAATTTTGCCGGGTTCATTGCCACCTGTCCCATATACATAGATAACATACTTATTGACACAACTGCTCTTATAAACAACTGCCATACCCCTATGGAGATAACATTTATGCTGGAGGTAACGTTTTAAAAATTGAAATTAGATGATGCAAATGTTGTTCAAATTTTGTAATAAGAGCTCAGTATTGAAATTAACTACGATCATACGTATAAACATATTCTTTCTTTTTCTCTTATGAAAGGCCAAACACGTAAATGTATCCTGGCCCACATGGCAGTATACTTTTCTAACTTCGAATCCTGTTGAACGGTTGAAACTGCCTAACATTGGTACAATTTCTGAAGTCCTTCTTGATATAAATCTCTCGCGATTTGAGCGAAGGGCTTCACAGACGACCTTCCATATCGAGGTATATATAAACACGTTTGATTATCTTACACAAGAGCTCTGCTTTAAGGAAGCATAATTTAAAAAGTAATTCGTAAAAAAGGTCCAGTATATAGGCCCCCGTAATACGAACTTGGGTACGTTCTTAAAAACCACAGTTTCGCTACCTAGTCGAGGAGACTGTGTACGAGACAAGAAATTGCTCATCCTTGAGATAGCTCTGGGTAATATCCCCTTCTGTTTTACCAGTTTGTCAATCACCTTAGCGCTAAATTAATTACGGTCTGATTAGGTACGATTTTGTTCGCCATAGCTTTTTCCGTAATGTCCGCCGCGGCAGCTTGCTTATATAAACGGTACCTTGATAAGAAAAAAGATCCTTTGCTCGAAAACATGGAAACCCAAGCTGTAGAGGTTTGTTTAATTACATCAACTTTACACGAAGAAAATGATAAATTACAACTATAAGTAATTCACGGTTAGGTCCCAAAGTCCAACCATCGAATTAGCAACCTAGCGAAACGCAAACGAAAACTGGCCGAAGCTTTGCAAGCGCATTATCGCTCGAGACCTTCTCCCAGACAGATTCTTAATAAAGACCCTCTTTATGACAATCATGACGGCCCTACTATCATGATTAGCACCAGTAGCGGCTTACAGTCCGATCATTCCAACGACTTAAAGTAATTAGCGTAAAATGTATTCCAGAATAGGCAAACAGTATAAAATTGTAATTTCGGTTCAGATTATTCCTATCTGCTGAAGCACCCTGAAGCCATGACATGTTCAAACCAGCAACGAATTCCGTCCAGATCTCTTTCGCGAAGTATTTCTTAACAGAAAAACTTAACAAACAGTGCAAATTCACAGTTATGACACCGTACGAGCCTTGTATTTTGATTGTATGAAAGTGTTGTTGTGGAAAGAGAGCTTCCTTAAGTAGAACTTAATTTTTAGACACACGATAGTGCTCTCGCAAACGAATAGCATTGATACGAATAAATCCACCTGCATCAACAGGATCATAATCACCTTGTACGTCCATTGATACGAGTTCTTGGTTATAGAGGGAGTTTGGTGACTGTCTGCCAAGGATTGTCACTATTTACGGCCGAAGTAACAGTAAATAGGAAATCACGCAAGAAAAGACAAAAATAAAGAAAAAATGATATTATTTCGGACCCAAAAACTGTTGTAAAACGGTAAGAGCCAAGTTGGCGTGAGCATTTTACCTTGTCCCTTGAGAAGGGCCACCTGGACTGATCCTGTCACGCAGCTCTGGGACTCTTGCACGCATCGCCAAGTGTATTCAAACTCAGGACTGTACCAAAAACCTATTTCCGTGACCGTAAACATTGATTTAGAAAAAGTAAGTTTCCTAGAGCTCCTTTTTATAGCAAATTTCAGTGTCTTGAGGTAGTTCTTACCACAGTAAACAAACTCAGACATGCGGTTGGCCAAAAGTTGCTTGATACGGCGAACTTCGCGGTCCATTGTAAAGGCTTCCAAATCTAAATGCGCCGCGTATAAGATGGTTCCTCCTGGGGTTTCGTACACACCTCGTGACTGAAGTTATGAATGTATGACTCATTAAAAATCATCCTTAAATGTTGGTTAAATATTTTTGTTTTGTTTCTACTTTCAATCCCACGAAGCGATTCTCCACAATGTCAATACGACCCACTCCATGTTGACCTCCCAGTTTGTTCAAATACTCGAACAGCTTATAGCGATCGGTGATTTCAGATTTGTCTGCCAAGTTTTTCACTTTCGTTGGGTAACCTTTAGTAGTGCAACTTGTATGAGGTTATGCAGGCTTGGTATAGTTATGCAAGTTCGATACCTTTGTCGAAAAATATCTCCAAGATGGCAGCTTGATCCGGAGCTTTACCAGGATCACTTGTCATTTGATAGAGATTGACTGGGGCTGGTTGATTAGGATCTTCGAGAATACCAGACTCGTAACTGGAACAAAACCTTACGATTTAAGGAGCAAAGTTGGGAAATGTGGGATGTTTTTACCTGATGTGCATAATGTTAGCATCCATACTCCAGGGTTCTTTAGGAGTTACGGGTACAGGGATATCATGTTCTTTAGCGTAAGCCAATAGGGCTTGACGTCCTGGAAAGCGTTTGTAGAACTCGGGCATTCGCCATGGTGCAATGATCTGATTTTCAGGGAGTTAGCCATACATGTATGTATGTAAATATCGAGGGTTTACCTTGACTTGAGGGTAAAGTGCGTAGCAAGCTAGCTCGAATCGAACTTGGTCATTGCCCTTGCCTGTGGCTCCGTGAGAAATGTTGGTCGCTTGTTCTTCTCGAGCTGCGTCGACCAAACCTTTTGCAATACAAGGTCGCGCCAAACTTGTCCCTAGTAGATATCGGTCTTCGTAAATGAGACCCGCAGCTATAGCTGGCCATATGTATTCCTTCACGAAAGCTTCGCGGCGATCGTCCACAATAACCTGTGTTGGCGGACATCAGAATCTCTGTATTCCCCCCCAAAGACCTATTAAGTTCCAGTACCTTCTTTGCTCCTAGCTTCGTTGCTTTCTCACACGCTGCCTCGAAGTTCTCCTCTTGGCCAATGTCTGCCTAAATTACCCGTAAAATATAGCTTTTACTTATCTCAACATCGACAAAACGTTCAGAAAAAAGTTTTCAGGCAATAGGTGACGAAAGTTACAAAAGAAAGAATAACATGGACGTTCAAGGTTGTTTTGCGAATGAGAAAGTAGCTTTTTAACTTAACTTTGGAAAGTTGCAAAATAATGGAAATTGCTTACCATATAACAAATAACTTCGTAACCAGCTTGTTTGAGCCAAACTAATATGCAAGAAGTGTCCAAGCCGCCACTGTAAGCTAAAATCACGCGCTTATTATCGTCAGCCATGGTTTCAAGTTTTGTCGTACAGAAGAAAACCTGACCTGAAGATGTGTACCTGCTCTCTTCTGGTTTTATACTCCGGTTTTTCAGTGCTGATGCAAATGAAGTTCGATTGCATAACTTTCAGTTTCCTGTTAGGGCGGAAATCCCCGTCCGAGTTCTAAGATGCGGGTTCCCACAATTGCATCCCTGGAACCGTTTACTAATATCCTGTGGCATAAGAAATATAAAAAAGCAATTTTCTTTCTGATGAAATTTGTGTTTAAGTAAATAGAAAAGGGAACAAAGAAATTTCTTAATGTGTCGTCTACAACGGAACAGCAGGGGCTGGTTTATTACTCCATTCTGGACAACTATGGTTCGTTGGCGTGTGTCCGTGTCGGACACACGCCCATAAACCGTTGGGGTTTTTTTTCTAACCTGGGTTAAATTATCCCAAATTGAGGATTCGATGTACTAAATGCTTGAAGACGTCCTAAGCCTGTATTCTTCAGAAACGAGACTATAGAGCGGGTAAGTGCCATTATTTAGGAAGGTCTTGCATAAGACCCGTCAGAAATAACAACGTAAGTTGTATGAGTATTCGCTTGTTTCCCGGAGCGCTGGGTCTTTTTTCTTACAGCCAAATTAACCGGACATGTAACAATCCAAATGTGACTTATCCTTTCCTTAGAAGCTTTTTGTATGCTGTTATTAGCGTTACAATGGGAATTAGACTTGGTTCCTTTGTATCGTTTCATTATTGCATGGCTTAGAATGGAACTCTTCGCTATGTTCCGGATACCAATTCTGTGAAGTCGAATCGACATGCTATTCTCGTTTTTAGCAAATTTTGACTAGTCGTTACTCGAATTAATCATCCTCATTTCCGTGCTAGACGTTTCACAATTAGAAAAAAGAAATTTAGGACGGCAAGTTATACATCATGCAAGCTCATATGCAAGGGGGATTTGCGTCGTTTTTCATTCTTGAGTCCTGTTGAAGGTACACGGAAACAGAGTCTGGATGGGAGAGTTATTGATTACAGTAATCAAGGTATAAACTGGCACTTAGTAGATTTGCTATTACCAACCGTACTTTACACGATGGTAGCAAGTGGTAACGACAGTTTGGGATCTTTTAGGACTTGGGAGGAGACTTTAGACAGCAGCATGTAAAGAAAAGTGGAAGTATTATTGAGTTCGGGTTTTCTATAGCCGTCGTAAAAAGCTAGACCAATTCTTGTTGCTCCTTGTCAATTTTTTCGGTGGGCTCAGGCGACGTGCTTGTAAGAGACACTAACGTCACAATCGGTTGGCCTCGCCTGTCGTAATTGCCTGTTCGACGATGACCGGACAGCCCCACTTGAACTTTTTTACTGTTATTAGAAAGTGCAGGTTCTCCCCCCGTCTTCCTCCAGCCGGCTGACACAGGCTTAGCGTTATTACTTTGATGGAGTGCCCGTTGGCGCTGTGCTGACATCAAAGATGGTTCTGTGTTGCACAGAACCTTGTTATTACTAATAACACGGTCACTCCTTGTCGTAACCACCCTGGGCAACAATGAAACGCTGGAAAGTGATCCGGAAGGCGGATCACTTGACCCACTGCTAACAATAGAGCTATTTGCCGAGAGATTTCGAGTACTCGTGTTCCAAGAGGTTCCTGCACAATCTTCGCCGAATACTAAGGCGTTTTTTTCCAAATCGAAAACGGAATCTTCCCATGAAATGCAAGAAGAACGTTCATCATCGTCACTTTGCGCTCTTTCGCGCCTCATGTCCAAATTCAAGTTGACAAAGCTGGCCGGTCGATGACTGCTACGACAATCGTAACGGCCTTTTGCCCCTCCCGAAGAAGAAAACGTTCGTTGAGAAATCGAGCCGTCTGTTGACCGATCACAGCCGTTTGTAGTGCGTGCCTGGGGATTGTTAGCCACTTTGGGACCTGCAATTATGCTTGCACCTTCCATGGCCAGGCCCAGTTGTCGTGAACACGGATTTATGATACGGAGGGACGAACTTGTCACATTTGAAAAACTACTCAAGTTGCTCAAACTCCGACTCGGCCTTAAATTTGGTTTGGTGTGTTCTGGAGCCTTCTTGGATTTCAGATTCAGTTCTTCCAAACGATTCATCATCGTTGTCATGGGTCTGGTCGAATTCGCCGTGGAGGCTCTTTTCACTTGAATCAACGTCTCGATCTTTTCTCTTCTCGACATTCTGGATTTCGTCTGTGGTTTCCGTTGAAAGGAACTGCTCTTGTTGGATTTCAAAGCGACTTCGAAATCAGGGGAAGTCGATACAGCTACATTAGCTCGGTCGCCACACCAAACCACTTCTTCGGTATCTTCGGCACTTCTAGGAGAAAGGACAGGTTCGAGATCCATTTTGAGATTACTACTACGAAAGATTACTGCAGCTGCAGCAGAGTCTGGAGTGGGCCGCAAATTCCAACCTTGATCTGCTAAATAGGCCAACAAGCGCCGGCGTCGCCTCCAGCATGTAGTCATGCTACTCTGTTGCTGTTGAGCAAATGGTATCGGCGTCAATGTCATTGAAGCGGATGGCGATGATGGTGAAGTGAATGATGATGATGATGAACTCTGGTCACAAGCAGTCGTGGACATGAACATGGTCCGAAACTGGTCGTTGTAAAGCCAGTATCAAGTTTTATAATACTTCCAAAGCACTAAACTTGCAAGCAACTCATATTTTCACTCCAAAACCACAGCGGTGTTGAGCAACCGACAGGTTTGGAAATTGACTTGCATGTGGTTTCCTTTTCCTCGGAGAGAGAGCCACATATGCACCTGCCGCGGTCCCAACTTTAGTAGGGTGTAGTATAGTGTGTATTGATTGGCATTCAGTACCAGGCCTCAATGGCGGGAAAGGAGAAGACGGGGGAGAACTTTTAGTTTCTACCCCTGTATAGGTATGTTTGGCTAGATGTGGGTGGTGTACTCTGCATGCGCGTGATACATAACCTTGTGAAGCCTAGATTTACGCGTTTACGCACGCTATACCTCCCAAAAAAGGCAATTACTTCCCGGACGCCAGCTTATACTTTCAGGTTTCCCTTGGCCTACCCTGTAAATCTCAGGGTGAAATAACATGGCAGGATACATAAGTGTCAACGGATTTGAGTTACCTTAAACTTGCTTTTTTGTACAAGAGTACAAAAGAGCACCCCAAGATTGCACCGTAACTATATGTACTGCAAGGTTGGCAGAGTGTGATTACTGTGAGGCAAAAGCAGAATTGATTTGAACGAACTTATTTTTTTCTTTAGGTTAATGTTTTGGATCAATTTGAGTGATTCGGACAGACTAGTTTTGCGTGCTCTGATTTCACTATAGAGCTAGAATGTTCGGTTAGAATATACACGGACTTACTGCGTTCTCGGGTTCTGTTTGAATCGTAGAAAAGCATTACAATAAGCTATAGCAAGCCATCAACGTTTCACGGTCTAGACTGCATATTTGATTTGGCTAACAATATTACGATTGAGTACCTAATGCCGGTTTGGCTATGAAAATAAGGAGTAGGTTTAGATTGCTGTTGTATTCCGCCGTCTCGTGTGCACAAGCTTTAAAACGCACATTCAACAAAGAAAAAGGTTGAGAACGGAGTTGAGAACCAAAACGTTCTTTATTTTTTTTTACATTGCCCTTACAAATGTATCAATTACCCATTTACATTAACGGGCATTGCTCTATAATTTTGCTCAATTTGGTAAATAATTAGTAACGTTATAGCAAAGGAAGTCTATAGGTTAGTTAATTGCATTGAAGAGAAAAAACCAAGGCAATAAGGAAAAGGTGTGGGTGTGTTCGCGAAGAGGTGGACAAGAAAATAACCAGTCCAGATTTAGAAGACGAATTTAAAAAAAAAAGCTAAATACGCGAGAATGACTACATCTTTCCCTTACTTGGTGTGCACTCATGATTAGTCTATTCAGGAGAATATAACTACCAAACATAGGGCGGGATGTAACTGATAACTATAGTAACTATATGGAAGATACGTCGTTTTATCTCCACCTTTCCTCCTACTTTTTAGTATAATTCAACGCATTAATTTGTTCTTTTCTTCTTTTGCTTGAAATTTAACTGGTGAGGAAGTTCAGAGTCATCAGCAAAATGTGTATACTATGGTTGGGGTAAGATTGGAACAAGGAAGCACTTAAAATACTTGAAATTAAATTCCGCTAGCATTGTACTCCTCCAGCCCATAAACTATAGAAAATTTGTCTTAGTTTTTAGGTCTATCAGTAATAGGCATACGCCTCTCTTAATCTGTCTGAACAACATAGGTTTCTGCATTCTTTAGTACAGAAGAGGAGGGCGGAAAAGGGACACAAAACGAGGCAGTAAGGGATTGTTTTCTTTCAAGGAAAAGGTGTTTCGTTAGAAAATGAAGGATAGAGCGTGTTGCTAGTGTTCAGTTGCCGGTCTAAGCTCCTTAATTTGCTTAATTAAGTACGCTTTTTCATCGTTAAACTGCTCGTCTTCGGAGCGGTCGGTATGGAACTTGGTTAAGAAATCCACAAGTTTCTCTTGATTCCTCAACAATATGTCCAAAATAGGCTTAGGCTTGTTGGGGTTGGCCACAAAAACTTTAAAGACGTGAAAGGCTTCGAATTGAATGTTGCGTGATTTCTCTTTTAGCATGTTCATCATCAACTTGAGATTATCCGGGTTGGAGATATACCGTGTCATGACCTAAAAACACGAGTTTTTTTTCAAAGCCGCACGCAACAATACTTTGAACGTAGATTTACGGTAAAATTATGGCGGTCCAACAGTAACTCCCCTAACAACTTCAAGCTCTGTCTCCGAGTGACGTAGTTCTCTGAATTCAGCAAGTTCTGGTAATGTGCAAAAACTTTGTCGTAATTCGTTTCCAAGAATTCGGCGCACAAGATCTTGTGTTTCGTTAATAATTCCTACAGGGAGAGATTTATTACAACCTTCATTTTCAAACGTTCACTTGGATTGTTTGAAACAACTTTAAATGTAGAGAAGGCATCTGAGGCTATGTCAAAGGTCGAAACTTCCACATATTTAAAGAAGTTGTAGAAATCTTCAGAATAGAGCATAATTTTTGCCAAGGCTTCATATCGGGCACATTCTCGTGACATGGTACCACAGTTAAGAGCAATGTCTTGGTGTTCGTACCTGTAATGAGGGAACATTTCGGTAATAAAGAAGATAACATGCCTTAGACACGAGCTTACCCTTGTACTAGTGTAAATAAGATTTCCGGTTTGGTGCATATGTACTCGACCGTGGGAGTACGCGTACCAATCTGACGCCTGAGAATGTTGTTAAAAATCTGAGCCACATCTTTCTTACCCTGTAAATAAACACAATTTCTTCATTATATGTATAGAAAAATTCAAAACATGTTTTTACCTCAAAGTCTATCCGTGACAAGTTCTGTATAAAAAGCAAAAGAAGCCCAGAATTATATAACTCTTGCGCCAACTGGGCCACCACGATGTCTGTCTGCGGTTCTGTGTCGGATGTACCATATAGCATGTTTTTAATAAGCACCAAGTTTTTACTCACATCTTCTTGAGCCTGTTAGGTATAAAGGGTATTGAATGGGATTACGTTCTATGGGATGAAAAGTGGTTTATATTTACCTTCTCGAGCTTCTTTTCTCCTTTCTCTAAGGAAAGAACAGCTTCTCTGAGCGCTTTGACTACTTCAGCCGGACTTTTCTGTGATTTCCCAAACAAGGGCATGTTGTATGCGTTCCTAGAATAAAGAAAGGTTAAAAGTTGTGATCACCACAACAAGCCAACAGCAACAGAGAGCGTTTAACCTAATAGACATCGTGATCAGTGCTGCCAACACAAGTGCTTAAATTATATTTTAAAATGGGAACTGGTATTGCTGCACGAGTTGACTAAACAAGACCATTCACTAATGTTAGCTTTGAATGAATTTAAATGGAAATCCGTCTCTTACAAGAGACTATAGGTATAGTACTACAGTACAGTATAGATTGCAGTCGAAAAGTTTCAAGTTATCTTTGGTCTTTTATCGCAGACTTTTTTATCCAGGTGATAGCATATGATTTTTTTAATTAACAACTGATAAAATGGCAATCAAGTTGGCAAAATGGAAAGAATTTACAATCGGTTACCTTTGACTTTGACGTTTTTTCTCGTCAGCTGGGACAAGTCGAGTTTATCTTGGGCTGGAAGTCTACTTCGTAGTAGACTTTCTTTTCTGGCTTCGAAGTCTATTTCACTTTTCGAACACTAGGTGACAGCTCTGCTTTGCGGAAAATCCATGGAAAATCCTAGTTTCTTGTTCCTAATTTCTAAACCTCTCTTGTTCTAATTATCTGGTTTCTTGGTCTTTCTTTCCTACTTACGTACGGTATAGTTACGTACGTACTTGTGTTATTTGCCGCCAGGCGGAGTATCTCCGAACGCACAGTTTTCAATTAATTTCTAAGTCCGTACTTAAATATTTCTTGGCATGTTATGGCTCAGAAGAAAGCTTTTTAAAAACTAAATAAGATAGCATCAGCAGAGTGTGATTGCGTATCCTATTGTGTCTAATTAATGTTATAATTCGATGGAGAAATACCCAAACGTTTGTAATTTTTAAAAATATCCCCAGGACATGTATTGCCGTGCTTTTATTTTAGAACTCTTCCCCTATAAGCGGTTGGATATTTTCGAAGTTTTCTGTCAAGTCAAATCTAAAGTAGTTATCAGGGGGAAAGTTTCTTCTCACGCTTAGAACATGGCCACTATCTGCCACTCCTTTCTCTAAATATATTTTGCAGGGTTATATTATTTAAGTTTACGTCACACATTAAGTGTTAAAATGAAACTGTATTTTTTAAGCTTAAAAATAAGCTCCACTGTAGTAAACTGCATATTTTTCAATCGTTCGGAGTCACCCAAAAACAGGTGCAACTTAATAATTATTTTCCAGTGAAATTAGCAAAACCCTGGATTTTCTTTGTGGTACTTGAAAGTAGTAATGCTGACTAGTATTGTGAGAAATGGCCTGTCAAATTTTGCAACGTGGTTATAAAACTATAAGAGAATACGTAAATAGAACGTTCGTAGTCACCCCGCTTGACGGGACTCGTTCGGTTGTATTTCGTTGTAATTAATTTAGCTTGTTAAATAAACTAACTTTCCTAAATTATTACCCGGATCCAGCAGATTGCACACAAATAGTAGCTTTTCTTCCGCTGGCCGCGTTTCGTCGTTCGTGTTTACTTTCACGATTTGCAATGCATGAGTTGTGCAGGAAATGCACTGATTCTAGGTTAAAGCTTAATTCGATGAAAGCTGAGTGAACCTCGAGCTTTCTTGTGTCGGCAACTAACCATGAGTACAACTTTCTCATGTTAATAAATACCAGGAAGTTATAATTATGCACATATGGGATAGATCGAACATGAAATGCTTTTGTGCGACCGTACCCCCTTATTACACCGTTTAGCAACCGAAACAAAAGTGAAGGTAAAAAGGCAAGGGCAGTGTGGTTTATTGTAGTTTTGCGATCGTACCACAGGGTTTACATATGAAAGTGTATACATGTACAAAAGATTTTTGACTAGTCACGTTGTAGGAGTTTGTTACGTCAGCACATCCTGAGTAATGCAATCTTTCTCAATGCCTTCATCCACACTCATTTGATAACAAGGCGCAGAAGGATGCAGACGTTGACTACGAGCACAACTAGAAGATTGGAGCTCCGCAAGTTTTCGCCAATGGCACACATCTGCTTCCTTGAAGCTGCTCAAGTCTGTATGCTGAGCAGTCACGGCCACCACACTGCCGCAACTTCGACTTCGTCTTTTTTCGCACTGACGATGCTCAAACAATAAGTTTGTCTTCTTCCCGAAATGGTCACCATGCTGGCTCATAATTCTAGACAGTGAAAGCCTGCTGCTGTCGTGGCCCTGGTTATTGTGGAGATAAGCAGTCGAATCGGCCACCGCCAGCAGTAATTTTCTATAATTTTCTCCTTTTCGCAAGTCATCGTCTTGAGCTTGTTCAAATGATAAAACCTTACCGACCTCACCCTCTAGACTGGGAAGCGACTCCGCACGGTGCAATTCCACAGTAAACGTATACTGACACTGGGAATAGTACAGCGTATTTTCCTCTTCTTCATCGCTGCACAGACCAGATTGCGATGATAGGCACCAATTATAATGACTATTGTGTTGCACTTCGGAAGATTTGACCTCTGGCTTGATGCTTGCTGCCGCTCGTTGCGGCACACAGCGGGGGAAAGCCAATCCCCAAGTAGTAGTATTAGGCGCTTTCGTTTTGTCTCCTGCTGATACCGGCGGCCCATCTGCAAGCCCTTCTTGAGGGGCTCCTTTGGCAGCGTCTTCCTGATCCACATGTCGTCTCATCGATCCTTGTCGGGTTGCTGGCGAAGATTTACATAGCTCTTCGGTACCGAGGAAATCGTGTCCCACGCGCATTCCGTGATGCTGATGGTCTGACAAGTAGAGCTGGTGATAATTCCATAAAATTGAGGGGGCCGACATCCTCCTGGATTTCTTCCTTAATAGTCTGCGCCAAGCTCGGGGTTCTTTAGTATCATCCTCGTCCGCGGACATCATGACTGCACCTGGGGAATATCCAAAAGGTTAACAAGGGCTAACCATGTTCAGAGCGGAAAGCCAACAAGAAAAGGAAAATAGAGCAAGCAAGAAGAGTCAGGGGACACGAGAAACAACGCTTCCACTTCTCTGATGGGTAATGAGCCAAATCGTACCTGAATCCTGACTCGGTTTGCGTGGCGTGGAGGACGAGCCTGTGCTTTGCGTGTAATTAAGGTCGATAGGCCCAGCAATGGTCGCATGGATGGATCCGGTCCAAGAGTTCTTTTCTTTGACTCGAAGCACAGAGTAATCTTTTTTTTTGTATGTGTGGTAAAATGAAGGAAAGAAAGAGAATAAAATAATTAGAAATCTAAAACAAGAAGCGAAGTAGGACAAGATCAATCGCAATCCAGTTCAAAATCAAAGTCCATTTCTTGCTCTGAACTAATTACTAAGAGGCTTCTTTAATTTTCCTTGACCGAATTAAGCTATCAGTGACGTCATACAATCCTTTCTTTTCGAGGAAAAGTCGAGCTATAAATAATTCTAAACTTGAAACGACTTTCCTTTGTTTCTTTCGGGTTTTTTCTCCAGTTTACGAGATCAACGACACTGCCTTTTTATCTTTATGAATAGGAACAATGCTAATCTTGAGGTCGCCACCATGTTACACAATCAGTCCCAAGCAAGCATGGGTGCTTTCTTTCTAGCCGATTGAGCCGGACTGTAATGTATTGTCGTAAATTAGCAGTTTTTTGAGCGGGTGCCAGTCGTTTGTGACCGGAAGAAAGCAAGGAGGGCGACTGCTGAATGTGAAACTTACCGGAATAATTGGACCATTTGGAGGCTCGTCGCTGATTGTGTTCGTATTTGAGTCCTTTGGCACACCAGGCCGCCCGAAAAAGTTGTTTGCGAATCGATCGGTTGTAGACACCATACAGCAAAGGGTAGGTGATGGTACCAGCGCTGAGCGACCAAAAAGCGAGCACGTGGAGCCAGCTTGGGATCAGGTTGCTGTTGTCTGCCATGTTGCTCGAATTCGAAGCAAAAGAGCCTCGAATTTCCCAACACGCTACGATGACAGTGGGACTCCAGGTCATCAGAAACGCTGTGATGACAAGAAAAACCGTCGAAAAACCTTTAATGGGAGGCGTGGTGGAGCTCGCCCAGCCCCATGATGCTTTACGTTGGGAAAATGAGAACTTTTTGTCGCCACCAGACGTCCGATCGGTACGAAACAGCGTCCGGTATTGACTGTTGTTGCTGGTACCACTACTAAACTTGTCCATGGGGTTCAAGGCCGGCTTTACTAATCCGTCAGGGGAACGCATTGATATAGGAAGTGGCACGAGTCGGTCGTGATTCTTAGCAGGTACTTGGGAGGGATAGGAAGCTGGTCTCAGATTGAATCTGTCCATTTTGCAGAGCGAGCAGGTCGTAACCCTCTGCGAGTTCACAAAGGCCGAATGGCTGGCCAGTTCCAAGGAAATACTTCGTCGGAGGAGGTTCGACGGAGTCGTTTTTCTCCTTGCGTTAGAGTTCCTTGGGTTAGGAGGCCCTGAGAAGTTTAATCGGCCCAGACTATAGGTCCGGGGCCCCATGTGTTGTTCTTTGTTCTCCACCTCGTCCTCCCCCTCTCCTTCTTTAGTCGGTCGGCATCCTTTACATGACCAGGGATAATTACTTTGCGCAATAGGCCCATCATGAGTAGGTAGACTGATTTCTTCATCGACTCCACCCGCTTTGTAGCTGATCGCATCGGTGGGATCAGCGAGAATGCCCACGTGAATCCGACGACATTTGGTACGCGCCACTTGGAGAATGGCATAGTAACACAGACACATGAGGCATAAGGGCGAAATCACGGCCACTGCGAAGAAACACACGCTGAACGATAAAGAAGCATCCCAGGCCACGACACAAGCGTGCTGACCAAGATGATGGCTGAACCTGTGAAAAACATGACCAGTTTGTTACACTTTTCCGCGTAATTTCAACAAGGCCAACTGCTTGCTTGGCAACAATTTTTTGTTTTACTTCACTCGGAACCGTTAGTCGAGCTTAAGTCGCAAACAACGCAACGTGAAAAGGGGGAAAAAGGACAGGTCCAGCTATGGTAACATGAAGAGAATTGTAACAACTATGCTTCAGCCATTTCCCCCCGTTGTTCGTGTTGTGTTTAATTGGAACGTTTGTGAGAAATTTATGAGAAAAGAAAACAGGAACTTCCTTGATTGAAAGATTGTCAAGTACTTACTATAAAAAAGTTTCAAAACTTTTAGCCTAGGAATAAGATTTTTTTAAACGTAGTTTCCTTCACTCAATTTAACGTTGCGCAATGTTTCTTTCAGGTAGGTTATTTGTTTAGTGCCTTCAAGCGTTCGCGCACTTTATCCTTCATTCATTTGAATGAAATCCGCTTGAAAAGGCCCGTGCCTTCTAAGCTCGGCTCACGTTTTACTGATACTTTTAAACAAAGGAGAAGAAAAGCTTGCTAAATTGTTTATAACACGTAACAGGACCCTGCCCTAGAATGTAAAATCTAAAACCATCACTATATTGAAAAGAAGTCTAGTAATTTTAATAAACAAATGTGTAAAAATTTAATTTTAAAATTTCCGGAGGTTATGCTGTTGTGGCGGCATCTCTTTTATAATTTTAAATAATTTTAGAAGTACAATAAAAGACGTACTATATCTAATGCTAGTACAGCAACAGGAACTTAACCAAAACGGTTAATTATTATATGTTATTAACGGTTAATAATTAAATGTTATTAACGTCTGCTTATAACCGTGTAAACTGTATATAATGCTTTTGAAACGATAAAATGAATTGAAAGAAAAAACACTCATATTTTACGAGTCTATAGCCCACTATTTGCATGATAAAGAGAGCAGACCCCAGCCTTACTAAAAATCTAAATTTAGGCCAGCGCGGAAAGGATTGTTCATGTATAAGTTGCTTCGGGTGCTTAAATAATGGGTAGGTATAGTCTCGTCTTCTTACACGGCTGCGGTTGGCTTCCATGAAATATGAAACAAAAATTGATCGTAGGGAGGTCGTTATAGGAGTTGCGTATTACCTGGACCAACCCATATATGGTGGAGAAGCGCAGGCCAACGCTAGCAACCAAATTCCTGACAGCATCCAAAGAGTTCGTGTTGGTGTGATGGTTCTCGTGTATTTCATGGGCTTCACGATAGCGTAATATCTACGGTAAACAATCAGACATAAGAGTGCGCTTTGAGGGTGAGAACTGCGTGTGGATCATTGGGGAGAAGCTAAAGGAATATATATAAAAGGGATAAAGTAATCAGGTTAGTCTCTGGGGGAGACATGGCGTTCCGTATACGAGCTTTGGCAGGAGGGTTGGGGGTTGCTATGTGGTTCTTGCTCCATACACACGGTAGTGTTCCTTGTTTATGACGACGAAGATCAAAAGAAGGGACTAATTCGCCCTGCCGACAGCTAGACCCTCAAATACGGATGATTATTACCCCATAACATCGACCCCAATGGTAACACGACTTGTTTTCTTTTTCCTCCCTTGTAGAACTCATTGTTCTACTAGCGTTGATGAGAACCAGGGCATAAGTGTATATTACCCTAGTTTAGTTAGAATCTTTGTTTCTCCTCCCTCCCTTTGACAGAAAAACTGGGTTAGTTACATAGGCCTAACCTTCTTTAGCTCCGTTAGTTCTGAATCTTTTTTTTCTTCCAGTCCAATGCCTTTGGTCAACGGCTATTGGCAATCACTGGATGCAAGGGATAAAGAAACCAATTTTTCCCCCTCTCACTTTGTAAAGGAAGGAACGACAAGTCCCTCAGAGGATAGAAGTACTGGGAGTCTTTTGGGGTGGATCCAATGAAGCTGTCTAGTCTCAAACGAATTCTTCTATGTTTCTTCGCTGTCTTCTTTTTAACGAAAAGAATTAAGCTTTCAGACAAAATGAAATGTAGGCTTTTTCTCCCATTTTGAGCAGGGTGTGGTTTCTAAACTGGATTTCTTCTTTTCCCGAAAGCTGTTTTGGGATCCGTGAAGGCTCATATAATGAAAGAAAAGCCTGTGTGAAATTTTGTGGGCTTCTAAAACGCCTGTCCACATTGATTGCGGAGGGTTGAGTTTCACTTCTCGTTGGCTCTTTCCTTAAACAGAGCCAAAAAATTGCTAGTGGCTTTTCGTGCCATTCCTGGAGAACTGACGACTTAAGAACGCTAGCTTTTGTTTTGCCAAAAAACTATATGTGCGACGTTAGCACATATCTGCTGGGTTGCTAAGATGGTTCGATTTTTATGCTCGGCTTAGTTTGTGGGTTACTATTATATCCAGGTTTATCACCGCTGAGAATAAGGAAAGAAAGAATAATGGGCTCACATAAATTCTGCGTTGGGCACGTGCCCTACGAGTCTGCTTGAAATGAAAATTGCTGTGGCAAAAAGCAGAAGTGAAAAAGAAAAAGTTTTGGTACGCGTTCAAGTATCTTTCCTCGGTTTGTTTTCTTGATGTTGTTTGCATGGAAACTTGGTTATTTCCGGAGTTTTCTTTGTTGGGAGGGTTTTTTAACACACACTCACCCACCTCTTCCAAAAAAATACGCAGAATATTCATATAAGAATGGTTATAAAGCGGTTCTACCTGTCCAAAGCGATGGCAGCCAAAGTGGCCGAGCTGGCAGTCGAGACAAGGAGTTCTGCAAATGCGCTAAACTGGCACCACCACGTTGCACTCCAGTTGCCCTCCTTATCAATATGAGTTAAAGGCGGCCACGACGTCCCGGACGCTGTAGATACTAACACGCCCGGTAGGACTAACAAGGCAAATACCAAATTGGACGCCGTCAAACTCAACACCAACCTGTTATCGTCCGGGAATATATATACAGAATAAATAACGGTATATGCTAAATGAACAGACTTTGCAATGCCAGAACGGTATGCTTCTACATTAACGGGATATAGAACGGTTCAGTTGTGCATGGGAATTGGCTGTCAGTTTAACCTCGAATTAAGCACGTATTGTTCTAACTGACGTCAGCAATCTTGAGTGTATAGTCGAGATAGAAGTATGGCTCAGTGGTCTTACAAAAGGAAAGCCAAAAGTAAAAAAAAGCGCGTGGCAAGAGAGAAGAGACTCTTGGTCCCTTTTCGCTTTCCAATTTGGGTCGAGGGATCAATTCTTGCTTGTTCGCTAATGTTCCCAACTTCGATTTTGCAAGAGGAAAAACAAGCAGATCGCGTCCGCGCCCTGGCTTTACACATGTCTTATCTACGTTGGAGGGATTAGCGCTGTTTTTCAGTTCCTACAAGACGCCTTTTTTTATACTTGCTAAAGATTTTTGCTGTATTCCACCAACAGCGTGTGTGAGGGATTTCGCTTCCCAGAAGGAGATTTAGCTTTCGAAACAAGTAGGAAATCTGGTAGTGCTTCTGCACTTCAGTCTTATTTTTTTGCCTTGCACAAACATCAATTAGCATAGTCGTACATATTCATGTGTTCAAGTCTCCCCTTGTGAAATCCGAAACGACTTGGAACTTACAAAATGTGTTTATGTTTACATTTGTCTCTATTGCTCGTGACCTCCACTCTGCTCATGGGATTATGCTGTATTGACTTTGATTGAGTCAGTCAAACGAAAGCCACGATTTGCTGTATTTGAGCTTAGGAAAGGCATACACTAGCTTATATACTCTGAAAAAGTAAAAGACGGATCGATAACTGGCGTGAGTGAAATTGGGGGGAAGTCTCGGGAAAATTGGAAAAGTCTGTATTTATGGTGTGCCTTTATGGGGCGGACGTTTTATGTAGAGTACATGTGTTTTGCTTCACATGGGATTGTGCCTTAGGCTAGCTATGAGGTTATACTGGAAGCTCGTCTCGAGTCTATTGCTGTGCTTCCGCCTCCTTTTCTTTTTATAAGATGTACTCGAATTCCGTTTTCCGAGAACGCTTAGAGCACGCGACTTAACCGAGAACAAAAAGTTGTGCTGGTGTACAATTTCCTTGTCCTTTTCGCTCTTGCGCTTCTTTTTAATAGCTATTTTAGACTTGGAATAAAAGTAAAAATTGCTAATTGGAACCTTGTTAACGTAATCGTATATTTTCAGCGACCCTTTTAAATTAGAGACGGATAAGTGCCATTACTACAAGGCGGACTTCCTTATTAAGGACACATAACAATCTCATTAAAACAACTTCTGGGTGCTAGTCCAGCGAACTGTAGCGGCACGCAGGTAAAACCAAGAGATTCGTGCAGGTATAGCCTTTCATCTTCTCGAATTAGGAATTAACCAGGTTCAGTGACTTGGCTACATGCCCATTATAGCCCATATCTGTTGACTCTTTTAGTATCGAGGAATGGAGGACCAGGAAAAAAAATGCTCCCTGCGCTTTTCCTACCATGGGCATGGACACCTTTGATTGCCACAAACCAGACATTCTCCATTATGCTGAGAAAGTGAGGGCTTTTCTGCTACTTGTCACGGAACCTGGACGCCTCTCTTCATTCTGCATCTATCAAAAGTGTCTGCAAGTCTGTGATCATAACCTTGCCTAAAAAATAGTGTTTATTTTTTCATTGAGGAAAAAGAGACTTGCTCTCTCTTGGCGCCCGATATCCACGCCCTTTCAAGGTCAGATGCGTATATAAGGTCACAGCATCACATTGCCAGCAACAGGAAATGCGAATGCGAAGCTATGGAATATTCGCCTTGAAATTTGCCCGTATATACGAACTAAAAAATCCAATCTCCTGCATACTTTTTATTTAATTTTTAACTGTCCCGTAAACCGTCAGATAGCTCATCTTCAAAATGGCACCACCTTTTTAAGAGCGCTCCCCTCCAGAATTGTAGTTTTTTATGCACCTCTAAAAAAAGAGAGAAAACGTAGATTTATAGTTGCAAAGCTTTTAAGACGGCCAAAAAGTCCTAATTGATTGGCTGCTCGTTTTTCCCAATTTTTCATACATAAAACAAACAAAAAAGAAAGTATGACATTGGACGTCGAGCAAGCTGGAAGATTAATAGGATCAATAATTGCTGACAAGAATTTGCAATTATAGACTTGCTTCTCAGGCGTAGAGGAACTCATTTGCATTTTAATATCCGAGCGTTTTTCTTTTTTGGTTCGTCCGCCTTCCGCGTCAAAGAACCTAAAAAAGACTTGTAACAAAAAATAAGAAAACGCGTCTTGATCTAAATGAGAATCTCTGGTCGAGTGTTTCAAGTTGAGTGCTCGCGCGTACATACCCTTGAACGAAAGCTTTTACTGACACTTGATGTGTACACTTGTATATTCCCTTATTTCACTAAGATACTTTCCGCGTCCCAAAGACTGTGTAGTTGCTTACCTTGCTCATTTTTAACGTGCAAAGTCTTTGGTACTAGCGCAGTCGTTCTGGCGCTGTTTAAGAAGGGGTTGTAATGGACTCTTGGTGGGCAGGAAGTCTTGGAAAAATTAGCCAAAATTGGTACCGCAAAAGCCAGAGCTAAATTGTACGGGTTCCTGTGCATGCTTATAATGGTTTATGTCTTGTGGTTATATCCTTAAAATGGGCAAGTCCACTCATTTTTTTCTATTTTTTTCTTCACCACATGAGTTGTTTTGGAAAAATAAAGAGCGGGACTGCCACCATTTTATGGCCGGGAAAAGCCTTGAAAACGTTCGAAAGCGGCGGTCATCAGCTATTAGGGGAGGAAAAGGGGGGAGGGAGACATTGACTACGTTGCTGTTTGTTTCCAATGATGGGCAAGACGGAGATCGGGGGACAAGGCTACTTTTATGGATAAAGTGCTGTCTCCATATATGTTTGAGCTATTTTGTTTTCTGTCAAAAGTTTTTTGTAAAGAGCTTCGAACCTTTTAAGATTAGACGCGGTTCTTGTGTGAAAAGAGTAACGTGTCAGGGAATACTGTTTAAAACGAAAACTGAGCAATTATTATCAAGGTTTCTGAATGTGTATATAACAACTCCAAAAACCTTCGTTTGGTGATAAAGCAAAACCGAACACTAAATGAAGGAAATGAAAAATCTCACTAACTTTTATGCAACGGTTGAACAAGCCAAAATTTGCAAGTTTAATTTAATGTCAGCGTGTTGTCTCGACGTCGGCGTTATACCCCAAGTCGATAACGCGTCAACATAGTTTCGAAAAACTCGGATAAGATCAGGGGATGTACGTTTCGCACTCCCGACAAGAAAGAGCTAACACTGCCAGTGCGGAAATTCTTGCGTTCGAATGACGCCATGTCACTGTCAGGATCCCTGCCGTTGTGATTGGTTATCTCTGAACTTGAAAATAGTAATAAACTATCCTTGCCAAGCTTTATGTCAACTCTGCAATGTAGCGTAGAAAGAAGAAAAATGCAATAAAACCAAGCTCTAGTTGTGTTCTCTTTTGCCTTTTTGTCTGGTTTATGGTTTTAAAGTTTGAAAAGGATCAACAGAAATGTAGCATTAGTAAAGTTCCTTTTATCATGTGAGGTAAAAGACCCGCAGCTATGGATTATTCTCGATCTGGCCAACTTTGAAGGGCCGTATTTAAACTTTTATAAGGTACAAAAGAGCAAGAGGGATACACGGGAATCTGTCGTCGAGAAACATCAGGCACGCGACTCACAATAATGGGTATTTTATATCTTTCGGATCACCCTCGAACTTACTTTTTTTAACGGATAAAGTGACATTTTCTAGATTTATACCTTGTGTCGAGCTAAAGTGTCATAACGTTCTATGCGGCAAAAATAAATAAGAACCTTGATTGGCAAGGTCGCGTGTGTAAGCACAAACCTGCCATTTTACGCTGTTCAATTGGAAACCTTCGTACATATACAGTGCAGCATGCGTGGTCACAGGAAACAACCACACAACTTCGCGCGATTGCTAGTTTGGCAAGGTGTTGGGGCTGTATTTCCTTATGAGGGCTTGCATCTCCGCATAACTTTGACCATTTACGATTACGTGATTGACAGTTTCTACTTCTGTGTCTGTGCATATACATGGCTGTCTCAAGTTTTTCCTTTTAGGTTTTGGATGATCCATGCACGTACATTCAACATAGCGGAACTCGGATCTTTTCCTTCCTCTGATCAGTGCTTTACTTTTCGGCGCAAGAAATTCCTCGAATCCCCAACGTCCAGAAATGTCACTTGGCTTATAATCAATTATCTGATCATTGTGTGAAAGCAAAAGCGGTAACTGGGGACGCAACCAAAAAAAGCTAGATCTAATGCAATTCGACGACCTTGTCAGTCAAGGCATCGTTTGGGTAAATCAAGTTAGCTCATCGACCGCATAATTCGTTTTTCTTTGACCGCTCCAGCGCCCTTTTCCCTTTTTTTTAAAAAAAAGTAAATAAATACATCTACACAATACCAAATAAAGCACTAGCTCACACAGTAGGCGAAGGAAAATGGAGATTAATGTGAGATGGATGACTATGATTCGGCTCGTAGACACTCCAAAATTCCACGTCATTTCCGTTATAAGCAAGCAGTCTTTGAAAACGTAACCTTGACCTCGATAGAATAGACCATTTGTTTTAAATTGTTGAAAAAAGAACCCGCTTGTCTGAAACCGTCAATGAAGAATAGTTTGTCAGAAAAGGGAAGGGCGCTGGTTGTTCTGAAAAATTGTTGCGACATGAGAGTGATTAAACTTGAGAGGGTACTTTGGGGAGTATGCAGGAAGGTTTTTCTTACTATTACTACGTTTTACATGTGACCTAGAGAAGTAGGTAATGGCCAATGCATTACTGTTACACATGTGTCAAGCACCTTGTTCTACATTTGTGTTTGGTGTAATTAATTAGTATAACACTGTTGATATAACCATATAAATATATATAGGTGGACTTACCGGTTTGAAGGATGAGCCAGCAACCCTCGCCGGACGAGTGTAAGACTGACCAAAGCATTGCCCAAGACGGAAAAGACGAGAATGACAGCGAGACTAGCCGTTTCCAATGCAGAATCCCAGGATGAATTATAAGGAGAAGACGAAGAAGGGGACACCATGTTAGGCAAAGAAGGCATGGCCATCAATCATCGCGTCTATACAGCTTGTCGACGATGGCCAAAGGACCTGATTTACCTAAATATACAAAGGTATGGTAGATAATGAAGTTTTGTTGCTTTTTGTTTCCTTCTTTTATGCTCTTTAAACCCTTGTTCGAACGTTTTCCGTCTTGTTTTACAATACCTCCCTTCCTTCTTGCCATCATGCTTCTACATTTCTTGATTAATCCTAATTCACTTTGCAGGGTTACGCCGTGTCTCATCTTTAGGAACTAACTTAGGTAAGCCTACGTTTTGAAAGGTAAAATTCTTAGTCGAATTATTGTCAGGAAGTGAATGCAAAAATGAGGGAGTTGTTAATGATCCTTCCCGTATGCTAACTATATGCCCCAAATAAAACATGACAACAGACACGACGCACTACATTTCATATGGTACCCTGATATCCTAGAAGGCTTGTCTGTTTTTTCCCCATCCAACGTTTTTTATTTATTTTTTTATTTAGGAAAGGCACTTCTTCCTATCAAAATGCCCTTATTTGCGGGTGGGCTCGACAAGAGCGGCTGCCGGTTACATAAAATACCCCGGTAAAAGAAGACAGCAGCAATTTCGTTATCTTTAGCGCAGAGGTTCTCATATACAGCGCACTGGGACAAGCCAATGCCAACATATGCTGTACGGCAGAGGAATTTATGACTGTTATAAGACCGATAGGATTTTCCTTCTAACCCTTCGATCTCTCTGTAATCTTTCGTTTCTTTATGAGTATTAGAGCTCCGCACGCGGGATGCCCTTGCAAGCTTTCGGTGGGTTTGGCATTGGCATTGAATCTGGTTTAGTGTTGTTACTAATTACTAGTTCCGAGTAGCAAAGGCTTATTGCCACACCTTTTCGATTAAGGAGAAATGCAAGAGCTGCTACCGAATGAGGTTTCATGGGGTGATATAAGCATAAAGACAGCTGCATACTATTTACTACTTGAAAATCCCTCCCCCACCATACAAAACCTATAAGAAGCTTTTGGTGGGCTTTCGGTGTTGCTCAGTGTTGTACAACGTACACAGGATTTGGAGGAGAGATGGAAATAGGTCGAATGGAACGAAGAAATAAGGAAGAAAGCGAACGGGTAAGTATGAGTACACTTCTACCATGTATCTGCGTGTATCCGTTTGTGTACTCAAGGTATGAATATAGAATGGTGTTGAGCGTTTACCTCGTTTGTATTTGGGTTTACTGGCCAAGCAGGAAGAGAGGGGCACGGAAATAGGATATTACTCTTGCTTTCGGTTTCACGTTCACTCTTACTGCTCCAGCCCCGAAGAGAAGCTTGCTGACCAGCATCTGCACCGAATCCGAGGACGTTTGCGACTGTCGACATATACATGACATACACACATGAGGATGATCGTCAGGAAGAAAAACACTTTCTTTTAGTTTTGTGTGAAAACAGTTCTTTCGCCGTGTTCACTTTCAACAGTCGTTCACCTCCATCCCCCACTGTCCTCGAAAAATATTTTCACGAGGGCTGGAAACCAGAGAAAACGTTTTAATTGTGGCAACCGAAAAAGAGTTTTTCCCCGAGAAGAAATTACGCATACGAAGTCGACCACCGCAACGGAAGTCTTGTTTGCTTCTGGACACTAGTAATCAAGAGTTGAATTTCTGTAGCGGTTTCCAACACTACTGCCTCTCGAAAGTTCAGAGTAGAAGTGGTATCCGAAACACCCCGATGGCTTCAGGAACCCGCGTACGCATCCATTCACTTCTAGGAAGCAACTGCTGAGCGTCCATGGGCGCGACGCTCATCTATAGCTTCCCTCGTTTGCTTATTTCCGTTTAAGCTGGCTACGGGAAGAGAGAAAGAGAGAGACAGAAAGAAAAAGACGGACAGAACAGAGAGACAAGTCGGACACTGTTGGGCTCGTGCGCCAACCCAAAATATGGACTGATTCCTCGTCCAGAACTTGAGATGGACATGTGGAAAGGAGAGTAAAAAGCTAAATAAAAGTAAAAAAGGAAGAAAAATATAGCATTTGGATGTGCCAAAATCCGACCTATTGGTTACCACCGACGAGCCAAAACTCGTCGAAATTGACCAAAGTGTAGCAATTTGTGGAGTTAGTCATGAAAAAAAGGAAAAGAAAAGTTAGGGAAAGTGTGGACGGATTCATCCAAGCGTTTTTTCCTTGTCTTTCTCATATTGTTCTATCTTTTTTTTAAACAAAGGAGTCCCTTTGGTGCCTCCTGGATAATTTAATTGTGCCTTGTGTGGACAGCCTGTTTATTGGTTTGCAACACGTCAGGATGCTATTGATAACTTTGACGGCCAGGCAACTTTGTTTGACAGTCCTTTTGTTACTGTTTGAGGGGGTTGGGGGTTGGGAGGGTCAGTTCGAGTGTATCTTTTCGAGCTGCCGAATTGAAGTCGACCCTGTATAGCCGGTGTGTGCGTCAGAGGTGAGTTTTCGCTTTTTTATTTGTAATTCAGGCATCTGTTTATTGATTTCTGTTGCGTTTTTAGGGCAGATGGATATCTCGTGATGTCGTAAAATGAAAAAAAATTGGGTTTTGTTTCCTTGCGTTGTATAAATCGTTTTTAGTTTGTCACCCGCATTTTTCATTGTCATCCGAATTAATGCGAGAGTCCCCAGGTTTTAACATGATACTGGCTTAGAACGCTGCGCCGACGATTATTTTGGGGCCTGTTAAATTAGGTGGAACGACGAAGAGAATGCATCGCAGGTAATTATGCCAAGTCAACCCTTCCGTGAGGAATAGGGCGAACTGCTAATGTGTTTTCTATGGAAATTAGGATTCGTTATTTTTCTCATGGCTGTAGATAGTCGAGCAAGATGAGAGCGAAAGGTAACGAAAAACGAGTTCTAGATACTATCGCAGCAGTTCCAACTTCCAAGTGTGTAGTCCAAAGGTTTTACAGGAGTCACTGGAAGTTATAGTTTTCTGAGATGTAAATATCCCGCAGACCTCCCGTATGTGCTTTTTATTCATAAGTCGTTTGGCGTCAGCGGAAATCAGAAGCTGAGTCACAGCTAAATTCTAGCGAATTTACAACTCCCAAAGCCAAGGAAGGGTATAGTTGTGTTTGGATACGGCAACTAATTGTATACCTTGCAAGATTTTTCAAGGCTATAATGAGTCCTGATTACGTCAATAAGTCCCCAGATAGATTATTTGGACACATTGGGTGTAGAATGCCTTCCGGGGTGGTGAAAGGTCTTAGCCAGAGAGACCAGAAAGAAAACAGGAGTTGCTAATACGAGCCGTGCAGGTTCAACATATATTCTACGAAAATGATTTATCTAAATTATATATGGCTCTGCTTGCGCTTTTTATTGTTGTGGGTTCTAATCCCAGAAAAAAACGCAAGGTCACTCTTTTCTTAAGCGTAGGTAAGTTAGCACAAGAAACTCTTTTTATCTTTACTTTTTATTACCGGTTTCTCATGCAACTGTGTACCAATAATCTGAAACAAGCGCCTTTGAGTTCAGTGCTGCCGCCCGTAGATCGTCTAGCGAACTTTACGGACTTATCAACAAACAAATCGGCTTAAAAGTTTGTTTAGTGTATATTCCTTTTAGTTTTAAGTCTCATCCTGGTGGTCTATTAGATATCTAGTGCAATGGCTAGCATATTTTGTTGTTTGAAAGGCTGCTTGAACGGGTTTGATCTGGGAATGTCGGCAGCTCCAGTTGTCCAGCGCAAAACTCCTTTAGTCACCATTGATAACTCTCGCACAGGTATGTGTCGCTTATCTAAAGCCTACTGTGATACATTAGGATTATATGTTTGCCTATATTAGGTCAGGAAGTCGTCATAGTCAAGAATGGAAGCAGAATTTGTGGCACCGGTGGTGCCTTGGGCAGTGCTCCTTTAGTCCAGAACAAAGCCTATTTTGAAGTCAAATTGCAGCAGTCAGGTATACAGATCTCATTAACAGACTGCGCTATTTTCTTACGACTTGGCTTGTAGGTATCTGGGGAGTTGGAGTGGCAACTGAAAAAACTAATCTTAATCAAGTCCCCATGGGCTGCGACTCCGATTCATGGGTTTTGAGTTCAGATGGAGTTGTACGTCATAGTAAAGAAGAGTTACACAAGGTGTCTGACCTGCCCCACGAAGGAGATGTTATTGTAAGTTTGGATAGTTGGAGTGGGGCTTATTTTCTCTAATCCAATTTGCAGGGTGTTACTTACGACCATGTTGAGTTGAACTTTTACGTTCATGGGAAGAATCTTAATTGCCCGGTTTCGCATATTCGGGGTACTCTTTATCCAGTTGTATACGGTAAATCGTTCGATTTAGTTGCCGCTGAAACACCGTATAATGGTTATTTCTGATTAGTTGATGATGGAGCTATTTTGGATGTTATTTTTGAAGATTTTACATATACACCCCCACCGGGGTACGATAACATTATGATTGAGCAGTCGCTGCTGGAAACCTAGAGGTATTTTGGACCTCTGTGAACGTCTGGCTTGAAGTTTGTGGAACGAACAAAATGCTGAGCATCTCAGAAGGGTTTGCTGTTGTTATTGCATTTATACATACTGTGCGGGGCTTTGCAGCATTCTGAACATGACCTCCCATTCCGTGTATGCCAAATCTATGTACATTCGTTACTGAATGAAATCGTATGTCTGTCTTCATTCCAATACCGACTATTCTCAGCAAGATTATCAGTAAGCTCAGCAAAAACAGGTAATGTATTTATCTCTAACCGGGAAGCTTTTATGTAATAAGCGTTTTTTTATAAGAGTAATATTATATATTTATAGTATAGTATTGCCCTATATAGCCAGGGACATGGGACACATCTTGGTAAAATTACCTTGAAATCGGACTTGTTTTTAGAGGGAATTTTAAAGCTTCTAACGTAGAAATTACTTTATTCTTTCTGTTATGTTGTGTTGTGCATTTCTAGCCGGTATAACAAACCAGGTAAGGTTTTGAACATGAAAACGTGAAATAGTAAGTCTGTTTCTCGCGTATTGCTTGATAATTTGAAGACATAGCCCCTTAAACTTCAATATCAGTATTAAAGTACCTGGAATATATGGCTCATATGATAAGGAGCTAATTCCTCACATTTAGTTGTTTGCACTGAAGGCGATACTGCGTTCCGAATTGAAGTGTAGTCGTCTGTTGGTAACACAAGGAAGCCGAACCTCGTCGACTAATAAGGGTGCATGTCTAGTTAATCCTTAAAGTTTGGTTTGCAAGCTATTCTATAGTAAGATACATTTAATGAATGTACCATGTGCTCCACATATACCCCACTATTGAGGTATAGTAGTAATACTTTACTTGCTTCTTTAGTAATCTCCTGATCCTTGTAAGACCATGCAGGATGCATATACCTAAATACTGGGAGCTCTAGCGGAGTAACTGTGTCCCCTGTCAGCAATTTTCCACAAACTCTTGTGCTGATGTAGAACGTCTTTTCTGTCGATGACCAGTTGAAGTCGTTATTTCTGCAAGTATTTTTTGCTACCAGAGAGCAATTAATAGACCTGTTATGTCTGTTTTATTACAGAAGTTAAGTATCAAATATCAACAAGTAATTTTTCTTATATTTAAACGTATTTGGATGGTGACAGTGCATTTGGGCGAGTTATAGCAAACAGTGTTGCAAAACAAAGGAGAATAAATATCCTGCGACGTATAAGTCCAAAGTTTGTTTGAATGACATGACGCACGAACATGAATGATGTGTAAGAAGACGTGTACATTGGTAACGTTTGGAGTACGTTTTTCTTTCCCTTCACAACTTTTTTCGATTTCTTTTCCCGGTACTTCCCAAGGCGTATTCTGCTTGCAGCAATGTTGTTTTGCTTGGTCGCTAAGCATTGACCTGCAAAGGCGAAAGGGTAGGACAGAGTATTTTGTGAGTGAATATCTATCTCTGAATATGCATTGTTGCATAACTGGTCTTAGTAAGCTTACGTTAGAAAGGCATTGAGTTAATTTATTGTTTTCGTGTAATTTTCTTTCCCACAAACCTAACCCGGGCTGCGTTTCAACTGGCGGTTCAACCCGGGTTGAAGTGCGATTTCAACCGGGGTTGTTCAACTCGCCTGTTTCAACTGGCCAAACCCGGGTTCAAAGTGGAGTTTAGAGAAGGGTTGTTCGACTCCACTTCGGATCAGGGTTGAANAACTCGCCTGTTTCAACTGGCCAAACCCGGGTTCAAAGTGGAGTTTAGAGAAGGGTTGTTCGACTCCACTTCGGATCAGGGTTGAACCCAGCAGAAGCGGGTTGAGGGATGTTCCGCGTCTGGCTGCTAGGTGGCCAGAAACAACACAGGATTTCAACCCGGGTTGTTCAACCCGCCAGTTGAAACGCAGCCCCGGATGGGCTCTATGGGACTTATGACCGTAAACTCAGTTGTATGCTGAAAACGGCGTATGATTCAGTTGACTCACGGATACCAACAGCATCCCGATACCAAAGGATGAGCGGGAATTAAAAAATTTAATGGAAAACTGCAAATAAAACGAATTGAAGCTCTCAGGACGTTTATCGACTCAGCCATGAAAGAATTACAAGCGACCTAATACTAGACGGTGTGATCATTCCCTGCCCAAAATATCAATCAAGTACATTTAATCGTAATGGGAGTATGTGTATGTGTGTTTTTGAAGGAGTACTGTAAAGAGTTAAACACGGTTTAACCCAAAATGGTAATAGACGTAGGAGGCAACGAGCCTAGCTCACGCCTGATTCCCCATTTAAAAAAAAAAAAAAACGAATTGAAGCGATTACAAAAAATAGCTTAAAGAAACAACGCACAAATCTCATGTTTCAAATCCCAAAGCTAACAACTAAATACTTATAAATCGTACTTTTCTATACTGGACAGTACATCATTGTTGTTTTGCGTTGTCACTAAAAGAAGATTGTCCTGTATTACCTTAATAGGAACCTGATAGAGAAAAATATATTTGACACTTAGTTTGGCATGATTAACAATTCGATAGTGGAGGGTTAATTTATTTTTCTTTGTTACACAAAATTTCGTGATTCGATTGTGTTCCAGTAGAAGGCACGTGTATTTTCGAGTTATGTAATATGTGGAATTTAACTCAGTGCAACATTCAGGCATAGTTTCGTACTTAGACTAAGCCTATTTTTTTAAAGACAGAGTTCAGAAATTTCAATGTGTGATAGGGCAAGTAAACCTGGAGTTTCTCTTTTGAAAAGTACATAGTATCCCGATACCAACTGATTGCAAACAAATTCGTGATCTTTAGCTCTGGGAATCCCCCCACCTTGGGCACATAAATTTTCGTAATTTCGTGGACTGTTTAAAGTGGGTAGTGCGTAAATAATTATAGTTTGATTGTCAATGATTTGCTGTCTAAATTTGACTTTTTCAATGTAGCATTCTGACCTCATATAATACCACCATTCAGGCGTGGTATTGAGATCTTGATTGCTTTTGTAAGGATCGTTGTCTGACCTCTTTATTGCCAAGCAGGGTTCAAAATTTGTTAAAAAGCTTGTAGCGTTAGCTTCACAAGTATTATAGTCGTGTTCGTCAAGGGATGTTATGGACATAGACGTGATATTACATGAAGCTGTTTTATTCTTGACATAGAATTTTCCACCTGACGTTGTCCAGTTAAATTCCTTTTTTGGTGAGGTACCATAAAATGCTAAACTACACATAGGCCAGGTACCTATAAGGAAAATGTAATTAAATAAATTCAAGGTTGATCCGAGTATACTTTTCCACATTGTACCATCACAAGATGGAAAATAATTGCATTGTGTGATACACTGCACGGGTGAAGATGAGAAAATTTCTTTTAGACGCTTAAAGTTTTCATGAATTACGGGACATATGGCCCAACTCGTGTTAAAACTGCGAACTCCAAGCAGTAAGCCATACGTTATTATAGAGAACACGAGAAGCTTCATGGTGCACACCTTCATTTGAACTGTCCTCTGATGGTAATCATGTTATTCAGAACCCACGAGCAATGTACGTACCATGAGCAAAGTGCGGTGCTAACAATCGAGCTGTTTTCTACCGTAGGTTAGTAGCTAGTGTGTGTGTGTGGGGGGGGGAGGGGTACGCTCGGAGTATGCTGTATGCCGATTAAATGGAAAAGATTTATATATTACATTAAGCGTGCTGATGTGTAATTGATGAGGGGCAAAATAATGTGTATTGCAATGAAAGCGGTGAGAATTACTGCGATCACTATCAGCCAAGCGTGTGGCCCTAACCCCTTGTTAGATCACTGGTCTTTGACGTTGCAAGATCTTGCTATCTAGATAAAGCTAATCAAAACTTGCCGTTTATAAGCTATAAATAAAAAATATCTTACTTAGCTTGTAACGAGCACTTTGTGGTTTGTTATAAAACTTCTCACTTCCCTATTAAGGCTAACATATGTTATCTTAACAGATTAAGATGGCACATTTTCATAGTTGAAAAAGTCTAAACTGAGGTACTGTGCAACACTGCGAGTCCGAATTGCAGTTTTCATCGGTAACATGGTTTTTACTAGAACACCAGGTATTTATTGTCGTTGTTTTTTGTTTTTTCGGAAAAGGTTCTTGAAAGTTTCCTGATCTGAATTTATACAGATTTCACATTTTATTCCAATAATTTATTTTAAATAGCTTGTTGATACAGTTCGCTGCAGTCTTGTTGATTGGAGCATAATAGATAATGATAATATATTGTCTCCCGAGTCAACTAAAGGAGCAGGTCATTCAATTAAATAGCATGCTCCTTTAATTGACTGGGGAGTTTAGAAGGAATTTCCCTACCTAAACGTAGTAGTAGGCTAGAAATGACAGGATTGGTCTAAACAACGGAAAAGCAATATGATTGGTCAATTTGCAAAGTCGATGTAGCGATCAATAAGTAATTTGCTGACCAAATGTTCAGAATATATAGGGTTCTGAAAGCAGTGCCATCTCTAGGTCAAGATTGACGGCACATACTTGGTACATGCCGTGGCCGTAACTTTCGAGATGTCGAGAATTACCTTCCAGTTGTACCCACTAGTTGGAACTTGGAAGGAAATCAGTTATTTTTTCCACAGGGATAGTCACTCCCATAGGCTGCGTTTCAACTGGCGGTTCAACCCGGGTTGAAGTGCGATTTCAACCCGGGTTGTTCAACTCGCCTGTTTCAACTGGCCAAACCCGGGTTCAAAGTGGAGTTTAGAGAAGGGTTGTTCGACTCCACTTCGGATCAGCGTTGAACCCAGCAGAAGCGGGTTGAGGGATGTTCCGCGTCTGGCTGCTAAGTGGCCAGGAACAACCCAGGATTTCAACCCGCCAGTTGAAACGCAGCCATAGTTGCGTCATTATCTAAAATCGTATGGCGTAGTTTAATGAAGACTGAAGATTTCCTGTGACGGTAAGTAACACGCTCTGCGCTAAGATTGCAGTTCGGCAACAAATACTGCGGTCTGCAAGGACTACTAAAAAGACGCCCAATAACTTCTACAGATTTGCTAAAAAGATTCAAAAATAATTTATAGAGGTGTAGACATTTCTTAGGTTGTATAATTATACACATCGATATTGAAGAATCACAGTACAAATTTCTCTCGACTAAACTATATACAAGATTTGGGGAGGTAAGGAGGCGCAGGGATGGCAAATTTCTGTCTTTTTGTTCGATAGATTGCATCAGCAGCAGCTGTTTTCAAAATAGCTTGAAACTTAAGTAGAACTGAAGTGATAAACGGATGGCGAAAACCAAACGGCCGTCTTGGGTATAAATCTGCTGTTCAAAGGCCACCCTGTGATTATTGCTTCCTTGGAATGCTTCCTCACAAAATTCAATCCTACTGTTTTAGTCTAATTGACGCGAGGGGGGAAATTTATCACGGAGGAACACAAAGGAAGTATGCCCCTAATTAAACGGAAAAATTAACCTAACCACTTGGCACAGTGAAAAGCTACCGGAGTCAGAAAAGGGTGGGCCAACATAATCAAAAGGGATTTATAAAGTCAAGCGGAAATTAACAAAATCCGCAATTGCAAAATATGATCTTTTGGGAACTATATACACCACTATAGACATTGGACGACTAGTTTGGGTTTGTTTCTGGGAGGGGTGGGGTTTTGGAGCTGATAAAATGCATAAAGAAGCGAAGGCTTGGATGGTATAACATTATCTTCTTAAAAAAAAAAACTTTTTTCCCGCATTCATGATTTTAAACAGTAGTAGTAAACTCAAGGAGAAGAATTGAAATGCGTGTTTGCTTTTTCATCGGTATTCTTGTGGCTAACTGCTCCATCCCCTTCATATAAGAGTTTATTTTGTTTTGGCTAAACTAGAGATCTCTTACTTTCTTCCCCAATAAAAGGAAATAAGAAGAATCTATTACACTTCTGTTGTCACTTGCTTTGATCCAAAACGCAGGCAAACACTTTCTTGACTTGAATAATGGCCGGTCACGAGTCTTCTCTTTTCTTCTTAGTTTAATGCAGCGTTTGCATCCCATCCTTGGACAAAAGGGTTCCTATTTTGGATCTTGTTGTTATTCCGTCCAGCGGATTGGGTGGGGCTAAGCCGTGCCTTACGTTACAAATGAGAACAGATTCGTGCATTATATTTTGGCGGGAAAAGTTATTTTGAAAACAAAATTTTTCAAAACTTGTTTTCCCTCCTGTGTAATTCTGTTCAGAGTTCTGTTCGTGGATATGGTTTCATACTATTCTGCATCGTCACTCCTCTCATGATGCACTCCGCTTCACTGCAACAAGTGCAGGCTTTATGGTAATCCGGAGCCAAAGGTCGGCTACTTAAAGTAGACCCTACACTGAGGCCCCGTCCCAAATTGGTCGGCGCAGGTGTCCATTTGGCAGGATGGTGCTTATGACTGCTTCGACTGGAGCACAGAAGTCGAATACGACGCCGGTAATGCCACGCAAGCAACAATAAGCCTACGACGAGTACGGCTGACGCGCACGCGAGGCCAATTACCAAGCCTTGAGGCACACCGGGGCTTTTGCAATTCAATGCTTCATCCGACAAACTCTTCAAGTTCTGGCCGTTCAACGGCGGCGGAGCAGCACACAGCACTGCGCCCGCTGAGTTGCTGGCTACCAGGGCGCCCGGCGCCGCGCTGTGGCGAGGATTGTTGCTATTAGCATGCTTTAATGGTTCTGGAGCCGTTTCTGGGCCACTCCGCAAGAAGGCGTCACCTTGCTCTGGCATTTCTGCGCTGTTTAACAATTCGCTCGCTTCCGATGGAGAAGAAGACTGTGAAGAAGTGGCTCGCAGCGCTTGAGGAGCAATTTTACCTCGTGGCGCTATCGATCCCCCTGCTCCCCCTCCTAAACTTCGATTTCTGCCTTGTCGGTTGAGTAAATCTCGGAGCCAGGCTAATTGGCAGCCGCAGAGAAGGGGGTTCTCGGACACATCCAGAGTGACAATTTGCGACCACGGCGCCAAATTCTCCGGGATGTTAGTCAACCCGTTGTCTCGCAGATGTAATTCCCGGAGCGATGGCAAGCCCGTAAACAATCCTTCGGGCAAGGAGCTTAACCGCTTGCAGCCTGTGATACGCACCACTTGCAAATCGCGGTTGGCTGTCAGCGCTCCCGGGTAGACCGACACGAGGCTTTGGGCACCTTGGATTTCCAGAATCCGCAGTCGATAGAGACCACGCAGGACGCTGGCTGTGAACTCGACGAATCCGTTCCGGCCCAGAGACAATTCCTCCAAATGCTGCAATAATGAGAGGGGTTGTGTGGGAACGTGGAGCAGATTGTTATCGTGGAGCTTAAGAACGCGCAACTGGGACAGGCCGCTGAAAGCGTCATCCGACACATTGCGTATAGAGGCGCTGCTCAAATCCAGGTTGACTAAGCCTTTCAACGAGGCGAACATGTTGGCGAGCAGAACAGGGAGTTCATTGCCGGCCAAGTTCAATTCGGCCAGGGAATCGAGCGGAGACAGGGCAGGTAAGAGCGCTGGTACCCGGCTGAGTTGATTGTCATCCAGATAAAGGTTCCGCAAATCCGGTAAGCCTGCGAAAGTGGCCGGATGCAGGTAATCGATGCGGTTTTGACCCAAGTCGATTTCGCGGAGTTTCGGCGCACTGGCGAACGTCCGTTCGTCGAGTATTTC
Organism: Lepidurus apus apus; assembly: GCA_022832285.1. Classification (NCBI taxonomy): domain Eukaryota; kingdom Metazoa; phylum Arthropoda; class Branchiopoda; order Notostraca; family Triopsidae; genus Lepidurus; species Lepidurus apus. The sequence continues at coordinate 226,592 of JAGJRO010000013.1, read as the reverse complement.
CAAGAAATTATTCCGCAACGATAAGACGCTCAAGCTACGTAAGCCCGTCCAACTGCGATTGGATATGAAAGCGATTTTGTTGTTATCCAAATGCAGTTCGATCAACTTTTTTTGAAACTCGAAACTCTTGTTATTGATCGTCACGAGCCTATGGAGGATAAAAAGAAACGCACCACATGAGATCCATTATATTATATATATAAAGAAAAATAGAAAAACAGTGCAGTTCTTCTTTTCCTACTTATTGTGGGACAAGTCAAAGAAGACCAGCTCGGGATAAAATCGCATAGTTGTGTCAATAGTTTTAATCCGATTATGGCCCAACACTAGCCGCTATAGAAACAAGAGATTTCAATAAATGAAACATTATAGAGATTTAAAAAAATGAAGAAAAGCAAATTTTACTTGAACAGATGGGTTGAAGGTGATGGGAACAACTTCCAAATTGACATTATCGCACGTGACTTCCAAGGTTTCGTCATCACAAAGGCAGCCAGCTGGGCAAAAAGCCCATACGGGCTCAAAAACCAATAAAACGGCGACCAAACAACACAAAAAAGGCGGCGACATGTCCATTTCTAAGATTAGGTCATGTCCACACTAACCTACCAACCGATAAAACGAAACAAAGACGAACAGATTAGACCATTTGCTTTCTCCTGACAGGTTACGATGTTCATATCTTACTCTTTTAGACCTTATCAAATTGAAAAAACGAAAAAGGCGAATTCTGACAACATACCCCCTAATATAGTTGATTTAAAACGCTTATTTTAAAGCACTTAAAGCTGCACGACAACTATAACCGCGTTCATTTTGCATCTCTGAATTTAATTTTAACCAACCAAACTTGCTTGGCTTACCCTAGCGTTCGTTCTTGAAAAGTCGCAAGTGCTAAGCGAACGGTTATAAATTATAAGTTTACAATTGCTCCACCCATGGCGCTATTGCTTGTCAAAATACACGTTATATTGCTCAATTCCGTCCAGACGGAAACATTTCCAATGTCGTCCACAACCAACTTCGAAATAAAGATATCTTGCTTAAACAGTTACTTGCTTCCAGGGTCACGACAAAAAATTATATACTTCTCTTCACCGTTTTAGAAAAATACTCGTATGGAGTAACCATAAATGTTTCTGTATTGAAACACATTAAAACGTGTTAACAATACTAAATTCTTTTAAAAAAAATACTCATTTTAGGCATCTGTATAGGCAACACATACGCAATAATACACAACGGGCGTGGCAAAGTTTAAGTCTGGGTCCATGAGTGCCCGTTATAGACTTGCCTGACTTGAGATCAAAACTATAAGTCGACTTTCAAAGTCTACGTCAACTATCTAAATCAAACGCTTATAAGCCCGAAGTATATCGATCTCAAACGCTTATAAGCGCGTCTTAGGGTAGGCTTTTAAGTCGACTTAAACTTAGGACAAAACGAACGCGGCTGATATCTGCAAGTTACCGGTGAAAAAGGAGCACATAACCTTCCAGAAAAGGAGGAAAAGAACCCAGACGAGATAGAGGAATCTGGTACTCCAATATACCGACACTACAAGTACTAATTAAACTACTTTCAAGTAACGAGAAGTATACATTGACGAGAGAAGAAAGGTTGGCATCGTATCAACGGATAAGGGAGACTATTTGCACATAAAAAAGTCGTGCTTTCGACACGTTTGCTATTCGGCCTTATGCTTCGAAACCTGAAGAAGAAAAGTAAATACGCTTTGTTTTCCTAAAGAGTTTCGCGAGCAAAAGCTATCGTCCATCCTCCAACAGCGAATAAAAACTGACAGGTAGAGATACACTAACGTCCCATGCTGATAGGTATATACTGGTCTCGACAGATTCGCCAACATTCGAGCAGAAAAATGCACCGACGACAGGTTGCACTTTCTCTCTATTATCCGAGATCGAAAAAAAGAAGACAAATAGGAGAATCGGGTGATCCAGAAGAAGAAAGGGACTCTTTCTATTTTCCCCAACCAGGGAATAGAGTTATTCTTGATCCATCAGGAGTCATGGGAAAATGCTAACGTCTAAACATGAACTAGAAAGAAAACTATTATGCCTTCTAGGCACACAGTCACTCTTTATATTGATTATGTATAGATCTTTTCTTTAAACCCCAAATCCAAAGCCATTATCCTTAATGTTTCTCCTTCTCTCTCTATAGAAAGCTACTCACACGCAAGAAAGCGTGTGAGGTATCGTTACATTTTCAGTTTTTGCACCGGAATGTGAAACCGTGGAGTTACGGCAACCGAAAGAACTCTAGAAACATTATACGTATATAAGCCGTATTTATTTGGGTACAAAAGACTTGACTTGGCTTTCCGTGTCAGCTTGCTTTTAAAACGCAATTCCGTGACTAGCGAAGCTTTATGCTTCCAACAGCCGTTAACTTATTCTAATGCTTTTTGCTCCATAATTACTAAAAAGCTGACAAATAATCCAACGACCTCTTCCCTCCCCAACTAATAGCAACACATCCACATATACATACACGTTATTCCTTAATATTCTCATATGGCCTGCTGAGGGGTAAGGGAGGGAAGGGAAATGAGTGCAATAAGGTAAACTGGGGAGGAAACGAGCATATGCAAACGAGTTTTCTCTCCCTCTCCCTCCTGCGTGTGTGGTTGTCTTGTGTGTATTTCTCTCATCAATACTTTTGCTTTATAAAATGTCGTCCCTGAATCCACCCTCGGATGTTTGAATCTGTACCCTCCCCGTGTAGATGAGAGCACAAAGGATTTCCCAAGTTGCAGATTCCAAGACAAAGGAAAATTGACTTGGGGGTACTCTCTCTCTCTGCCAGTCGGACGCACACTCTCTCCCTGTTTCTCTCCCTCGCTCTCTGTATATATACATAGAGAGAGACGGAGAAAGAGAGAGATACCCCGAAACTTTATACGGGCCAAAGAACTCTAGTCAATATTATGCAAAGCGGGGCGAGTCTACCTAAACTTCATCTTAAACTCAAACCAAAGACGGCACAGGTGTAATTCAGAGCCCTTTTCTTACTCCCAAACGCCCTAAACCAAGATACTGTATTTTTTCTTTTCTTGGGGCCTCTCTGGCTCTTCCCTACATCTCTTGGTCTCCTTTTCTCTACCTAAAACTGCTTCGAACCACCGTAACACAAGTTTCTGGAATTCTGTTTTGTCTGGTTACAAATGAGCCGTGAGGTAACTAAGCATTTTAAAGACTCGAACAGCGACGTCTTTTAGGTCAAGTCCCAACTCAAGAACAACATTGCCATGACTTTTACAATTCTTCTTTCTTTTCTCTTTTTTCCTGTTTTCTTCTCCCTGTCAGTTTGAATCGAGTTCTCGAATTTTCCATGAAGGCGAAACCCCACAGTACTGCATAACCACAGAACCTCGACATTTTATACAAAACTGCCTAGAATGTGTTATCTTGGAAACGAAAAACGAGACCTTGAATGCCAACGACGTCCTCAAATTTCAACCCACAATAAAAAGAAAAAGAATAATAATCAACCCAATGCGCAGGCTTCCATTTTTCAAGATTTCTGCTATTAGCAGTCCAAAACAGCGTTTCTAACCACAATATTTACGCATTCTAGGCGGCTTGGACCACAGGATGTAAGAATCGTAATTCAAATTCCGATTCACACCTGCTGAGCGCTGGTTAACAAAGCAGCTACAGGGGTCCCAGCCATTTTTTTTTTAACTTTTCCCAACACGAAAACGAAGCCCCCTCCCTTGCACATACCTAACAGCAGTTCCCTCCTTTGTAAAAGTGACCCTTGAACAACATACGGTTACGTGAATCTAGGCTCAAATTACGCTTGGTCACTATTGTTTTTGGATTCAGCGCCCAGGAACCGTGACAAATCACATATTACGTATAAGTTGTTCCCCAGCCTGGCAACCTACGACGACTCTCAGGAATTTTCTTCCTCCCTTCTCATTTATTTTTATTTATTTTTTACGTTTAACGTTTTCCTCCTTTTTGTTCTTCCCCGGGCCAAGTCGCTTCAAGGGGCTAAATATGCGATGACCTCGTGCGTGCTGGCATTAATGAGCCTTGCTGCGAAGAATAGCAACAATACAAGAAAGTTTCTTGCTATCGCGTTGTGACGGCCATATCTTCTTTGAGGAAGAAATGCGCGCGGGGAGAGAGAAGAGACAGTTGAATACAAAAGCATCCTCATTTGGCTGGCTTATTACTTCATTTCCAAGCGGGGAGGACAGGGGACACTGAGATATATTTTCAGGGGAAAAGCTTATCGCGGGCTTTCAATGCGGCTAGAAAGAGGGGTCGAATGGGGGCTGCGTACTCTGGAGTATACACAGAAGTATCCCTCTCTGCTTCTTACGCTCTAAAGCTTTTCATTATCCAACAATAGCCGTGTGCTAAAGGTGCCACTGGATGTTGGATAACACGAAACGCATTAGATAGCAAGCTTTTCACACCCTCTTGCTCAATCATGTATACGCGTTAAGAGGGTGTTATGAGAGACCAGGGGGAGAAGATTGAACATTACAGTTGCCTCCAAAAGCGCGCCAAAATAAGCGAGCAATCATATTGCGAACGTTAGACGAGAAGGAATTAGAGCTAGCAATGTCCATTACCTTCACATTGCCATGAGTCATGTCTGTAGCAATCATCTGCAATTTGACCACATTTGCCACCCATTCCCCTCCCCCCAAGAACGAAAAGTCATCAATTTGCCCGCCTCTTCACACGTTGGCAACTAATTCTGTATCCCATTTTTTTATTTTTTTATATCAACGTTGTGTGTGTGGTCTTTCATAATCAAAAGTTGTCGGTGCCTGTACACTGGAAGGCGAGCGCATTCATCAATCATTGAAACTAGACGTGGCTTTCCCTTTTCTCTATATATTCCTAAGTTTCTGTTTGTTTGTTCGTTTTTGAAGCAAATAAGGTCCCAGATTTTTTGTCTCGTAATTTTCTAAAAGCTTTGGACACACAAAAGGAAAGCACTTCTAAAAAGCTAAGGCTTTCCGTGCGAGAGGTTATGTATTATCTTTATCCTTTAATTCGTCAACTTTTTGAGCGGTATTAGTGTGTTTCGAGCAGCTTTTCAATTACTAAAAGGCAAATCAATGGGGCCAAAGGTGCACATGAGTGCGTCCACTTCCGTCTCTTTTTGGGGTATATGGGAAGGACGGCACCAAGTTTCCCTTTGGGGAAACGAGAACCCCTCTCGCTAAATGTGGAGCTGAAAATGGCAATCAGATCTAATTATCTCGATGAGGAAAAGCCAAAGGGAAGATACAAGCATAAGACGTCGCGCGGAAGGACAGAAAGACAAGGGAGCAACTTGATATCAAGGGGATGATATCAAGCGTTTCCCATCAGCGTCGATAGGAGTGCTTCCATGAACGAGGTGCCGAGAATAAAAGATGATGAGAAGTGTAATTCCACCTTGCTGTATCTAGAACAGCCCAGAATACATAATGCACGTTCTTAAAGCCATTCTCATCACCACTTTCGCCACAGGAAGCTCCCCCAAATCCTCATTCTCTCTCTATCGCTCCCTTTCCCGTGAACATTTACGAAGTTATTTCCATTTCCATAATAACATTTACTTCCCCAACGATCGCCCACCGTGATGTTTCTCAGCCTCAACAATACCTCCAATAAAAGACTTCCAGGGAAATGTCGGCCTAAAAAAGGACCTCGAAGACCCCACCACTTTATCCTAACAAGAATGGTGCCACAATTCCTAGTGGAGGGTATTCCAAAGCCTAAGCCTAATATGGATATAAAGCGTTGCGGGCTCTCACAATTTCGGATTTCAAGCGCTTTTCACATTAAGGCGCCCGTATACCTTAGCTTGTTGATGGGAAAGAGTCAAAGATGGCACTGGTGTTTGTTATTCTTTGGCACAACACGTTCCCCGGATTTACTGACAAACGTATGTAATATATTCCGTTACCCAGAATGACACTAGTATGTCAGTTTTCGAACAATGCATCCTTTTTATCAGCTAATGGAGTGAAAGAACGTCCCTAACCTAGTTCATTTCCAATCCAATCCAATTTTCCACTCGAGTGACACCCTTTTGTCATTCTTTTTCCGGAGAACGTTTTGCAACAATATGACACACATAGTGTCATTGTGACTTCCGGGTTTTGAAATCGGAGAATCTGTTGGTTTTGCAAAAGCCTTGCGTAAGAAAGTAAGAATAAAATGGATAGCTAATTGCCGGCAAAGTTCTACGCTTGTTTTGCTTCTGAAAAGTGCCATTCGGCACCAGTTTGCTGTAGTAACACACTATCCCAAATCAAGTCGTCAAACTTTCGGAACAAGACTGTTCGAACTGTCAAATTTGAAACCAATCTAAGAAAAAGTTATCTTTTGTTAACAGCTAGTGCACGACCAAAGGACAGATTTTTAGGTAACGTATTTCTCATAGTTGCAAACTTCATTTGCATATTGCTAAGTTATTACTCATGGGAAAATTTGTTGCATTGGCTGTACACTACCTCTTAGCAAGCTCAAGATTACTGTCAAAGAATTTTTTCATTTCATGCACTGGTTTTTAAAAAAAGTTGTTCCGAAATTCGTATGCTAACCGCCTATGCAGAGATAAGGTATACAGGAGCCTTAGGCGAACAATTCTTAGGTACTATAATGTGTTATGGCTTGTATAAGGTACGAATAGAAGACTGGATCATGAGAAAGTACCGGGAAAGCGTAACTGAAAGGAAATAAAGGCCAACGGCAGGATTCATTTGGGCCGAAACAACGGCTCCTTTTTCGTCGCAAGATTTACACCCAGCTGGGCTATCACTTCTGCAGACTAAGCACGAAAAGTCAGACAAAACGTTTAATTGAGCCTGTTGTGTCAGCAAGAATGAGAGAATGCATGGCCGAGTATGATAAAGGCTTTTCCCTCCTCGAACACACCAAATCCTAAGGGAAAAAATATATAAAAAGATTCCAAAAATCTGTTAATTCTTGGGAGGGAATAGGATTAGGAAAGTCCTCTATACCTCTACACATATTCCTTTTCCCTCATTGCCAAAACAGATCAAAAGCTCCCGGGCTCTATCCCATGTCTGGCATCGCATTTTAATTTTCCCTCAAAACCCAAGTCGGATATGTGGTTTTAGAAAATGACAGCTTTTCCCACGAGACCAACTGCGTTCTGATTAAAATCATTCTGTCGTTCTTACCAACAGACATTAAGTCCACATTCCATGCCAACTCGTTAAGAATTCCGATATAAAACAATCTCGGCCTTATCCCAAAAGAATTAAAAACTATTTTTGAACACCCCCCAAAAAATTACAATAAAAAAGCAAACGCTGTATCTTTGGCTCTTCACTTTTTTATTCTTATTTTGTGGAAGCAATGTACCCAACCAACCCAAGTCACTTTAACTTGGACTGCTTACAGGGACCAGTGCAGGAAATGAATTATTGATTGCTCTCTAAAAATACTAGCTCAGGAGAAAAAAAAAAAGTAAAATAGAGACAGCCGGGAATCGACAACTGCAATCAGATTCTTCTTAGGGACTTTTCCTTCTTTAGTTTCCCGGAACGAAGCAAAAGATTTGCCCATCTATAAGCATCACTGCAAGAGCCTGCAAACCGTAAAAGTTCACTTTCATTGATCCTGATCAAACCAAAAAAGCCTTTTACAATGTGACCAGTCGCCTGCCAGTCAAGGAGGGAGAAGATAGCCCAAAGACTCTTTTGTTCCTAGTCCTACCCCGAACTTGCCAAAAATTTTAAAAACGGCCTCAAAAGTTTTCCAGACATTTCCATGCTTTTCTGCTGCTTGCTGAAAAGTTTGGGATTGATAATTATAAAGAGGTCTTCTTTGTCTAAATCTTAAAACTTCATGGGCACAAAAGGTGGTCCATAACTTCCTGGGATTCTAGAAAGGGTTCAACCACAACGTTAAGCTGGGAATAAATAAATGGGGGGTCTTAATGTGTTTTTACGACCTAACCAATAACTATCGAGGAGTTTCTGACCCTTTTTACAACACAGGAATTGATCTTGGTGTGCTGAACCGTTGCAAGACAAAGACTAATTTCATTTGGGTGGAGTGCAAATAGGTAAGTGGTCAGCAATTTAACATTCTTCTTCGTTTTCCAAGAGCCCCATCTGCTCTGCCAGGAAACGGGGAACACAAGTTGAGAAAGAATAGTGCCAAAAACTCGCCCATACTCATTTTCCACCGTCTGGGAACAGGTTCGGAACTTGAAAACTTTCTCAAAAAAAAACGGAAAAACTCTTCCCCATAAAAAAAAGAAAAGAAAAACATGCACACTCTTCCTTGCTTCCCCGAGAAGCTATGGACACTCTGCGGTGCTATTTCTATGCTATAAAATGCTTTTATTAAAGCCACCCAACAAAGAAGTGTGCTGGTAACATTTTCAGGTTGTTAGTCAACGGAGTTGCTGGGCTAGATAAGGTTTCCGTTCCCTTAGCGTCTGGTCAACATCAACGTGGACATCCTATAGTGTATACTTGCTTATCGACACCCAAAAACAAGTCGACGAGGCCTATTAACGTTTTTTACGTTCCTTCTTCGTTCTGTCCCTTTCCCCCACCTGTGTCCTTATTTGGCAGGACTTTAATCGCACCTATATATATATATATATATATATATAGGGAGATATATAGGATAGCCGGGAGACTTTTCCACTGAAAAGCAAGCTGAAAAGTGATGGAGACCACTCACATTAAGCATATGGCGGATGAAAAAACTTACTGGAAGAGCGAGAGACAGGAAAATTTCTATCGTTGTTCTACGCCGTATATTTGACTAGGTAAATTTCCCTTTCTGGGGTCGTGGGGACTTTTCGAGCGTTTTTGAAGTACCCAAACTTGAGCAAACAGCGCCCATCCTCTTTGGTCAATAAATAATCACAATAAAAAAGACTAGACGACACAATGGCCCTGGCTTGCTGCTCAGCAAATGACTCTAAAGAAATCTAAAGAACAAAGACGAGCGAAAAGTCTCTTGACGTTACACCCACAGTCCCCTTATGCGCAGTCTAAAACTGTCGACACACAAAGTGACACAATAGGCTTGTCTTGTTTGCCGCGTCAAGTTTCTTCGCTTAGGAAACTCCCCAACTACGGTGTATAGTGTCAGTTTTAACAAGCCCGGCTTCTAGAAAAGTAAGCTGATACTTTTGACCTATTAGGAATGGAAACGCAACGCTTGAAAATGCAAGGAAGGAATACGCAATGCATGCCAGGCTGTAGTAAACTTTGCTTTACTTTGAATTATTAATTTAAACTTTGCCTTAAATGGAACCGTTTTTAGCCCACCGAAAAACGCCTTGGCAAAAATATATGCGAATTAAAGAATTCCAAATCCCAGTAAAAAGCAACAATGAAAAGTCGCGCACGGGTGAGCTGTTGTCAGCTCTTTTACTCCCTCCCTCGTCCGGAACGCACATGATACCCTTCTGAATACCAACTCGGGGGAAAAAAGACAGCAAAGACTTTCTTCAGGAATTGTTCGCGAAAGTCGTGGAGCAGCCATTGTCTGCAATCCTACGAGCACAACAATGAAAATTCCAGCTCCGGCCAAGCTGCTGTTCCACATTTCCAAAAAAATTGTGACAAGAAATCAAAAAGAGATACATGTTCCTCTAAACTAACCCTCAAGAGTTTTTTTTTTACTTTTAATTCCAAGTAAAAAGCTGAAAGTAAAAAAAAAAAAGATGGATCAAACTTTGCGTTTGAGCAAAGCGCTTGCATATCATGCTAAGCCATGAACGTCAGTGTCCCTCTCTCGGGGGAAATAACGGAAAGAAAAACAACAACAATGAAAGCCGCCTTACCTAAAACAAAGCATGGCAGATGTCACACAGCTAGCTTGTCATACGTTAAAATTTAACGTCAAATACGCTCAAGTACAAACACGCAAATTCTACCTTTCCTAACCAACCTGCAGAAATCTATTTGATTAAATGTAAAAGTGTCTACAAACTTTGTAGACTTTGTGAGGATACCAACTTCTGTCACAACAATGAAAAGCTTATACATAGTACCTTCTACAAACAATAAAAATAACACACGCTCCACTGAACTAGTCTTTACTTCAAACATCAAGTTGAAAAACCCATTAAGATTTAAGATCCAAAGCTGAAAACTTGACACACGATTTAACGGAAACCACTGGACTCGGTCGAAAAAAACAAAGCAATAAAAAAACCTATATCCCCAAACCATAAAATACAATCAAACCTGTTCCGTTTCTATTTCACTTTTACTCGAATCAAAAGAACCTAAACTGCCTATCAAGGCTCCCGTTATACCTTAGCTTATTGATGGGAAAGAGTCACAGATGGCACTGATATTTGTTATTGTTTGGCCAAAACCTTGTATAAGAAAGTAAGAAAAGAAATAGACGTCTAATTGCCGGCGAAGTCTCTACGCTTATTTTGCTTCGGGAAAGTACAATTTGTCACCACAGTTTGCTGTAAGAGCACAATATCGCAAATCAAGTCGGCAAACTTTTGGAACAAGATTTCTCGAAAATAGCTTGTCAGATTTAAAAGCAAACTAAAAAAAATGTTTCCTTTATTATCAGCTAGTGCACAATCAAAGGACGGATTTCTAGGTAACGTATTTCTCATAGTTGTAAACTCCATTTGCATATTGCTAATTTATTACTCATTGGAAAAAATTGTGTATTGGTTGTGCACTACCTGTTAGCAAGCTCAAGATTACTGTCAAAGATTTTTTCATTAAATGCACTGGTTTTCTAAAAAACTTGTTTCGAAATTCCCCATGCTAACCGCCTATACCGAGCTAAGGTATGCTTCCGAAGAAATATGGTTCGAAATACATAAATAAATAGAATGCAATAAAACATACATCGCTGAAGCTTCATGTGACAAAGGACAAGCAAGGATAAGCTTATGCTATATCTTCACACGTGTACACTGTCACAGCAATCCGGAAACTTGGATTCATATCAGCATTACTATCTGCTTTTTTATATCCAACATGTGTTCAGCACGAATTCTTTGGCGAATGTATATGACCGCTTGCCAATTCCCTGCTTCTATTCGTGAAAAAATTCCCCGACCAAAAACAAGAGAACCAGTTCATAAAACTTTTTACGGTCTTATAAACGTTCGCCGCTTGGACATTCAACCTTGATTTTTTAAATTTGACTTTTTAAATAGTTCCGCAACTACGCAACCTTGTCATTCGTCCAGAACCCCGAGTACTTCAGGAACGTCAACGTCACTACCGACATGGAGATTCCTGGCTACACCATACTACCAGAAGCTGTCGACAATGATTCTTCCCCGTTTTATTGTAAATGATAGAGAAAGAAGCGAAGAAGGGGACAGTGGAGGGGCAGATTTGGGGTGGAAATGGCTACTGGGAAAACGGTCTTCCTAAAAGTATCACACCATTGGGCTTCCCTCGCACAAGAGCACAAGAGGTTGAGTGCTGGCAAGCATCAGGAATGACGTTAATAGAATACAATATACAGTAACCCCTCTCCCTTCACAACAAGGCCGTTTCTCCCTCTGTATCATGCTGGATCCGTTTCTTCTTGCCCAAGAAATGACTCATCGAAACCGCTCTTTTTTCCTCAACGACGCCTCCTAGCCAACGCCATAGGAATCTGATGTGTTTGAATTTCGGTATCTAAAAAACCGAGACAAGAATATCTGTATCTACAGTCCGAGACCCCTGCACGTGCAAAATGCAACGCCATCGCTGGAAACTTTGGAGAAAGGCGTTTTTCTTATCATTTAATGTGGCATGAAAGAGAACACTTTTGAAAGGCGAAACCGACAACCCAACTCCGGGGTGCCAAAGTTAGTCAAGCGTTGCAACTGATTGTGATTTCTTTCTCAAGCGCAATTAAAAAGCTTCCCCATCAATGGCGTCAATTCGAAAGGTTTGGACGGTTACGACCTTGGTGGATGACACAAACCCCCTTTTCTCCCTTTACGAATAAAGTAAAAATATAAAAAGAGAAGAGACCCAAATGAAGACAGCAGCAGCTGCAGTGGCGAACCCTATGTCACCAACATATTGTTGTGCAAATTAAAACTGGGGAGGTAACTTCATTTAAGCTTTGCAAAAAAGGGAGAAAAAAGTTTTCCCCGTTGCCGGATTTTTAAAATGTTTATTTCTTCGTGAGGAAAATTTATCAAGTGCAAAATGCAAATCCACTTACAGTCGCTTGCTCCAAAAGAAGGGAAGAGAGACACACACAGACGGCAAACGATGTGGACCCTCAATTTGTTCTTTCTATTTGGCCTCGCGTAATCTACAAGAAAAACATTACCCGGAATTATATTTTGTCCAAGCCAGCAATGAATTTACATCCAAGGTTTGCGTACCGAAAAAAAATGTGCCTCACTCCAGTATTCTCAATTCGCAGCCCATCCCAAAAGTTTAGAAACCCCGTGTATTTAAGCAAACGTGACGTCACTTTATGGCCAAAACTGGATTGGGTTTATCAATCTTGGGTGTGAATTTGCATTTACGCATCTCAGTTCAATCCTCCCACGTTTCGCCAACAGTTTGGGAGCAAATAAAAAGACCTTTCAGACCATCCTCGAATCAAAACCTCATTATCTGGTGATGCGTCACGAGATCCGGTAGGGTGCTTGACAAGACTAACTGCAATTGAAAACTTGGTAACGAATTTGCATACAAATTTCAACTCAATCTTACAAATGTCTCAAGGCTACCCATTGGGGAACCACTTTCGTGATGTAAAGGTCAGTATTGCGTGCGAGGTATGATATCATAAGTCGAAACTCTCGTTTAGAACTAAGAAATACAAGACTGGATTGCCAAAGGTTGTAGTACCCAATCTAGGGGTCGTTAGGTCATGCATACCTCTAACGTAGTCTCGAGGAGAGGAATACAGAAATACAGTAGATGCCGCTGATTGTGATCACTGGTTGGTAGAATAACCCGCTTTAAGGAATCAAATTTTAAAGGAGTAAGGTTTCAAAATGAAAAATGTATGTTACAGAAGAGACCAAATTACATGTTCTGGCTGAAGAACCCCTGTGTCAATTATGCATATTAACCGAGTAATTAATTATTTGCAATTTAAGCTGCGCCCGCAAAATTTCCTATTTTCCTATGGCCTTATAACATTGGGGGGACAGTTGGCCGGAGAGCTAATGCCTTTATCTATTAGCGCATTCAAAATCGGACCTTCGATTCATAGGGAAGACAAAATTATCTTTCTTTTGAATCCTCAATCGAGTTTTTAAGTTCTTGGGTTAATTTACAAGCTCAATCACCAAAAATTACTTTTTCTTTTCTATAACATACATTTTCTCATTTTGAATCCGTACTCCCCCTTTAACTGACCGATTCATAATGATACAATTCATAGTATATTAGTCGGTTATTAGAACCACACTTTCGGATATTAGAATCCATTTCAAAAGAATCTTCACAGTACAGTAACGGAACTATAGTAGTAATTGCTACATAGACTTCGCAAATTGACCACTGCAATAAGGACGATTTTAGTATGCTAACATGTGGGGAAGCAGACTTTATTAACATCTCAAAGATTCATAACATTTTAGTCGGTCATGGGATATCGTGCTGAGAACCCTACCTAAGCGTAGGAGTAGGCTTCGAAGGCGCAGTGTTTGTTGTGTTTTAGACGGGTGGTTATATAAAAATGGCGACGAACAAGAAAAAGAGTTGATTTAAATGTAAAAGAGAAGCTGCGGTTCATTGAAACTTCATGAAAATTTAAATTTAAAAGGTTTGTCACAAAAGGAAGCGGCCGTTAAAATAGGAATTCCTCAATCATCTCTATCAAAATTGTTGAAAAATCGTTACGAAATAAACAACAGTGGGTCTAGTGAACTTATAAAAGGAAACGTGTAGGGACGTGTCAAAAAAGTAGACGATGCTTTGTTTCTTTGGTTTAAACAAGCCAGTAACAGATTTTCGGTTATATAATCTCCGGTTAATAAAATCAATATTCACTTGACAAACGTCATCACAATAAGCGGCATCTATTGTACAGCAGTTTTTATGCACTGAGGTGTCATCGTGTCAATTATGGATCTTCTAAACTAGCGAATAGGAAATTCCTGTCGACCTTGCCTTGTCCCGTTTTTATTGCGTTGAATTTGACCAACGATAATGACAAGCCAGTTAACCGAAAAAGGTTGAGAAAACAACTTTCCCTAGTGGCTGACTAAAGAGGTCCCCAGTTCCCAACCGGTTTAAATTAGCAATTCAAACAATTTTTTTTTTAAGCCGTCTGGAAACTTGAATTCTTTCACGTTTGTCATTTTCTTTTGCACTTCCTTACTATTAACACTTAACTTCCCTTTTCCCAAAATGAGGCTTATTTGCCGTGAGGAAATGACCAAGGGCATTATTGGGAAAATCTCTTTTTCTTCTTTTTTTTCCTTTTTAACTTTCTACTTCTTCTTCCTTGACTGGGACATAACGAAGCGCTTTTCTTTGGACGGAGCAATTATTGATCGCTACAATCCCAATCCCCCAGCACAAGATCGAGCGAGAAGACCTTCCTCTTTATTAGACCTAATCTTGACAGATAAATCAATGGCAAGACCATCTGGATTCTGCCCGTGTTCCTTTTAGGTTGTGTTTCAAGGTATAAAAAAAAGACCAAATGTAAGAAGTTTTTCTCCTCCCTCGTCTTCCATTTTTTTTTCTTGGATGGAGAAGATTATTTGCGCGCAAACTGTCCTTCTGGGATCTAAAGTAATGACAAGCCTAAGAAAAAAATGCTATCCTATTGTTATCTCTTAGGAACACAGATCTCGTGCTCCGCTGCATCAAACTAAGCAAGGTAAAACTTGCATTCCCCCCCCCCTCTCTAACTTTCTTTGTTATGCCCATCTTTTCTCTTTTTCTTTTTTGCATTATTTCAGGGGTATCCAGGAATGAAAAATATAAGTGTTCATGCTACTTTGGGCACCCGTGTTACATTCTAGCACGCTTTTTCTAAGGGATTCATGGTTCCCAGCACAAAAAAGTGAATGCAACCAAGTACAAGAAATAGCCCGTCTAAGCGCTATCTTCCAGCTTCTGCCATTTTCGTTTACTTTGCATATCTTAAGAGAAGAAGCACAAGCAGCAGTAGCGGTGTCATTAAAAAAATCTCTGGTTCAGCTGGAACACGACTACGGGATGCCCATCGAAAAAAATATATATAAAAACTTAGCAGGCTTTTTCGGTATTCAACCCTCTTATCGTTACTCGTGAGCTCCGCTTTTGCTTAAAGCTGCAAAACAGTTTCTTCACCAACAAAAGCTGTTGCCCGATTGCATTTTATACACCGAAGGAGAGTCCTAAGAGCTAAGAGGCGTCTTGGGGGCATCGTCGGACGTAACATGGCAAAAGTCTCGGCACAAAGCGTCAAAGCTACGACGGATCTAACTGCCAGGATTCTTATTCTTCTGGAAGGCAAAAAAAAGAATGAACAAAAAAAAGGCGAAAAAAGCGGAACATTCTGAACAGCTTTTATCGAAAAGGATCTGCGATACACGAAAAAAAGAGAGATCTGTCCGAAAGAAATAGTAACGACAGCCATGAGTTCCTTTTTTTCTTTCTTTTTTTGGTGCGGGGGGTGTTCGCTTGCTATAGTAGTGTATATGTCCC
Source organism: Lepidurus apus apus (assembly GCA_022832285.1). Classification (NCBI taxonomy): domain Eukaryota; kingdom Metazoa; phylum Arthropoda; class Branchiopoda; order Notostraca; family Triopsidae; genus Lepidurus; species Lepidurus apus. The sequence goes on along the minus strand of JAGJRO010000013.1, from coordinate 210,964 downwards.
AATCTCCTGGATATTTTCCTATTCGGCACGCTTTGCTCCTCAAAACGCGTACCGAAAGCTTTTAAGCGAGGTTATAAGTCAGCGTGTGGTTCCAACCCCTCCTGACAGACTGAGAAACCATCAAGCATGATCTTTCCCTTCACATCTTCCTAAACAGCCATTAGCTTTTGATAGACTTGAAACACCACTTGTACAGTAGATGCCGCTTGTTGCGATCACTGGTTATTAGAATGAGCCGCTTTACGGAATCAAATTTTAAAGGAACGATTCAAAATGGTAAAATTCACAACATTTTAGTCGGTTATTAGAACCACCTTTTCGGATATCAGAATCAGATTCAAAAGAATCCTCACATAACGAAACTAAAGTAGTGACCGCTACATGGACAAATGACATCGCTTTTACGTGGTTTTGACCAATCCTGTCATTTCCAGTCTACTACTACGCTTAGGAAAAATTCCTTGTAAACTCCCCAGTCAAATAAATGAGCAGGTTATTCAATTGAATGGCCAGTTCCTTTAATTGACTGGGAAAATTAGAAGGGATGACGTGTTGAGAACCCTACCTAAGCGTAGGAGTAGGCTTCAAAGGCGCAGTGTTAGTTGTATTTTAGACGTGCGGTTATATAAAAATGGCGAGAAACAAGAAAATAGTTGATTTAAATGCAAAAGAGAAGTTGCGGCTCATTGAAACTTATGACAAGTTAAATTTCAAAAGATTTGCCCCAAAGGGAAGCGGCCGTTAAATTAGAAATTCCTCAATCATCTCTATCAAAATTGTTGAAAAATCGTTACGAAATAAACAGTAGTGGGTGCACTATGAATCCAGAAAAAGGAAAGGTGAGGGAAAGTGTAAAAGGTAGACGATGCTTCGTTTTTTGTTTCTTTGGAACATATTTCCAATTTTCGGTTGTTAGAATCTCCGCTTAATAAAATCAATATTCACTTGACAAACGTGATCACAATAAGTGGCATCTACTGTACTAACGAAATAGGAAGTTTTTCGATGGGCATTAAAAATCGCAGGTCCGCCAAGTTGGGCACGTGTTTGTTTGCCCACAGTTTCATAGAGTTTGGGGGAATGTGGAACTAAAATGGGAACAAGTAACGCCAGCGATAAGGTCGTCAAAGCAATTTTCGTGATTGGAACGTGGAAACTTTGAGAAATTCCACCCCAACTATGCCATGTAAACAAGTTTTCCACGAACACGTCAATGCGGTTCAGAGAGCTTCGTTACGCCTGCGACGCTTGGTTATTGCGTCTCGAATATGAAACAAAAAGAAAGGGGGAATAAAGATGAACTCGCTTGCTTGTTTTCGCGCGCTAATTCCAGTTCAAGGAGAAACCGTTTTTGCACAAAAAGTTTGCTGACGTTTATCAAAAGACATTACTGCAATCCTTATGCTTTCACAATACGCAGACGCATTAATAGGCATTCTCATAAGCAATGTTGGTGGGATTTTTTTGGGTGGAAATTACGACCTACTCGGAACATGTAATCAATTTCAACAGTCATTACAACCCATACTTTACGAGCTCTCTAATAACCGGGCACACTACGTCCATATCTATATGACATAGCTGTATAGATGTTTTTTTTTCTTGTAGCCCGCACACAATAGCTTAACGAATCCCGTACGAAAAAGTCGGAATTTCTACATAAATTAAACATTACGTCAACTGCAGTGTTAGGTGAAGTTTTGAAGTAATACTGCAGTAGAAATCGTGTTTACTGAGCTTTTTTCCCTTTAAATTTAGAACGGAATTAAACTGCAGTAAACACGATAATTATTTCGAGTCAAACTTAAGTAAAATATTCATATATTCGTATTGCTGTAACGATTATGCTAACACAAATAGTGCTTGAATAAAATGCTTTTTCAATTCAAGTAATATTGAATTTTTGTAGGTCTAAACTTAAATCAAGTTTACCGCAAAAGCTGAAGTAAACATCAGGTTTAATGCATTTTATTTACCGCAACTTTTTAGTACATGTACTACATGTAAACAACAGCTGACCCCTTGTCTCCAAAACGGACATGCAAATCCCGTGCCTTTAGGCCTCGTCCCCCTCTAACCCCTGCATTTTCGCAGTAGCATTAGGACGTCACCACAGTATTTAGGTTTATACCACCAACCAAGCCTTATACAACCAAACCTATATGGACATAACCTTCAGATGATCACGTCAAAAATATCAGGAACGGTCAGTCATGAAAGGTCACGTCACGTGATCGGAATCTTTGAGGCGTCCGGAATCTCACGGCCGAAAAAGGAGAAAAAAGAAATAAACTAAAAAAACGCCTTGTGCACATGCTCGAAGGCGTAGAAATCCTAAAACAAATTCTACCACTGGGGCGTGCAGTTGTCTGTGACGAATGTATCACTGAAAAAATTGCATAAGCGTGAAGTCAGCAAATTCTGCTGACGTTTTGTATGCAAATGTCTAAAAATAAGAATAACGCAAATCCTTTCTTGAAAAAAATCGGAAATACACGAAGAGTTATTGCTATCTTTCATAGCGTTTAGCCACGTAAGCCACGCAATTAAAACCGCGTTGAAACCCCCAATCAACGTTCTGGACCCCTAGGAGGGTTATTTGCATCCTTGATTAGGTCAGTCATATAAACAGGGTGAGAGGGGCCAAGAGACCAGTGGCGAAAATAGTCCCCTGATCTAGCTTATTCAAGCAACAACGCGTCCTTCAATCACGACCCAGTAACTCCTAAGCCATTTGCACAGCGTTGCAGTTACAATTCCGCTGGGTCAAATAAGTCATTAATCACCCAAAACAGGGTCAAAAACCAGTTTCAATACCCCCTTCCCCAACTTCGACTCGCTTCAACGACTTTAAAAATGGTACGGACAGCTTCCCCCAAAAAATCATTAACGTACACCAGTCCAAGTCAGGTCATAAGTCACCTCCTCTAGTTCATCCAAGCGTAAAAAAAGAAAACCTGAAAGGAAAAATGCCGGCAAAGAGGCCCCCACCAACACACCACGCCCTAAGGTCGTGTATCATGACCTGGTGTAGGCAACCCTAGTGCCCCTTATACTCTTGGGGATCAAAAACCTCTCCACAAGACAAGACTCACAATGAAACAATGCATTTTTGTCATTCATACTCTTTTCGAACACCCGGAAAACCCCCTCGTCCCAGCTTCCGCATCTCAAGAGACATTTCAATTCTCCGCTACACCTTTTTCTTTGGTCTTCCTGGCAGTTTTCAATCTCGCCATAAATTTCCCCCTACCTCGGTTCCAATTCAATTGTTATCCCCCGTAAGACGACATCTCTCTTGCCTCTGCTCGAGCACTCTCTGCCCAATTTGACTCCTCTCGCTCAATACCAAACTGCCACCCTTAGTTCCTAGTTGCGTCCTACGTCCTTTGCTAATGAAAACCTAAGGTTTGGGCTCGGGATCAGTACCCAGTTTGCCTTGCGTCAACAAATGCTTCCCTGGCCATCCATCTTTGGCTTACCCATCAATATATGCATGACCAAATTCCCAGCTCCCCCGTGCAAGTCACATCCTTAACAAACAGGGGGCGAGTAAAAATGAACGCCAAAAGGAAACAGATCGTTCCATCGAGTTCTATATCAAGGGGGGTTCCTGGTACTCGGCCGCACAGCACACCCCAAATCATCCATCCCGATTACTCCCAACATTAACTGCACACGTTACATTTTACCTTCCCTTGCATGCTACTATCCATCAATGACATTCTTTTTTCTCGCTGATCGGCCACTGCTTTCCGCCTCTTTAATCTCATTTTTTTCTGGATAGTATATTCTTCTTAAGTAAAAACGAGGAGGGGAGCGGAATCTTTTAGCTGTCATTACCAAGTTTTGTGTAACACATTATTTTGTATCCTACAAAGGTTACATATAAGGTTATATTGGATTACACGGGCTGGAGCCAACGGGCTTCTTTTGTGGGACTAGTGTATCGGGACCAGAGTAAGGCATAATCCGAAAACCTAGATCGTGTGATATCGCATTAATTAATTCAAGCCTAAAGCCTGGGAAATCAGCCAGCCAGTGAGAGCAGCAGGGTTTTCTTCGTCTCTATAGTCGGGATCTCTATGCTTCATGGCTGGCAAAACCTCCCCAATTTCCCATGCATGTATCCATCGCCATCGTCTCATCACGTCCTGTTTTATGCATGGCGAGTGTGGCATGCTTTTTCTGCCACGAAAATAATTTAGATGCCCCAATATCCACTCCGCCGTATATAAGGAATGGCCCAATTTATGATACCAGGAATTAGAAGGCAATACTCGCTATAATAGCAGCCTTTTTTGACTAGTCACGGCTCTTGCTCAATGCGTCCACTATTTGGCAACACAACAGAGCCCCAATAGAACGTTTTCTTTCCCAGTCGTCACGTCACGTGAAGCCTCGATTGGGAATGAAAACGAACGTTTTCTCATAGCCTCGATGAGAAGTCTGGTTGTACCTCTAATATGGGTTGTACTAGACATACAAGCAAAAACCAATCGTTTTGTCCCTACACAAAAGTAGCGCTTGTTTCTAAGGCCCTCGCCTCGCATAACAAAAGGGTGGGGGAAAAAACGAACGTTTTTCGCTGTGTTGACGTGACGGACAACATATAGCGACACAAAATCGAACGTTTTTGCTAACCGGCCCGTTTCCTATAGTGAACCATAAAATCTCACGTCCTTCACCAATATTACAGCGCTGTTCAGCTCCTAGCACTAATGGCAAAACAAGACATGAGCCTTGATTGCGTTGAATCTGTTGCTAAGCTCTTGATGTCTGATCATGTTCTCGTTTCCTATGATCTTTACATTCCATTCTAATGCAAGGTGGATAGTCAGAGCTTTGATTATGCTAATAACAAAAGTTAGTCTGTCACGTGTTTGTCATTATGGTCACAAACTTTTGAAATCGTATTCCAGTGAAAACAATCCCGATGAAACGTTGCGAAATCCGATCGAAAGCCAATCACAACATCGTAACTGGCTTTACGATATATTACGGGCCGCCTAGGCAACGTAGTGTTTGTGTTTTTGGCCTGTGTTTCTGACCTTGTGTCTACCCATCAACAATACAACTGTTGTCTAGATTTGCTAGCAATAACAACTTAAGGCTCCCGTAAACCTTAGCTTAGCAAAGACGGTTAGCCGGGAAATTTCGGAACAACTTTTTGATAAAAACCAGTTTTCGTGAAAAATTATTTCATTTTATTTCATTAAATAATTATATGACAGTAATACTGAGCTTGCTAATAGGCAGTGCACAACCAAAGCGCATTTTTTCCAATGAATAATACATTAGCAATACGCAAATGCAGTTTGCAACTATGAGAAATGCGTTACCTAAAAATCTGTCCTTTGATTGTGCACTATAGCTGCTAACAAAAAAAAACCTTCGCTTTAGATTGCTTTCCAATGTGATAAACCGTTTTCGAGAAAGCTTGTTCCGAAAGTTCGACGGCTTGATTTGGGATATTGTGCTGCTACAGCAAATTGCGATGACAAGTTGTAGTTTTCAGAATCCAAACAAGCGTCAAAACTTTGCTGGCAATTAGCTTTCAATGTCTTTTTTATTTTTTTACGCAAGGCTTCGGCAAAACAATAACAAACATCAGTGCCATCTGTGACTGTTTCGCGTCAGTAAGCCAAGGTATACGTGAGCCTTAACCCCGTGTCTCTATTATGCAGTGAAGCGACGCTTACACCTTTCCCTATCATGAAATCGAATGTTTTTGTGTGGCAACCACGCGACGTAACAGCCTGTGGTTACTGGATATCCAGTTAACTCAGTGAAATCGAACGTTTTGTCGCCCTTGCGGGCTCATCCTGTCTCCCTGTGGCGTTATATCTCGCTGTTGTACGTCTTTCAACTGTCAAGTGACGCGACCTTAGCAAATGTCCTTCCTTTTTTTGGTCCAGTGATGGTCCCTTTACGAGCACATAGGAAAACGGCCTGTTTCTGAGATGTCATAAGCATGTCAACACATGGTAGGCCTTAACGAGGTTTTTGCTCGAAGCTAATTTAGGTGGGCGCATCGTGAAAGACACTTCACATCATTAGAAGTCATTGCCTGCTCCTCCGCTCAGCGTAAGCGCGTTCGCTCACGATCTCTCTTAAATAGAGCTCAACGTCAACTTGTCTACTGTCTTGTTATGACTGGCAACAGAGCTCAAGCCTCTCCGTTTTAACGCAGCAAACACAGACAAACACGGCTCCGCTCATTACTTACCGGTAAATTTGCATACAATTAGTTCCCTTTTCAACAGCGTTAAGCCTCGCATGCAAATGAGCCTTTTCCTGTCTATAGTTCTGATGCTATCACGCACATGTGTTAATAACTTGCAGGCTGCTCGCTCGTCTGGTAACCAACGAGCCCACGCAGCACATATGGCCTAATGAGTAATGCCGAATCTATTGTATCCGCTGGAAAAACACCATTAAAAGTTTATACACCCACAGACGGCGGGGGGAATCATCATTTACCAAGCTTGATTGTCTCGTCATCCCTGCTTGTGGGCTAATGCGCCTCTCTTTTACACTATCACTGCTCTTGACGTTTGTCGCCCATATAGACAATTCATTTTCCATTAAAAACGATCGCCTCTTTTCGCTTCTCCATCCCTGGCATTTTCTCTTCTTTCATATCCAGTTCTACCTTTCCTAACCGTCTCTTCTGCGACATCACCTCGTATCACAGCTTATGAATAGCTTTCTTAATAAGCTCCTTTTGGTCAAAATTCGTAACGATCACGTCTTGTGTTTTTCAAAACCCTTTTCTGGAGATGAGTTTCGCGGTTTCTCTCCCCTTTCTCTCTCTAGAATTGTCTCAACAATATCTCAGGCTTCCACCAACCACTCTCTACCACTTCATTTCCTCCTCAACACCTTTCCTCGTTGCCTTAAAAACCCCACTTGTCGCCCTCACGAACTCCTTATCTTGGCAGACAACGACGCCATTTTGGATGTGAAATACGATATCCCCTACTTTACAAAACTTTGCTTCTCCGTGTAATTCCTTATCCTTCTCTTCTTCCTCCAACAACAGCAAATGCGTCATGGCTAAAACAACTCACACTCTAGGCTCCGGTGGTCTTAAGGAGGTGTCATTTGCATTACGGAGAGATACGAGCCCCCCGTTCCATTTGCTATCTTAGAAACCCAGTGTTTACGAAGGAGAAATGTCCTGCAAAGAGCGGCAAATTAGGCTCCTAAAACCCCGTCCCCCCAACACCTGAGCGAGGAATAGCTTTCGCAACTCGTAAAGTAGAAGTGGAAACTTATACGCCTCCTAAAGATAACATTCGATACCACGACGTAAAAATCCTCACATATACGTCAAGATTCCATATACCCACCTTTCATTTTCTCTTACGTCCCTTTTATATGAAATACTCGATTCCAATCTGTGTTCGTGAAAAAATGACTTTTGCCACAAACAGTACTATAATATCTAAAAAAACGACCCAATGGATACCTTAGAGATCGCTTATTCAATTATTTTTTCTCGGATTTTACTGGCCAGCGGGTTTAAACTTCTCTTGCATTCCCTGCTTTCGTGTCCAAACCAAACCGAACTCCTAAAGCGTGTTCAGAGTAGGTCAAAATGGTTCTTCGCTTTTTAAAATGCGTGAACGTATACGAGAGAAATTTTGGTTTAATCTGAACACGATTGAGGAGTTCAGTTTGACGTGAACGTATACGAGAGAAATTTTGGTTTAATCTGTACACGATTGAGGAGTTCAGTTTGGTCAAGACATAGTTCGATAAGCGATCTCTAGGGTATCCATTGGGTCTTTTTTTGACATGACAGTACATTCCTGCCACTGCTCCAAGCTAATGTCATGATTTGCAGTAAAGTACCATAAGAATTCACCAAAATATGCAGGACAATCGTCGTACAAGATTTAAGACTTACTTAACCCAAATTCAGATAAGTAGTTGATCATTTTCTGTCAGAAGACGGCACTGATGTCATACTCTTTCTCCTTGTAACTTCATAAACTTTTAACAAGAAATTAAAAAAACAGAAAGAGATAATTGATTTCTTTTTAAAAACTTAAGAAGAAAATCTAGTGCAGTCAGTTCGTTTCATTTTGATATATGATGTATTTAAAATTTTCATATTTTTGACTAGATAAAAAAATGGGAAAAGGTATTAACAATAACGAACTAGGTGCACTAGATAAATACATTCCATGCATTACTGTCACAATTCAATTTCATTACGAGTTACAATTTCACAGAAAATTAGAATTTTCGAATCAAAATTTGCCATGCTGTAGCGCCATAAGAGGTTCCACTACTCCGTGGCCTTAACTTCTGGATTCCCAAATTTACTACAACGAATGTTAAGAACGTAAGTACACGTTCGCCGAAACAAGACGTGACTACGTTAATTTTTTTTAACGGCGCGTCAAAACCCGTTTCAGTTTACTCATAATGGCATGTCGAATTTTTATCTGCGAGCACTGCACACCGTAAAGGATATGGCGAAATGACTCTTCCTGCATTAGTCAAGGTTTGCAAATAGAAAATAGGATTGCAAATGTAGTGATGTAAAACATGTCCGCGAAATTTCTTAAAGCAAGGTGCATAACTTCTTATCTGACTTATAGACCTAATAAATTCCTAATACAACCATAAACCTAATCTGTAAACTGTAATGCAAGAGTTGGTCCTATCTGATTTCCCATGAATTTGACCTTAAATTGTTAGCACGGTCTCAGCCAACTACACGATAACCCCATTCCAAGTTTATGCGAAATAAGATACAGTATACATGTTCGGAAGAGTAAGTCTAGCGAAACCGAAACTCTCTGCGCTAACTCCCCCCCCCCAGAAGTTTAGAATGGAGGTCGCTATTTGCAAAACTATCTGTCGCAGCCAGAATGGGCTCCAGGATAATTATAGCTTCTTCAAGTAAGTCGACAAAAGCGCAAGTGCCGCACTAAGATGGCAGGAAACATACTGCCTCACACGTGAGACGACACAACTTGGACAAAAAAGGCGCCCCAACTGCGACAGATTAGCCTCGACGATAACCCATATAACCCAAAGACAGTCATCTTTCAACGAAAACCGAAAACCGGGGGTACTTTCTCGATGTTCTCCATGCAAAGTGACAATTGGACAAAAGTTTGGAAGGCTACTTGAACTTGAAACCTATTCTAGTTCCTCCCTTTTCCTTTTCCGGTTGATCTTCTGGCAGAAGAAGAAACCGGTCACAACGACTGACAACGCCAACCAGATGCCCCAAAAGGAGGCCCACACAAAAACTAACTTGTTTCTTACATACCTTCCTTCCCTGCTTCTCCTTTCTTCCGAAGCAGCAAGTTGTTACAATCAAAAGAAGTTTGACCGGGGCTGATCCGTCAGGTATTTGGCCTATGGCGCTCCTGCAGCAGACACGAACCGTCTGCACACCTTGCTGGGCTATCTTTACCTGTATAAAATGGCTTAAAAACACGGCAGCGAACGACGCAAAGCACGCACAGGCACACAACGTAAGCTCAAAAGAGAGCTTACGGGTTCGGGTGTCTTTTTTCTCATTTTTTTTCTTTTTACAGCCGTTCAGAATAATAAATCTTGCAGACATGCTAAACTCTTAGGGCTTCTCGAAAACTTCTGGGACGCAGCATTTGACTTTGAAATCAATAGGTCAAGTTCCTTCCCCCGTATGCGTAGTTTCATATCTTCCTAACTTCCACCCCCCTCCTTTTACCCGATAAAAAGAGGGGAGAAAAGAAAAAGAAACGTGACTCAATCAAACTCCCATCTGGAAACCGCTAAGCCAGGAAATCGTGACTTGCCGTCTAAAGTTAAGCTACTTAATCTTTATTCCGACATTTTTTTCTTTTCTTCTTCTTCCTAGCTTCACACTGCATACAGTTTTTTTTTTAAAAAAAAGTAAATAAACAAAATATTCCGAGGCCTACCACACTTGAGCTCTAAAACCCTAACCGACCTCTTTCGTGATATGAATATATTCAAGCAAAATAATAATAATAAAAGGCCCAGACTTAAAAAATAAAAACCAGAGAGAAACATCTGGATCCATGAATGGGCGTTGGAATGGCTAAGACACTAACTCAATCACGAGTCTTTCAATTTTTTACTACTTTTTTTCTTTTCTTTTTTGGCGTTGGTTTAGCACTTGTGGTTACTCTAATGGAATTTGAGTTTTCTAGCACATAATTTTTTTAATATTTTAGAATACATATTTGTATTTTTTTACATTTTCATTTTTTATATTTATAAGCCTACATTTTTATAAGCAGTTTACCCAAGTCTGTTTATAAATATACAGTCTCGCTCTTGTTTTGTTTTGTCTTGTCAAAGTACGTCTCGAAATGTTGTGCCGCTTGAAATACTTGAGCTAAACAATAACACAACAATAACCCTAAACCAATGATATAAAATTACCTCGTTTGAACGGCGACGGGAAGAGCAGACTTTCCCCTCCTAAATCCTTATGGGCTTTCCACGCTTTAACCGCGCACAGTTGCACTTCTCCACTCTTTGCTGGTTTCCAAATAATAAGAGATCCGAAGGGCCAAAGAATTTCAGTTTACACCAAGAACCAGAAATATAAAAACACACCCCACGAAAAACTGTTCCAGGACTTTTCGAAAACTCTTTAACTTTTTCGAGCTTCAAGGAGTGAGAAATGTAGGGCAATGTAGGTGTATTGCACTTAAAAAACGAGTGTAATCAGTAACTTTTACTTTGGGACAGCTATACACACGCTTTTCTTTTAGTTTCTGATGTTAAGATAACGATATCAGACGAGCGGAAAGAGAGCTCCAAACTTGTGTTTGAGAATTAAAGCTTGCTGCGTGCCACTCCACTCCGCGTCTACTATCCTGCCTTGCTAGCCGAAAACTGACGCTCCAGATGGCGCGAAACCTGAAGCGCTCCTAAAAGCTTGAGGGGGGACCGGCTCAACTGCGTCACGAAAGGGAGGGGGTGTGGCCTGTCGGAATGGGAAGCGGGAAAAGGAGAGTGGGGACGGTAGAAAGAAATGGAGTTAACAGGAAAAAGTGTCTGGACCACCGTTTTTCCAAACATTAAAATTAAGCTGGGGTTCAGGATCAAAAGCAAAGTCGCTCATTGATTTTTTACACCATAATCTGAAAAAGAGAGGTTTACGGCAGTGCCAAAGCAGCGCGCTTGACAGTTCTAGGGATTGGATAGACTCCAAAGCTCACACCAGCACCACGCCCCTTTGACACGCAAAAGTAAACTCGCGGTTAGCGAAAGGAAAAAACAGCGCAAAAACTACCAGTGACTTGTTTACATGCCAAATACCCTTTTCGGACAAATAGCCCCCCCCCCCATAGAATCGACCAAATTCGGGGTAACTTAACTCTCAAAACTTGAGTGGCATTGCAGGAGCTAGCCTTTCAATCGAAATTTCGGTGCATGCCACAAAGACGTGTCTAGAGACGCTTTGAAATGCAACACGAAAGTCCCGACTCCTACGCGCGCATTTTGAATGCCAAAGACAAACTTGATTTACGAAGTGAATCCATTTTTAGCGAAATTAAGAAGTTTGCCGTGTAAATCTGAGAATTCTTGGACAAAAGCAATGGATATTTTGGGGGAACACCTGCAGCTTTTTTTTTATCAAAGTCGTGGACATTTTTAAAGCTTCCGGGTTTCGCAACATTGTTTACAGATAAGCCAGTTTTTGCACGGATCAACGAGTACGCTATTCCCCACAGGGGCACTAGTTACCAAGGAACAACGTGTATCAACTACGTACTCTGGGAATAACGACTCACTCATCGGTGCTTGTTTTCCTTTTGATCCCATAAGGCAATGTAGCAACGAGATGCCCTTTCATACTTGTCAGCGAATGCTCTAAAATGACACGCAATTTCGCAATACATGAAATTTTGTTCCAGTTTTCTAACTGCAAAGTGGTCTCCAGTATTGCAGTATCTTACTTTAAATTCTTATCAACTGTAAAACTGAATCGCCTAAAAAACCAAGTTCTTATCTTCCAATTTTACAAATACTTTATTGGCACAAAAGGTAAACCTGGTACCACAACATTTTTGGCACAGTATAATTGTCTGTAATGTTACAATTCTAATATTTTCCCCCTTATAGAAACATGCCATTCTAAGTAATTAAATATTTAAAAAGAAAAAAAAAGTACTACAAATGAAGGTTCCCGAATACGTTAGCTAATTGATGGGAAAGAGTCACAGATGGCACTGATGTTTGCTATTGTTTTTGCGAAAGCCTTGCGTAAGAAGGTAAGAAAAGAAATAGATAGCTAATTGCCGGCAGTTTCTGCGCTTATTTTTGCTTCTGAAAAGTACACTTTGTCTCCACTGTTTGCTGTAGCGGCACAAAGTCGTCAAATTTTCGGAATAAGATTTCTCAAAAACGGCTTGTCAGATTTGAGAGCAAACTAAAACAAAAGTTTTATTTTATTAGCAGCTAGTGCACAATCAACGCACAGAGTTTTAGGTAACGTATTTCTCATAGTTGCATACTTCATTTGCATATTGCTAATTTATTACTCGTTGAAAAAAATGTGCACTGGTTGTGCACTACCTGCTAGCAAGACAAATATTACTGTCAAAGAATTGTTTCACTAAATGCATTTATATTCTCGAAAAGTTGTTCCGAAAATCTCCTTGCTAACCGCCTATACCGAGCTAAGGTATACGGGAGCCCTAAATTGTGTAACTTACGAATCTGGAAATTTGGATGTCCCTATGACTTCGCTTAATGTGAGCTTTTATTAATCCCCATCAGTGCTTAGTACGCACTATAAAAAAGCGTTGGGCCATTACAAAGTTACAGAAAGAGGGAGATTTCCAAGATTTTTCCGCAACTTCATTCCATTTCGGAAATAACCTAATTTCCTCTAACTGCAATCTAATTAGCACTGAATGCCAGTTTCAAATGTCGTCCTTATTTTCCTCTGTAACTATCACTAAAGTAACCAGAAAGCGCCCAGCTTGAAACAAACTTGCTACTTTCGGATTGCTCAATAATCGTCACCTGAATATGCCTTAATCAAATTCCGGTGGACCAGAACGGGTATCTTTAATAATAACTTGTTTCATGTTTAAAGTTTTAAGAGCAGGACCATCATAGCTTTCGCGTGTCTCGGCCAGTATTGGACTCACGATTCATGGCAAAGTTGTCTTTTACTTTGGGGGAGGGGAGGTTGCTACTTCTTCTCTTTTTGCTCTTTCCCTGTACACGGGCTATATAGAGCCTAATGCTACTCAGACCAGGCAGGCTATAGCAAAAGAAAAAAAAAATACATAAAAAAATAGGAGAAAAGAAGCCCTCGCCTCCGTACGGCGTTCTCTGAAGTTTTACAGCCCTATATCTTCTTTTTCTCTCTGTTCGCTTTATTTCTTCCCCACACGTCCAAAAGGCTGGCTCCCAAGACACACGCCTGTGCTACTAGTACCATTGATGTGGACACTGCATCAGCATGAATATTTCAACGTGTCCCGACCAAAACCCTTACCTTTTCCCAGCCCTTCCACCTCTTTGCTCAAGAGCATCAACCATTTAACGCCTATGATATGAGGCAGATAATAGAGAGCGAAAACCCCAAACCTCAAATTCACCAATAATGAAAAAAAAAGAATTGGCAGCAATATCGCCGAATATAAACGTCCCTCTACACACTCTTACAGTTTTCTTTCGTATTTGTCAGCGCTTTTGACGTTTTCAAATACAAGCGAGGACGATGGCATGTGGTCCAACAATGGCACCACGGGGTACCGACATCCATTGTTGTCTCCCTCCCTTTCCTATCCACCCCCACTTCTTCTTCCACAACTCCTCCTTCCCACATCCATAACATACTACGACCGTTCCTCCGCCCCGTTCTTATACATCTATGGGTCATTCAATAACTACAACCCTCGGGTATATACGTACCGTATCTATTGTTAGCCTCCTTTCCTCCCACACATATGCGCAGACACTCGCCCAAGACAACTTTCTCGGACGGTTGCACGGAATTCAATAAATATCTAATGTAAACGTAAGCATGTTTTGATTCCATACCGACGATCCCAAAGCCATTCCGAATTCCATCAAGACTTCGCATTTCAATTGCTTCCCAACCGCGTCGAGTGCAACATAATAGAGCAAGCATAGAGTGCCTCCAATTTGGCTGTAAATAAACCCTCCCGAAAAAGATACGTCCCGTAGAGACGATATTAAATACAATGACGTAACTACGACGAGCAGCTGGCCTATAAAACCTTTGGAAAAATTCAACTTTAACCTCAAATGATTCAATATCAAGAGCTTTTCATTGAGTCTGGCCTTTACAAAGGAAGGATGACGCCGAATGGCACTAGGAAACAATTATTGCTCCCGGCTGTAGCACAAATGATGTAAAAAATTTCTTCCCCAGGCCTAATATCTGCCAAAGCCCTAGTGTTCTCCCTTTGCCCAAAGATGGCTCGGTTCATGTCTCTAATAACTCCCTCAATTCAGCTTCCTGAACTTCCTGAACAAAGCAAAGGGGCCCCCATTTGCTTTAATTTCCCAATCTAAAGCTGTCTCAAGTAAAACACAAGGAAAGGAGAGTTATGAGAATGATAAATGAAAGGCAATCAGGGAGGGATGATGTCCATCCCAATAATAATACTAATAATGATCTCGATCCACGAGGCTGAACATACATCATCGTGCAAGGACGGGAGCACACGCCCGGGAGCTGCAAAATATATGAAGCCAATTGGACCTTTTTTGTATTTTGTATTTTTGTTGATGTCGGCGACAATAGCGATTTTTGGAGCACATGATGGAATCCGAAAAGCTTTCGGATTTATTCGGTCAACATGTATATCTCAAGCCCAAGCGCCTTATTCACCCAGCTTTGCTAAGGAAGAGCAACTCATCCATTATGGAGTCAAAGGTTCTCCCTTACCAAAACCGGTCGCCCAATTCAAAGTTTATACCAGTGAAGTTTATACCAGTAAGTTCGGTTTGCCGAGTCTAAACCAAACAAACCCACCCGGCCACGACTAACTGCCACGTATGAGTCCTTTGGCCAATAAAGCTAACCTAATTCATAATGTATTCGACCAGCATGTGTCTGTGTGTAGAATCCGCACACGAGTTCTCTTAACTGCCATTAAAGGGAAACGGCAGTATAACTGCATTCAATTTCCAGACTTGCACCCATTAAAAACGCTAATTCAAACCAACCCCGCGACTGGATCTGATGTGCCAATGATTAGAAACATCCCCTTTAAGTACTGGTGGTAATCAGGAAATTAGAACCGTCCGAAGTTTCCCCTGTTTTTTCCTTTTTTGGGGGCTCATGTTATAAACGGTAGCGCAGACAAACAGATTTTTCATTTTCAAAAAAATGAAAATAAAACACTAACAGTCCTTTTTTGTCTTCTTTTCCACTTCCTTCGTTTGACATTCATAATTCTTCATAGAAACGACCCAACTTCCGACATTTTTTTTCTTTCTTCTTCTCCCTGGGTTAGACATTCACGGTCCGTTAACTTAAACAGGATTCTCCCAGAATAACATACCTCTTGCCAATATACAATCCGACATTTATTTCAAGCCCCATATTTCCATAGCTCACATGCTGTTCAGGTTTCCACATGTCATGTTTCATGAGGCCATCGTGGCCATTTCTCTCTCAATTTGGCTCAGCAGCTTTTTCGGACCCAACAGACGAGATGGGCTTTGTCGCCGTGCAGGGACTTAATACCACGTCCCTGCATATAATAACAGCGCATTTGTTTCGTCGTTTTTTTTTTAGTATTATTTTTTACGGGGCATGGGGAGGAATCAAGATCAATAGCTTCGCTGAGCTAAGCCTTTTAGCAAAACTTTTTCTCCAGAGCCAAGAAACCGAAAAGGCAGGAGAGAAAAAAGATGGGAGGGCCAACCAAGAAACGTGCCACGGCAAGCGAGAAACCATAGGTCAAACGACAAGAGTAATGTCCAGTCAAGTCACGTAAGTTTGTCACACATTGTGTCATGCTTCAAAAGCTTTCCTAGATGCGGTACAGAGGTTTGGTAAAGGATTAGGTTAACGAGCTTTGTTCTGCGGGTGTGTGTGTGATGTACTATATTTAAAAGTTGTGGGGCAGAAAAAGGCGGGAAAAGTTGCCATCACTGGCGCTGTCCCAGCCAACAGCATCTCTTGATGGATTAATGCTAGGGGAAAACGGTAACTTTTCATTGTTGAAGAAACACGGGGTGCCCGGGCACAAAAATCGAACTTTTCGACTTTTCTTCGCCAAGCCAGTTCGTGTTTTACACGCCACGCTAGTTATTTGCATCTCCCGAGCAGCAAACAAATCAAGAAAGGGGAGGGGGAGGTAGCTGAAGCTAATACACAGTAGAAGGTAAGTAATTCCAGCGACAATAGAATGAGAGCACCTTTTCCTTTGAGTTCCCTGTGTGTGCTTCGGGAAAATTGGAAAGCGTAATTGTTTTTAGGTCCCCGTGCGGGGTTGCTTAATGCCGGCAGGGGAGCAGATCGTGCATAAGGACCTCGTTGGAGGTTTTTCAAGTAATTTAGACTTACTAAAGAGCAAACTTGTAGCAAAGGACTCCTGATTTGTTCCCTACGCCAACCTTCAAAACGAAGGGGAAAAGACCAGCAGCAAGGTTTGAGGCATGTAAAAGGAATATTTGAAGCTGTATGTCTTCAATACAGTACCACACTTGAGGGCCAATACCAAATAGCCAGAAAACAAGGGATAAACTAACACCTTTAAATCCTTCGGATTACAGTAACCCGGGATAAGCGAAAAGAAGCTTTGGCTGAAGAACAAACAAAACGAAAGAAGGCGGGGCCACACCGTTGAGGCGGAGTTGATTTGAAGAGACGAACTTAATTTTTGGGTTTTCAAAAAACAACAAAGGGTAGTACCCTAGAAATTCAGTCAATTTGTATATAAATTTGGCTTCAGGCGTGTTCTAATGTTATAAAAAGTATGTAGTTATTACATGGGAAAAGGGCATCGGACAGCACACCCAGTAAGAATTGGAGTAAAGGTAAGGGAATAACTACTCTTATTTCAGGCACCTGCCCTATTTTTAGAAATAAAGTATACATTGTACAAAAGTAGCTCAAACGCAGAGCGTATTTGTTTTTGTATCTAAGGTTGTAGTTGTGAACTGTTTGGATTCTAATCCTGTCTAAACCTATCTGGAAAACTAAACTACAAGGGGAGTGGCGATGGGCGGAGTCTGCTGAAGAAAGAAGGATGACTTCCAAGCTCTTAATACTACTGTTCTGGGCCAGTATACGTAAACAAACGAGAGATAAATGCCTAGAAATTCTTGATAATCCTTCGGACTACACAATAATCCGAAATAAACCGAACGAATCAAGGGCTTGATACAAACAAAGCAAAAGAAGGCGTGGTTAAGCACACCCTAGGCTGAATATTGTAGGAGTCTCTATTGATATCGATGAAACGTATTTCTTGTTAGGAAGGTATGTCTTTGGAGGAGCAGGGCATCACTGTTGGTATGTTGAGCTCCGCCTCTAATGATCCCAAATAAAGAACTCGCGCGAACTTAATCTAAAGATGGAGCCTAATTATTTAATCAAATCTATGGTGGACGCGTCGATTGCAGTTAAAGATCAGACAGGAACTCTGTTAGTAAGGGTGACTTCTATCGTGAAAAAGTAAATAAAGGGGGGCGTGACGATGGGTGGAGCCTGTTGAATATTGCAGGAATGGGATTGAAGTTACATTGAGTTACAAGCAGTGGTAGAAACCCCACAAATATTAATTCTGCTAACAGTTGGGCGACAGCTCGGATAACTTTGCCTGTTCTGGAAAGAGAAATACAGAAATCTCTTCGCGAAAAAAAAAGTTGTGCACATAGACAAGCTTTTTTAGGAAGCGGGACTTTTTGACATTCGCAATAGCCGTCACGAAAAAGTGGCAACGGAACATGTAAATTGGGAACCAGGGGAAAAAATGATGGTGTCTGTTCCGAGTAAAGTCCTGTGGGCTCCTAAGTAAATTCCTTATACAACGTGTCGCGTTCGGTTTCCCCACAACTTTGCGATCCAATCCATTATGCATGTGGAGTCAGCCCGACACACATTTCGGCTTCACTTTGCAGCTGTTTTATTGGGAAATTTACCAGGAGGCGACAATCACTGAGCTTGTCTTTCTCGCCTCGGCAACGATAAACATAGACACATATACATCGCAATAGAACATACATACCCATGAAACCCAAACAACAACTGGTCTGGCTTTTGCTTCGGCCATTCTCGATATAACCCTAATTCGTATCGATTCCCTCGGTCCAAACAAACAAGCAGCGATCGCGGAACACGAGAAGAAAACTATATACGCACTCACAAGGAACGGAAATAGGAGTTTTATTTGGGATCAGTTATGCGTCCCGCAACCCCAAAAAGACCTTTCCTATCCTACTAATAGGCCATCTGATACTGCTTTAATGAAGCATGTGGGCTCGTATGGGTGTCAAGTGATAAGCAATAACAATAATACGACCCTAATACGCGTAAGCCAGCATGTGACTCTCCCTTACTCTTCTTACTTTCGACCTATAACGCTCTAAATAAAGCTGCCCATCCCCACGGCCCACGCCACGTAAGTCAGGCGCCATTGTATATACCTACATACTGCAATCGCAATAATGCAAAAAGCGCAGAATATAAGGGACAAAAGGTCATTGCTGATAATACAGAACGTCGCTCGCTGTCGCGTGTTCAGCTGCCATTCTATTGTTGTCTTATCTCCAAGTCCATAAGCCGTTAGAAAGCACGTAGGCCTAATTATCTCGCACACTGCACGACAGAGACGTTCACAAGGGACACAGAGACTTGGGAGCTTCCCTATTGAATCTGAGCCTTTCTGCTTTCTGCCGATAATGAAGCTTCATGCATAATTGCCAATAGAGCAGAGCGTATTTAAGACGTCCGTAAGACCCCTACGGGCATATAGCATGCGTATACTTCCCTATACAGCTAATTTTCTCCCAGAATCATACCACATTGTCAGCACATCTAGACATAGCAACCGCGTACACTTCACAGATTTCCTGCGAAACTAATCATTTCCCTTTCTTGATTCGTCTCCCGCGACTTTCACACACACACACACACCACTGGCATGAAATGCCCGTTCATCCAAATGATTAGGCAAAAATATAGGACATTTCTACCACCACCTTTTTGGATGACTTTTGTCCATCAACTGTCATAAACATAATTAAGACACAACAACGGTGTTAAAAATAGAGTGACATTGCACTTAGATGATGCCCAAAGAAAGGACATCACTGTCACCATTCCGAAAATTAATTGCATTTCTGTGATCACGAAGTGTGAGTTGACTTTTTGGTTAATCGGCAATTCAACACGAGCGATAACTTCTTGCATTTCATTGCATGTTAAAAGGTTTCTTTCCCATTTTGCTAGGCCAAATCATGCGCTCTCGTGAAGGGCAGTTCTGAAGGGAGTTTTTAGGGTAAATTACGTATATATATGTATGTCTTTCATGTCAGGGTTTCCTCCAACACTCCAAGCTTTTACTCTTTCTCTCCTGCCACCAAAGTTCGGTGTGAGCGAACAGATGCACTCGGATTTTCCGGTCTAAAATGGTGCTTTTCCGCTTGCAAGTTCCGCCCCTTTCCTTCGACTTGGTCGCATAATGTTGAATTTGAACTAATTAGCGCACAGAAAATATTAGCGTTTAAACATATATACAAAAACTTTACGGCTATACGGTTGCCTGAGACTCGGTACTTCACTGTGCCCCAGCACTTTGATTTTCCCCCACAACTTTTCACCTTGTGAAACCTAAACCTGTCGTAACTATAACCGAAAGCTTTTATAGATCAACGAAGGCAAAGTCTAACTGGAAACTTATGGTTTCCCATCCAAAGACTACAAGGTCTACGATCTTCTTCCCTGAGAGAAATCCAACATTCACGCTGATGCTGTGGCGCATGTTAACTTAATAGCCTGGAAATTCTAACGTGTTTGCTTATTTGTCTTTCTGGGAACCACTCGAGAGTTTCGTACTTGAAACACAATACAGCACTTGATTCGAAAATACCTCGCAAGCCAGCAGACTCGCGAATAATCTACTCGTCACTAATGAGCCACAAAAAGTGATAACGTCTTCGCAATTAACCTTTTAAGCATACCTCCTTGTTTTTTGCCACTTAGCACCTTAAGTTGGTCGAGAGAACAAAAAGTAGCTTACGCACACCTACAACGAATTTGGGAAGGCCTTCGACCCCTTGGAACCCAATAATAGCATTTAGAAAAGTGGAAATCTTAACGTTATCGTACACATGAAATACACTCGCGAAGCGGAAAGCACAAAAGTACTATGACAGCCCTTAAGTTAGCTTTATTTCGTATGTATTGCTGTTATAATCAGTTGATTTCTCTTACACGGCCAAAACGAAGCGAAATAAATCAACGCCATGACTAAACAAATGTCCATACTTATAACGTAACACAATCGAAGAAATGGAAAAAACAGCCCATAAATTACCTCAAACTTTTCCTAATTAAAGAAACACATTCATCTTGTAATTCAAAGACAATAAAACCGTATAACGATATAAATCAGAAAGCGAATGCCAATAGCCAGAAACTTGGTATATACTTCCAAATTGCTCTTTTTTTTTTAGTGGGACCAAATCGGTGAATTACAACTTAAGCAAATTATGCGCCTGTCACCTTGAAATCTAACTTGAAATGTAAATGCGATTTTCCAGCCACAAAAAACACACTTATTGCGCGTTCCACTGACAGCACTGGTGCAGTCTTTTTGGCACTCTGTCAAACATGTATATGCTTACACACTGTGTACACACACTGAGTGTCAAAAATATTGCACCACTGCAGCAGTGGAACGCGCTATTAGCAAGCTATAAGTCACTATACGGTTGGCATATGAGAGAAAGTTTAGTACCCAATTCGTGCTCCAACAATGAACTAAGCTTAGCTCTAGCAGTCCACACGTATTTCGAACATTTTACTGTTGGCTCACATTTACACATTTACCATGCTCACACATTTCATTGTTACGGAAACTTCCCCAGCCCCAATCGTTTTCCACCGCCTTCACATTAAGCATAATCATTCGTTAAAGAGCCTTATCTCATTAATGTTAAGAGGCCAAACGAAGACATTCCAAGTCTAGTGACGCTTCTTTCCTTTTCCTCCCAACCGACTGAACCCTACCACACCAAAAACTTGAACTTCCGCACTGAAAAATGTTGAAAAAGTTCCGACGTCTCCTCCTAATGAGCCATAGAGCCGATAACGCTGTTACAATTAACCTTTTAAGCACACCGTTCCGAGTTTTTTGCCACTTAACATTCTAAGCCCAAACGAGAAAAAGAAAAGAAAAACGAATTTGAACCATCGAGAACCCTTCAGATTTGGAGTACAGACTCATTAGGCCCACAGCATGCAGGGACTCGAAATATAATAAACAAACCGGGAATGCAAGCCTCTATATAGAAAACGAAAAACGGTACAGCGCGAAAGGACCCGAAAAGATTATAGGACCTCCTATAAAAATCTTCAAGTATGTCGTGAAGCCGTCAAGAGCTCGAGCAAAATATGCACAGAAATTGGTAAAGAAGGCCCTTTCTGCTAGAAAGAGATGACCCAAAGGGAGCAAAAGCGCGTTCACATATACGGTACGCCCCCAAAAAAATTGCTTTTATTGACACGTTCCTCCAGAATGCAACTCCTCTTTTTACACCCCTTACCCGAAACCACCCCACCCCACCCCTTCCTCCTTCCCAACTTCAAGGGAGTACAAAAAACACTGGAAAGCTTCGAGATTCGACACGCAAATAGCGGCCAACGCTGTTTTGTATAGAAAACGGCCCACGTATAAAAATTGATTTAAAGGCTAGATCTTATGGAACCATTACCATTCCAATAAAAAAATAAATAAAAGAAGCTGCGACTCTTCAAGTTGGAAGCAACATAAGTGTTGATTATGTATGGGTTGGACTAGTACTTTTTGCTCCCTTTTTGGGGGGCAAATCGGAAGAGGGTTTTGCTCATTTCTCTACCTTTTTACGTCTCGACGAGGCCTCGGAGATCAATAAAATTTTTAAAACTAAAATTCCTAGGACTAGCGGTCCTCTTTTGCGTTAAGGCTCAACATAAGCTGGTGTGCGATTTAGATCAGGCGGGATTGCGAGCGAGGAAGTAAACATGTTGGCTTTTCCCGGGTCTCATACATAAGCTCCATTTTTTTCCAGACCTTTTCTTTCTGAAAAGCGTAGAAAAAGCGGCCCGGCCTGTGCTGCCGTGTGCTACGGAGATGGGCGTGCACTATTTGCTGGAAGATTGATAAGCTGTGCGTGGTACATCAACAAGACTTCATTCTAAGGTTTTATACCAAGAAAAAAATTAACTCCACACTGCCTTTTCATGTTTTTTCGTTTTTTCCAGCGCTACTTTATTCCCCGAGTGCAATCAAAGCGTGGATATTTTTTTATATATAAATTGGGAAGGAATACAGCGAAGCGAGGAAAATCTTACCATACCATCAGTCTTTTTCACTTAATGTAAAGGGGCTTCAGGGGTGGAACTAATAGTTGGGACTCGGAATTGTCTTTCCTTCCGTCTTACTCAAGTTGCGGAAAAGCTTTTGTATGTGCTTTTGGTCTGAAACTGAAAGTTAGCTCGAACAACTTTGTAGTAAACCCGGCACCACATGAAAGGTTACATTACAGGGAGCGAAACTCGGGGGAGCAGAAACGTACACAAAAGGGATGGCCAAGGAAACGGGTGAAAATGATCACCAACAGAGGTGCAGCGTTGCCATTAAGGGAGCCGCCAAAACCTGTCACCGTCATCTCTTTCCATTCTCTCTGCGAAACGAATTCCGCAACATCCATCTTAATGACGGAGTTGACATCTAGAACTGAGCTTGAGCTTAGAGTGGTCCAAAATTATACACACATATGAAAAGGAATAATGTTTCGATACACGACAAACCACAAACATAGAGATGTACCCTTTGAGTACATGCGTACGTCCAGCGGCCAAAGTCAACCCTAAGCAAAAGCTAAAAGGGAGCGAGATGTCGCTGGTCCCCAAACATCCATCCATCTTAATTGTAAGCCAAGAGCCAGGGAGCTATTATTTCCAGATCTCGCAAAGCACAGATACCGAGCAACATATAGGATATAGGAGCTACAGTACGACACGGAATTTCGTGAGAGGGGTTATCAAAGAGGATGGGACCATGAATCTGCATGGGAAGGGAAACTCAAATGGATGCAAGTTTCGTTTCTGTATAAAATAAAAGAAAAAGGGAAGTCAAGGGGGCCCCATATGTCTCCCCCCTTTCAGGAATACGAAGAGCCACCAAGTTGGGGTCGTTAAAGAACCTAAGCTCAAGGCTGTAACAATGAAGCGCACATGCGGTCCTCCGTCTTCCGACTTTTTTAGTGGTCGCTAGTCCACTTCATCCTGCAACCCATGCAATAAAGACACTCATCCCACCTAGTCTGCAATAAACGAAACAGATTTAAGCTCCGCCCCATCGTAGGAGCTTTATTCGATATTCCACTAACTGTACCGTGACAGAAGCAGCTTAAAGGGGGTTAAAACAGCTTTGTAGACCAGCGTTGGCGTTGTTTAAATGTTGGGAACAATAACACCTGGGTCCTTATATCTTTTGACAATTAGGACTCATTATTAACGTTTTGCCGTGGCCTTTAAAAAAAGTAAAGAGGGACAACACGTGTAAGACACTTTCGGTTTTACTTTTCCAGCCCAAGATTGTAATTGAGCTGCTTATCTGTATTGGGGATAACAATAGCTTAAAGATCGGAAAGACAAAACAAAAAATCGTGAGGCGTCACACGCGAGACTTAATTACATTGTAGGTTGCAAAAGGATCCATTCCCACTCATGGATGACACGAGCTGGCACATGTCGATCAATACTGTCTTACAAAATATCTTCACATAATTATATACCATACTCAATCTTGTTCCTGAGTACTTTCGCACTGCCTACTGAAATAAGGACCATGACTCGGAAAGGAAAGAAAAATACGTCCCTGCGAACTTTACATAAATAAAAATACTCAAGTATGCCAGCATGCCAAACTTCAAACGGACAGACAAAGATACACACAGGAATGCTTACCTTTTGGCGGGAAAAAAAAACTATCCACTTGCCTACTTTGATGAAAGGAAACTAACATGTTATTCTAAAGATGTAGCAGCATTTATGGAACATAACTTGGATACGTTTATTATAAAGTTATTTGCGATGTTACTGACCTCGAAAGTATTTCCACTATAGTCCTCAATTTTGCTCTAAACTGTCAGTTTCATTTAAGTTTTTCACAGCCATTCAAATGTTGAGACGACAACGAACAAGTATATAAGGTGACGGGATGGATCCTAAACACTTAACAGCAGAAGTAGATGTAAAAACATTCAAGAAACAGTTCTCACATTGATATATAAATCTACTTCCACTTGAACTATTTGTCCAAATCCCGCTTGTTTTTAACAGGATGCGACGGGTTGAAGTACTAAATGTACTATCAAAAATCGAAGTCTTTCCAATACTAAAATCTAATATCGATAATTTGTTGGTAAATATCAAGGACCAAAACATTATTATCCAAGAAGCATCTAGTATGGAGCAGACTATAGAAAGTTTTAAACGAGATACTAGCGTCATCGCGTTTCAAGCCACGAACTAAACTTTATTATGGTCTTGATAGTGCATAGTAAAAGTATCTTTTGAAAGTATAATGTTTCAGAGAGCCCCGTCAGCATTTGTATCACTGAAATTGACTGGTAGTAACCCTAAAGTTGCTGAATGCGGTAATCATTGTTTTTCGATTGCACGCAACTATTTTTTAAAAATTTAATTTTTTGTTTTCGCTTCTTATTGCGCATCAAATTCTGGCATTACTAAAATTTTGCATAATGGCTTCAATAATATTGCTCTTTCTTTCGCATTGGTGACTTTCTTCCAATTCAGAAAATTGAATACGGTAATTGATAGTAGCCGTTTTTTGTTTTTTTTAAGAATGCTTGTAAGCTCTTCGTCGAACGTGTTGCTAGCTAATTAACAAAACTCCTTAACCTCAAATAAACTGTGTAATTCTAATAACACATACAAATATGTAATTCAAAGATTATGTAGGATGCGAACAATTATCAAACAATTCAATTTCGCGTTTTTTGGGGGGAGGGAGAAGAATTTCGGGGCATGAAAACTGAGGGCGCCAATGTAGAAACTGGCTTCAAACTTTCCTATAGTGCAGGCTCCATATATCGGCTCCTTGATTTGTCGAATCATTTGGTCCTGTTTTGTATTGTGCAAATTAAATATTGGCTACGTTAGTATTAGTTACCACTATATTTTTGTACAGAACAACTAATTAGCGTCATATATTCAATTGCATATTATCTATTGCTCACATGCATAGAAGTAATATTCAGAAGACGCTTAAACAGACGAAAACATTCATTTTGTTCTTATTTCATTTCCAAAATGAATACTACTGTACTCGTCTCATGTCTCATTCTCTTTTCAAGTACAACTGTTTTATCATGGCAAAACTTTAAGCCTTTATTAATCTTAACCTAAAATTGTGTTAGAAAAGCTGGGGAAAACTTAACATGACTGTGGCTTTTGATTGCAAAACTAATGATTAAGAGAAGAAAATGAATAATTCAAAATAACAGCGAGAAGTAACAATTCCAATAAGTTTTATAATGGAGGCAGAGAGTTTATGAGATGCATCTCAAGTGTTTACATATGGCCACAATAGTTACGTTTAGGTTTGTGCGGCAAAGACTTCCTCTGCTTATTTTCATCCAGTCATTTAATTCTTACGTCTGGAACTATGAATATTGTTGCTTTTGCTGTGTACTTGAACGTCGTCGCGATGTGTCTTATGTTATTCTAGTAGAAGCCTACAAGTTAGTAACATATAAACATATAGGGTTATATAATACAGGCGGGGTTATATAACACAGTTAAGACAGTTATATAACACGTTTCCACTGTAACGTTTAAGGCTAGGCCTCTCGGCGTTCTTTCTGTGTGCAAGAAACGTGGAATGGAGGAAAAGGGGATGAGTAATGATTCTTGTCCCCCGAACGCTTCGGCATATTTTTAGCTGCTATTTAAGATGACGCAGGAAAATCACGGTACTCTGACATAAAAAGGACAAGTGTCAACTCGAGAACCATTTTCAGTTAGATTAATTCATTTGGAGCGGACTGTGCATGGGCGATTGTGGGTTTAAAGTGTTTCATAAACCACAAGAGACTTCTACTTCATATGAAAAACGTACACGAATCCCAGGCCTTTTTTAGAATTAATTCCAACGTGATTTTGGTGCGGGTTTTAAGCGTGTTAAAACATTTAACTTTTGATGCTACCAAGTGTCTCATGCGTTTTTAATGTTCATGCAACATACATGTTTATAGGCGAGCGAGTTGGAAAAAAAGCATGAAAAAAGTATCAAAGCCGGGACCAACTAGCGTCTGCGAAATTATTGCCTGAGTACGAATGGAAGCTTTGATATCCTCAACGATATCCTCAACCCTAGTGCTATGATTCCCATTATGCAGATTCGCAAATAAAGAAAAATTCTAACGTTAGAGTGCCATGCATTACGCAGCGTTTCCACACCGGTTTATATTGTGGCTTTTCAAAAGGCTTGAGAATTATTTGCTTGTTTTTCTATGGCAGACTTGCAGAAAAGGCGCTAAAAATTCAGTATACAAAATTCAGTATTCAGTGGCAAAACCACTTGCAGTGGCAGATTTGCCTCAAGAATTTTAAAAGTAATGTTAGAATTAATTACGACGTTAAAATTATCAAAGTCCGTGTAATAAATTAAAAAAATTATCGAGATGCTGATCGTAACTTTTTTACGCTCACCCTCTTAAGCTTGAAAAGCGCATACTATAGTTATGTGAATAAAATGCTAAAATTGGGTTTTAATTTCCTGATCATGCGAGTTTATAGAATTTTTAAAACTTTCTATCACGGAAATGTACAACTTCTTTTAGGTCGATAGAGCGAAGTTGGTGAGAAATTCTATGCAATAGCCAGCGCAATTTTAGACTAAATACTAATAACTTTTTTAGAGCAGGTTAATGGGTTTTGATGGTTTAAGCTTTTAAAAGTATGGGTTATTAGTAATGAAAAGTGGGGCATGTCAGCTTTGATATTCCAAATTGTCTTACGGTTACCTGCATTTTTGCTGTTGTCTGAACAACCAAACCACCATGGTCCGACTGGTCTTGGGTAAACAGGATCTCCTTCTTCAACCTGTATTTAGATTGATCTTTAAAACTGTCTCTAAAGGATTAGGACACGAAAAGTATTTTTCCCCCTTACTTTGAAGCTTCGGTCGTTAAACCGCCAGTACTTTCCGTCTTTGAAGAAGTACGAGTAACCGTTGGAGTACCGGAAACCAGCATCCAAGTTGTTGGGTAGACCTTCCCAGTTGGATATGTTCTTAGGATATGTGCTTTCGATCGGCGGACGCTGAAAAGGATCAAACCTCCAGTAATTACTCCCTATAAAATAAAAATACTTTAAAAGCTTGGACTAGGCACGTTCATTTCATAAAGTAGAAAAGTTAGTCATAGTGCTTAATCTTTTATTTACTATTTGATTGAGGGATTTCATTATAAATTACCTTTGAAGAAGTAGATTTTTCCATTACCACTCCAGACAAATGCGGTATCAACGCTCTCAGGAACTCCTTGGAACCCTTCAGACATGTCTTTAGGGTAGCCAGAGTCAATTTTGAGGTTCGTGAACCGCCAGTACTTTGAGCCCTTGAAGAAGTAAGTGCGGCCGTTGTTCCAGTTGAAGGCAGCATCAATATTGGCAGGCAGTCCGCCCCAGTCTGTAGCTATGCTACGAGGAAAGCCAGAAGCAATACCGTCTCCTTCCAATTTGTAGTACTTGTCGCCTATACACAACATTGTTCGAGTAAATAATTCGGTTAGAAAACTTAGATTTAAAATCCCACCTTTGAAGACGTACGTGCTGCCGTCAGATGCAGAGAACATAGTATCGACTTTGCCGTCTGAACACAGACCAGTAGATCCGGGAGCTGCAGGCCGACCAGGTGTCACGACAGAATTTTTGGTTGTCACCACATTCTTGGGAACGGTAGCACCCACTTTATTACCGTAGAGCCACTAGAATTGAAAACGTGTAAGATTGTGAAAAAAAGGCTAAACGTAGGAAACGTAAAAGATAAGAAGCGTTTAGGGGAATGAGGCTAATTCCGGGGAATTACCTGGATGGCTTGCACGTCGTCATCATCAAGCTTAAAGTTGGATTCGTATCCGCGATAGTATGGTACCATGAGTGAATTTCCCACACTCGAATGAAGGAGGCCCAAGGCGTGGCCAAATTCGTGAGCCGCCACTTGAAACAAATTAGTTCCTACAACGTAATACATAAGCTTTGGGTTTTACTGTTTTGCAATTACACAGTTTCCTTAACTATCTTAACATTCTTTATTAAGCTAATTATCTTTTCATTAATTTTCCTAAATTATTTTAATATTTTTAAAATCCACTTTGAAGTTATCTCAGGCTATTTTCTAGCAACTTCAGGCTATACTAGATAGTGCGCTGTATTACGTACCATTGTGGGAACTGCGAGTCCAAGTCTCGGCATTATCGAAATAGACATTGCCACCATAAATGGGGAAATTAGCGCGCGCCAAAGTACCACCAGGTCCATCAAAGCGATTTTTATCCCCGCCCTTGAGTATTTCAAAGCTGAAACGAACACGATATTTAAAATTGCCTTGTTTAAAACAAATTTTCAGTGTTTTGGAGAGGCTGATACCTGATTTCTATGTGAACTTTTCCAGAAGATCTGGCTGAAAACGAGAGACCGGTTTTGTCGGCCCATACTTGGAAGGCTTTGGCTAATTCGCGGTCTACATCACTGGGAGTTAATTTGGGCGGGTACTTTGTAATCCGGTAAGTTAATTCCTTGACAGTCCACCGACTTCCTGCAAAAAAAAGAAGGCATGGAAAACTTAAAAGAAAAAAAAAATTCGACTTCTGTGAGATGTTTCCCCATTTTCCCCGTTTCAAGGTTAAAGAAGAACGATCTTATGGTAATCCTAATCAACAAAGTTCTTGCAAAGTTCCATATTGTGACCACATATTTTTTGGCTTAGAATGGTTACAGGCATTTTTCTTGCAATGATAAAATTAATCAAAGATGAGATTTATTGTTGATATTGTAACAACTTCAACGCGTAGGCTAAGACTGATCTATTTGGCATTAACATACAGTATATATACACACCAGGGACAAAGGGTCAATCAGGAAATATAGGTTAAGGAAAAGGTCAACGTTATGTACAAAGTAACGGGTCAGTAATCAGTTCCTAGTACAATTGGAGAGGTCACTTGGTCAAGTCTCAGGAGTCACCCAGGGCAAAGGAACACAATTGCATACGGTTCATTTCTACCACACTACAATATCAGCCTAGGGACAGTTGCAGATCAATGGCATTTGTGATGTTTTAAAGGGCAATAGGCTCCAACATCGCATATTGATTCTTATTGTACACATTATTCTAGGAAAGTGAATTTTGTTTCAAGTTTTTTACCAGCCATTCCTGAGTTATTGACTTACGAAATTGTGGCATTTTCCCGCCACGAAAGCTGTGACGTAGCGTACTCACGAAACATCACAGTCTTGGCCTACAAGCGCTTTGTTATTCACCGGTACCGTTAGACTTATTCTATGCTTGGTAAGTTCTAATTAAAAAATTGCAAGTAAGCTGCAATAATAATAATAATAATATAAAACACATTTTAGACTGTGTTGCTTACGGTTGCAGTATCAGTGGAAAGTTCTTTTGTATAGGGATCTCTATACTTTCCCAAAAGACACAGACAGAAGACGGCAAAATGTTTTGCAAGTGCCAAAGACTAGGGCTAATTTTGTGGACTTTTTGACAAACATTTCACCGAATATCAATTTGATAGTATTGTGAGAAAGTGCTTTTCTCTGTTAAAAACTCTGACAACCAGACGACTCTCGACCACCAGACCAAACCGGATTCGCAATCCACAAGCCACGTTCGCAACTCTGGACGCCCCTATAAAAGGGGGCAACAGGTCGTGAACTCGCTCTCTTGTCCACCAGCTCTCTTGCCCACCAGCGCTCTTGTCCACCAGACCTCTCTTGAACTTCCGGCTCTCGCCCACCAGACCTCACCTGTACTTCTCTCGTTCACTCGCGCTCTCGTCCTTCAGACCGTGTGTATCTTGCCCTCGTGTTCTGTGTCCGTGCCCAAATCCGGACCTCGTGTTCCTTAATCCTTCTGATCATTATCTCCTGTAATTCTGACCATCCAGTCCATATTCAACCGGATCTAGACCAACCTAGTCCACCTTTGTAAATTAATTTCCGACCACGTTCAGCCCTTCAGGCCCAGTTAAATACATACACTCTAAAACCCTAAATTCGTAAGTTAACTACTTACACCGGTGCGTGGAATAAAGGCTGCTATTGGTAAATCCACACTCTTACAGTATTGTTGGTCGACAGTTACGAATGGGATTTCGGTCAAAATGTCGTGGTAGGAGTTGGTTGCCAATAACCGCTATCCCTACTAAGTTTGTTAGGCCGGCTGCTGTGTCTGGGCTGCGCTCGGTGCACCCAAAACTAAGAAAACCACTGCTATTAACTCATCAAATTCCGTCCCTTCATCCTCCAGAATGCCTCTTATGGCGCAATACTCGCTTTCGTCACTCTTCTGCCATTTTTTCGTTTAGAAAGCTCACTTTGACATTTTGCACACTTGAAACACAGGGTCTGTAGAGCGTACAGGAAGCACGGCGTGCGTACGCAACGTCGCAGGTGACCGCGCCAGCCAATGGCAAAAATGCCCCGTTTGAAGCTTAGATTCCTGATTTTCGTAATATCACAGTTACTTTTCACGTATGATAAAAAGAGACATATAATCGGAAACTCTTTGTTATTCTTTATTTAAGACAAAGTTGTTTTTTGGTGTCAATTGCCCTTTAATATGAGTAAGGACTTACGTTAGGACAGAAATGTTCCTTTACGTTGTTTTTTAAACCAATTGGTGTATATAACATGTTTCAGTAAAAAAAAAGTTTGATTTACCGTGCAAAGCATAACGCTTCTTCCTGGGTGAGCTGCCAGTTTCGACTTTATCCTTGACCCCACATCGAGGCAAGCTCATGAGATGCATTGTTTCGTGATCCAGTGTACCTATGGATAAAAAGAAGGAAGCGCTTAATCAGTTCAACGCTTTGGGGTCCATTCTTAAGAGACTTAAATGTCATAAAAATATTGGGTATTCTAACCCGCAGAATCTAACATTTACGATCCGGGATTACACAGCTTCGTAAGACCAAGTTAAAGTTTTTGAAATCAGGACGTTAGAAGAAAAGATAACAGGCCTTTTAAACGCCTTTATACAATCTCTGTTACAAGGCATGCACAGTTTCCAGATAGCTTGATATGTGAAGTCCCTCATCGGATAACTAATAAGCCGTAAATTTCTGTTGAGTTTTAGTTATTTGTTATTCGTTTTCGTATATATCAATTAATTTCAGGACCAGCGCCTTCTGTCTATTACATACCGCGAATAGTTCAATGGCTGGCAGCATAACAAAAAAAAAACTCACTTGATAGCAAGGGTTATGTGTTGTGTTGTAGCATACCAGTGCAAGGCCTCTGAAATGGGAAAAACTCGTTTGTGCCGTTCTTTTTACGGACAATAGTTACTAGGGAAGTCCGCGGACACGTATCCGGTGCTGCTTTATGTTATCACACCCTGTTATTTGACTTAGTTCAGTACCTTGTTCCGGTCTAACCTTTCAGAAATTTCATAGTTTATTCTATGCTTTTGAAAATCCAATAAGAGCAAATCAATTAAACCATTTCTTCCGCTCTAGCTTCACTAGTTTTATTTTTAACCATAAAAAACGTCATCCTGAAAATGTATAAGTTAAACCCTCACCTGTTTGGTTGACGCCGGCAAAAGATTGAAATTCCTGAATGGCATTTCGCAACACATCGCCCGAAATTAGGGCGCCAGATTCAGGGTTTTGGGACGTGTCGCCCAAGTAGCCAAACTGTTCCAGATACATCTATAAAACAAAACGCACAAAGCGATTTGTAGGTCATTAACAAGTTTTTGTCATTCATAAATCTCCCGCGATACATAGTAATAATTTGTATTGCGGTAAGTTAAGTCAAGCGTTAAGTTAGGTCAAGCGTTTTGAGGAATTCATTAGCATTAGGGAAAGTTTTCGCTCTTCTGGCCTGTTGTGTTATTATTGAGTGTGTGAGAATTGCACAAGTGAAAACTATTCTTCTCTGATCTACGTTTCCAGGCAAATATGATAAACGCTATTTATCTTGTCTCGCATAGGTTAAATGTTTAACAAAAACGATTTCACTTTTTTATGCAGATCAAGGTTTGCCCTTTTCATTAGCTTTCCTCTCCGGAAGTTAAACCAATGTGTAGTTAACAATAAGGCTGGAAGAAGTGGAAGGAATGCTCTTTCAAGTTCTCAAATTACGCGAATAAACGCAATGATCCGAGTGGCTAATTTTCGGGGCGTATTTGCGGAAGCACTACTTTGCTCTCCTTTTGACCTTTTTGGGTAGAGAAACTTGGAGGGGAACTAAACGAAGCGGATATAATAACAGATCACAATTAGCCTTCTTCTACGTAATAATAAAAAGTCAATTTTTTTGCAACGGAATGCGTAGACAAAGGTTGGAAAGTAAACAGTTACGTTACGTTCATCATTTTATATCATTCGAGGTTGATCTGGAGATCTGGAATCTTGCTGGACTTCCAACCTTTTTTTACATAATCTTGTACTTGACATAGGACTAGATCCAACTTTTGTTCTTGTAGTATGAGGAAGGCCATCCAAGATTTCGAGATTGCAGCAAGTTGCAATGGAAGTGTAATTCAGTGTAATTCAGTGTAAGTTTGAGGCAAAGAAGATCTGGAGAATGCATCAGCATTGCCCTTTTCTTCCAATCTACGAAACTCCATATTCTAAAAATAGGCGGCTATAGCTTTAGCGCCCACCTCTGCATCCGGGCAGCTGCAGTAGCAGAAATTCCTGACTTCGGACCCAACATCGCAAGAAGAGGCTTATGGTCCATACGTTTCTGAAACTTTGCTGGAGCTGAAGAAATATCGAAAGGCAACCGACTATACTGGAAAAGCCCCCACTGGCTATTAACTGTATAGTCAATGGCCGCGAATATGGTTCCAACGCAAGTTGCAAATAGGCTTGCAACAAGTCTTTGGTGAAAGACTTTGTTGAAATCAGGTCCCCCTAGGGTAGCGAACAAGGACGCAGGCTTTGGGTACTGGTCCACTAACAATTCCGAGTTGACAGACATCTTCTAATCACCACATATACGTAAACGACCATTTGGCTTTGGAATGACCACAATGAGTTTTGGTCGTTGTGTCGGCAAAGGAACATAACTCTCAAAGTTTCTTTCAGGCATACTCCCCGACCAATATGATAAAACAGGGCCCTCTTCTGTTCAATGTCCACGATTCCGTTTGCCAAGTAGAATTGACGCAGACGACTAAAGTAGACTTTCCAACTGCTACTTTTGAAAAGGGTTCGATGTTTCCCAGCACGCGACACAAACATTTACGGGATTTTCGGTTGAAACAGATGAAGCAGTCGCTATAGTGGTTGACGTTGCCATTGTCAGCGGAGAATTTAGAATGAAACAGTTCGCCATATTTACAGCACAATGATGAAGGCACAGGGTGAAAGCTAGAAGTTACATAGCAGGAGCAAAATGGGAGGATTTTGAAAATACCAGACTTAGCAACTGAAAAGTCAGAACCAAATCCCGCATGCAAAATTAAATGTATCTTCCCATCCTCGTCGCCAAAAGTTGTTATATACGAAGGTTAGCGAAGTGAGTAGGTCTGTCTAGTAGCAGGAGCTGAACTGCTTATATTCTTTGCGATGGCAACAAGGGTACGATGCCAGCACCATCTTGTTTACATACGTTAATCATAACACGTTCCACGGCAATCACCATACTTCATACGCAACCTAATGAACTCTTCAACTAACAAACTGTTGGGTCTTTAACAATACAAAAGGCCCCTTCTTGTCTTTAAATTTATTTGTATATAATGGTTTCGAAATGAATAAGCTAGCTTACCATTGCTTGTGTGCCTGACGTAGGCGTAGGCGCACTCACGACAGTCTTGCATAGAGCACATAGTCCGAGTAGGAAAATCCAATTAGCCATTTTGCAACGAATAGAGTTTTTGTACATACATGTAGACTTGACAAGCTTGCGAAGCAACTTGCATCGATTTCAACTTGAAACTCTTGAATCGTGACAACCGTCTCAAAACTGGATCCTAACCGGTTATGTATCCTCCTAACCGGTTATTACCGGTTGTAGTTTTTTATATGGGGTGACCCGGAGATTTTAAATTGAGGGGCTGCGAGTGAAGAAATTGCTAGTTTATATCAAGTTTCGTGAAACGAACGCTTTCTCTTGCGCAAGTTACTCCTCAGCATTCATTTTTTTTTTGTTTGGCGGGAATCCAGTATCGATGTTTTCTTTCAGTAAGCTGGATTAAACTACTAGTTACAGAGCTATTATGAAAAAAAACAGATTCAGTCGAGAGGAATTTTTCGTTTCAATCTAGTGACTTTATTATTGTTTAGCTTTCATTGCATTGAAATCAGCAATGATTGATAACTTCTGATTACCTTTGCTGTTATACACTCTTCCGTGGCCGCTATAATAATGCTGTGGCCGCATAATGCCTGTAAAAAATATGCCTAAAAAATAAATATTACTTTGTAAAAGAAAATATTGTTTCTTGTTTAATTGTATATTTCTGCTATGTTCTTATAAAAACTACAAATTTCAAAATACAACGCAATGAAATTCACAACAAGTCGAAGTGCTGCTTGCGGGTCCCCACTCTCGGTAACACGGTTACCGAGAGGACTGAAATTAATATTCCAATACATCTCAGTCGTGTCACTGTGTGTGCTAATCCTTTTTATACCTTCACAACCATAAATCAAAAATAGCGAATTACTGCTGATATAAGTCGCGGACTGTTTGGAAACACGAATCACAACTTTCTTCGAATTTAACTGCTGATGTAAAACTCGCAGACTGTTTAGAAACATGAATCACAACTTTGCAGAATATAACTGCTGATGTAAAACATGTTTACTTCTAAAACTTTCAAAATACACAGCATATTACTATTACAGTAAGGCATGTGTGAATTAGACTTCAAATTCAAATTCATTGTCTCTTTCATGAAAACAGGCGGCACCAGTACTGAATATCATGTAAGTCTTCAATTGGTGTATTATTTAGGCATAAACTTGGCTGCTGCTTGTGAGCGCAAGTTACATGCAACCAAGATTTACACATGCTGCAACAAAGCCAAGTAATATTTTCATGGTCGTCATCAGGATCGTTTCGTTTGCAGCAACCGGCGCAGAGTTGTGGTACGATGTCAATTAAAACGTCGGCAGGGTCATCTTAGATCCATGTCTCCGGAAGACACTCGATGGTTTGTTATTGTACGGCTTGCGTGTCCGATGAAATTCTCTTTGAGGTACAAACTTCGCATTAGGACGGACGTTAGTTAACTTTTCGTACGTATCTTTTACAATATTGTGTACAGGTGGTCTACTGTTAAAAATTACCGCTGTAGCCATAGCAGCCTCCACATCGTGAAGTGCTCCAGGATCAGTTGTTAACGAATCACGAATGTGATCACAGCGTTTAAAAATTTTTGCCTGGTAAAAGCAAGGCGTTTTATGTTTTCTAACGACATTTTCTAGCTGGTCCTTTTCAGCGGTCTGATATTCAACTAATGAATCTCCGAGGACACGCGACTGACGCAGATGTCATTTAAAACTGGGGTAATATTATGGATATGCTTGCAGACAAAATGATAATTATAAAAATCGTCACACGAGCATCAAAATACATCCCTGCAAGCTCCGCAATATCCACATCGATTAATGCGACAACGGTATCCCAAATCTCCAGCCATTTTAACACTACTACAATGCCACTACTATTCCATCATTACTCGGAGCTTGGCAAACGAAAAAGTGTTCCAACCATGAAAGATGCTGACCTATTTCTAGGTCAGGAATGCTCAAAGCTACCCCAACTATACAGTTAAAAAGGAAGGATTACTCGCGAACAGCACCTGTACGCGTGTCAAATATCTACAGCGATATGCCTGCTTTAGGGAAGATCCGCGGCATTAAATTTTGCCTATTCGGCGTAGCCATGGTTCATGAAAATGGGACTATCATGGTTCATCGAGAATGGGACTATCTCGTACCCTCTTTTGTTTCAAACCGCTCCTCCTTCCCGATGATAATGGAGCATTTTCTATAACCAGTCTTTCATCCCAAAAATGGTAAGGAGTACTTCGCGATTTGCGTCCAAGGCGTAGGCTGTGTTTCTTTTAAAAACAACTTCAAAACCTTTATCTGCAAACTTCATTACTGAAATAAGGGTTCTTTTCAAATCTGGGACATGGAGCGTTTCTATTAAAGTCGCGTTAACACCTTCCCTGATTGCGATTTTCACGTTGCCTACTCCAACTATTTTAGTCGTCCGGTTGTTGGCCAGGTTCAGAGGCTTGTGAAGCGACTTAAGATCCGAAAAACGTCTGGTCTCTGAAGTCGTGTGGGAGGTCGCTCCACTGGCAAGGCACCATAACTTCTTTTTAGGCGGGCGACTATTCAAACCGTTTTGAAAGGCAAATTCAACAGCCGCGCTTGAACTTTCTTGCTCGTCCCGAACAGGCGTTGGTGCTCGGCATTCGGCCGCCCTGTGGCCCGTCTTTTTACAGCGATGACATTTGAACTTAAATCCCCTGAAGGCCTGCTCTTCGTTCTCTTGTACTTTTCCATTCCCCAGGCGATGGCTTCGCTTCGCAAACATCTTCTAATGAGTCTTCTTCCTTATTCCCCCTCGTTTGAAATTCTTCCATTACTTTTATTTTCAAAGCCTCGGGCTTCGGCAACCCGTCGCGAGATTCGATTGCACAACGAACGTTCTCAAATGTACCAGGTAAGCTATACAGCAACATGATGGACAAAAGGTCGTCGTTTACCTCGATGTCCATTTCTTGCAGCTTATCCACGGTGTCGAAAAACACATCCACATGCTGTTTAACGTCGTCGTCGCCTTCTTTCATTTTCGATAGGGTGAGACGCTTGAATAAAGTGGCTTTTCTTGCCGGCCCTCTGGATTGGTAAATGCTTTCAAGCTTCGACCATAGCTCTCTGGCGGTCTTGCAGTTCTTAACTTGTTTTAACTCCGAAGCGCTGATACATAAAATCAGGTCCGCTTTCGCTTTCTTATCCCCAGCTTCCCATGCTTGATTGTGAACGCGTTGTTTTCGGTGGGTTCAGGTTTGATGCTGGAACTGTCGACGTATTGCCATCCGTCTGTCTTCATCAGGAGAGTTTCTGCGTGTAGTTTCCCCGAATCGTAATTGTCCTTATTTAGGGGATCAATGCGGAACTTCGCTTCTGCCAGATTTTAAGCTAAGTTCTCGATAAAGCAATTTCACTTGAAGATTTCACGTCAAAGAATTACTATACTGGAAATAGTTTCTATGGGAAGGGCTTCCCTGGGCTCATAACCCGTTGTAACTACCTTTGAATGAACATACAACACAGCTTCCGTACTATAAGGAACTCGGACTGTATTCGAATAACGTGAAAGGAAGACTGAACATAGAGAACCAAACATAAGAGAACTGAAAGGGGTACAAGATGGGGTGAGGTAACGTAGCAATATTCTTATTTCCTAACTTTCCTTATACCCAACACTTCGCGATTTTTTAAAAATTCCTTTTTAAAAAATCGCGCTTTATGTGACGAAGCCAGATGTTTGATTTTTTTAAAGTTACAATTTCATTTCTTAGGGCTCCCGTATACCTTAGATTATAGACAGGAAAGAGTCACAGAGGCATCCAACTTTTTTTTTAAATTTCCAACTTTTATTTGGAGGGCGCAAATGTCCAAACTGTCTTCAAACTTGCCTGTAGGGTGTCGGCTCCATACAAGGTGCTCCTTGATTTGTTGAACATTTTGGTCCTGTGTTTTGTTTTGTGCAAATTGTATATTGGTTAAATGTTAGTAGAAGCTACTAAATGACGCCTATTCGGAGGATCGAACCTACCAAAAGCTTACCAATCTGACCGCTAACCGTTCTGTGGCGTGCTGTGGGTATTGACGAGAGCAGTTTCTGACTGGGAACGTGAACTAATGAATATTGAATTTAACTGATATTAGTACCCCCCAAGTTAACGTCATGTTGACGTTTCTTCTATTTAGTGTAGTTCCCAGTTACGGCATGTTATTTTTTTCCAGGGATTAGGTTAGGTTTGGTTAGGTTATGTTTGTTAGGTTTAGCTAGGTTAAGGGTGGTTCACACTATGATTCAAAATCAAAAATCACCATTCAAAATCAAGAAAAGCACTGACTGGGGGGTGTGGTTTGGTCTGATTTGGTCTGACTAGTGCCATTCAAATAGGATTGAATTTGGGTCGTTTGATTGTTGTGATTTGTGTGACTTACCACATTGCCAAGCAAAGTTGTATGAAAAACATGCAGGAAACTTTGGTTTTTGAGCAGATAAATAATAAATGAAACTGTAAAAAGCCATCCGGATTTACTGAATTAGTATTATAAAGTTTTATTGAGCAGCCAAAATAACTTGCGCTCAACAAAACTTTATAATACTAATTCAGTAAATCCGGATGGCTTTTTACAGTTTCATTTATTATTTATCTGCTCAAAAACCAAAGTTTCCTGCATGTTTTTCATACAACTTTGCTTGGCAATGTGGTAAGTCACACAAATCACAACAATCAAACGACCCAAATTCAATCCTATTTGAATGGCACAAGTCAGACCAAATCAGACCAAACCACACCCCCCAGTCAGTGCTTTTCTTGATTTTGAATGGTGATTTTTGATTTTGAATCATAGTGTGAACCACCCTTTAGGTTTGGTTAGGCTAGGCTAGGTTAGGTTAGGAGACTCGCTCCGAAAAGGCATCAAAAGGAGCACCTAAATGCCCGAAGCAGACAACTTGTGGATGTCATCGAAAAGGCGTCAAGAGACGCACCCTAATCCTAATAATCCTGCAAATTCTAAGCTTCATATTCACCTTCTTTACCAGAAGGTGGCACCACATGTTGGGGGAAAAGGGGAAAATTTCCTCCGAATAGGCGTCATGTAGCCTCTTGTAATGTTAGTTTTCAGTTTGTTTTTGTATGGTCACAGATGGATAGGTTTTAAGGCT
This sequence comes from Lepidurus apus apus, assembly GCA_022832285.1. Lineage (NCBI taxonomy): Eukaryota > Metazoa > Arthropoda > Branchiopoda > Notostraca > Triopsidae > Lepidurus > Lepidurus apus. The sequence continues at coordinate 171,558 of JAGJRO010000013.1, read as the reverse complement.
TGTATTGGTCTGAAGCTCGTTCTACTCTGTCCCCTTAACTGGGAACATCGGTGTGTTATACCCTCCACCGAGTAATCGTTTGCACAACGTGAAGACACAATCCTTACATTTCTCAGTAAACCAACAATTAGCAAAACAACAAACAGCAAGGTCAGTGTTCAGTTCCCCTATCGTTCCCTACAGGCCCCCTAACCTTGGCCTTGGTCCGTGACAGTATATAACACATTAGTGCCATATATTCCATTGCATATTCCATATTGCTCATATGCACATAAGTAATATTCAGAAGACGCTTAAACTGACGAAAACATTCATTTTCATTTTGCTCTTTCTTTCAGGTTTCACAAATAAGTTTTATAATGGAGGCAGGGAGTTTATGGGATGTTTCTCAAGTATTTACATATGGTCACAATAACACAGCAGCTTCTTACTCGGTTTTTGAGGCCCAACAATGAATTAAACTCAAATGTGGGTTTACAATCTTAGATTTTCTGAAAGAGGGTTCACGGACGATAATAGAACAATTAAAGTGACGGTAAAGGTCCAAATACAGCCATTTGTTACATAAGATGCCGAGTTACGTTTAGGTTTGTGCAAAGTCTCTTCTAGAATGTCTTTCTCCGTACTAGCTTCGTATTCATCATCCTCTGCTTTCCGGGTCAGTGAGCCTTTCTTACGGTTGAAACTATGAAAGTTGTTGTTTTTGCTATGTACTTGAACGTCGTCGCGATGTGTCTTGTCAGGCTGATAGAAGCCTGGAAAGTTAGTAACATAAACATACGGTTATATACACAGTTTCCACTGTTGTTCTTAAGACTAGGCCTCTAAGCGTTTTTTTCTGTGTGCAAGAAACTTGGAATGGAGGAAAAGGGGACGAATAAGGATTCTTGTCGGGCGAACGCTTCGCCACATTTTTAGCTGCTATTTAAGTTGCCGCAGGAAAATCACGGTAATCTGACAAAAGAAAGGACAAGTGTCAACTAGAGAACCACTTTTCGTTAGATTAGTTCATTTGGTGCGGTCTGTGCGTGGGCGATTGTGAGTTCAAACTGTTTCGTAAACTACAAAGAGACTCGAAAGCTGTTTTAGACTAATGGAAAATTGCCAGACGGTGTGGATCAGTAAGAAACGTTTACGAGCAACAACAGCAATAAGTGGCCTTCTACTTCACATGAAAAACGTACACGAATCCCAGGCTTTTGTCAGAATTAGCTACAACGTGATTTTGGTGCGGGTTTTAAATGTGTTAAAACATTTAACGTTTGGTACTACCAAGTGTCTCATGCGTTTTTAATGTTCATGCAACATTCATGTTTAGGCGAGAGGGATGGAAAGAAAACATGCCAAAGTTTAATAGCCGGGACCAATTAGCATATGCGAAATTGTTGCCTGAAGACGAATGGAAGCTGTGATATCCTCAACGATATTCTCAACTCTAGCGCTATGATTTCCATTATTCAGATCCCCAATTAAAAAAAAATTATAATGTGAGATTGCCATGCATTACGCAGCGTTTCCCACACCGGTTTATATTGTGGCTTTTCAAAAGGCTTGAGAATTATTTGCTTTTTGTCTACGACAGGCTTGCAAAAATAGTCGCAAAAGTATCCAGTATACTTTTAGCCACTTTGTGGCAAATTTGCCTCAACAAGTTAGGAGTAAATTTTATAATTAATTACAACGTTAAAATGTTCAAAGGCTGCGTAATATTTTTTTAATTGCCGAGGGGCTGATCGTAACTTTTTTACGTTCACCCTCTTAGTCTTGAAATGCAAATAGTAAATGTGCGAATAAACTATTAAAATTGAATTTTAACTTTTTAGTCATGCGATTTTATACAATTGCTAAAACTTTTTTATCGCGGAAATGTAAAACTTTTTTTAGGTCGAAAGAGCGAAGATTGAAGAGAAATTATATGCAATAGCCAGCGCAATTTTAGCCAAAATACTAAGAGTTTTTGCAGAGCAGTCGAAATTAATGGGTTCTAACGAGTTTAAGCTTTTATAAGTATTACGGCAGTTTTGAGGCCGAAATATAAGCTAAGAAGGAGCTGTTTTCATAGCGCTTGAGAGTGGTTTCTCACCTGCGTCGAGTATATCAGCTTCCCTGTCGTCTTCATGGGGCTTGTCGGCTTGGATATCCCAAAGTGTATTACGGTTACCTGCATTTTTGCTGTTGCCTGAACAACCGAACCACCACTGTCCGGCTGGTCTTGGGTAAGCAGGATCGCCTTCGTCAACCTGCATTTAGATTTATTTTTAAAACTGTCTCTAAAGGATTAGGACACGAAAAGTTTTTGTCCCCCTTACTTTGAAGCTTCGGTCGTTAAACCGCCAGTACTTTCCATCTTTGAAGAAGTACGAGTAACCGTTGGAGTACTGGAAACCAGCGTCCAAGTTGTCGGGTAGACCTTCCCAGTTGGATATGTCCTTAGGATACGTGCTTTTGATCGGCGGACGCAGAGCAGGATCAAACCTCCAGTACTTGCTCCCTATAAAATAAAAAATACTTTAGAAACTTGGACTAGGCACGTTCATTTCATAAAGGATAAAAGTTAGCCATACTGCTGAATCTTTTATTTACTATTTGATTGAGGGATTTCATTATAAATTACCTTTGAAGAAGTAGATTTTTCCATTACCACTCCAGACAAATGCGGTATCAACGCTCTGAGGAACTCCTTGGAACCCTTCAGACATGTCTTTAGGGTAGCCGGAGTCAATTTTGAGGTTCGTGAACCGCCAGTACTTGGAGCCCTTGAAGAAGTAAGTGCGGCCGTTGTTCCAGGTGAAGGCAGCATCAATATTGGCAGGCAGTCCGCCCCAGTCTGTAGCAATGCTACGAGGAAAGCCAGAAGCAATTCCGTCTCCTTCCAATTTGTAGTACTTGTCGCCTATAAACAACATTATTTGAGTAAATAATTTGGCTAGAAAAGTTAGATTATATCTCACCTTTAAAGACGTACGTGTTACCGTCAGGTCCAGAAAACATAGTATCGACTTTGCCGTCTAAACACAGATCAGTAGATCCGGGAGCTGCAGGCCGACCAGGTGTCACCGCATTCGTGGGAACGGTAACACCCACTTTCTTACCGTAGAGTGACTAGAATTGAAAACGTAAAAGATTGTAAAAAAAATAGGCTAAACGTAAGGAACGTAACAGATAAGAAGCGTTTAAGGGAATGAGGCTAATTCCGGGGAATTACCTGAATGGCTTGCACGTCGTCATCGTCAAGTTTAAAGTTGGATTCATATCCGCGATAGAATGGTGCCATGAGTGCACTTCTCACATCCGAATGAGAGAGGCCCAAGGAATGGCCAAATTCGTGAGCCGCCACTTGAAACAAATTGGTTCCTACAACATAAAGCTTGGGATTTTAGTCTTTTGAAATTACATAGATTTTTAATTATCTTATCATTCTTTATTAAGGTAATTATTTTTTCTTAATTTTATTAATGGTTTTAATATTTCAAGCTCTGTTGAAGTTATTTCACGCAATTTTAAAGCTACTTTAGGCTATATTAGATAGTGCGCTGTATTGCGTACCTTTGTAGGAGTTAAGAGTCCAAGTCTCGGCCTCATCGAAATGGGCATCGCCACCGTAAATGGGGAAATAAGCGTGCGCCAAAGTACCACCAGGTCCATCAAAAGGATCTCCATCCCCGTGCTCGGATAATTCAAATCTGAAACGAATGCGGTATTTAAAATTGCCTTGTTTAAAACAAATTTTCAGTGTTTTGGAGAGGCTGATACCTGATTTCTATGTGAACTTTTCCAGAAGATCTGGTTGAAAACGAGAGATCGGTTTTGTCGGCCCATACTTGAAAGGCTTTGCCTAATTCGCGATCTACATCACTGGGAGTTAACTTGGGCGGGTACTTTGTAATCCGGTAAGTTAATTCCTTGACACGCCAACGACTTCCTGCAAAAAAAGAGCATGGGAAACTTTGAAAAAAAAATTCCGACTTCTGCGAGGTTTGTAATATCCTTGATGGAATCGAAAGTTGGATTCGCTTTGTTTCCCCATTGTCCCCTTATCAAGGTCAAAGAAGAACGATCTTATTGTAATCCTGTTCACAAAATTCCATTGTTTCCTACAATTTTTTGGCTTAGGATTGTAGCAGGCATTTTTCTTGCAATCGCAAAGTTAATTAAAGATGCGCTTGGTTGTTGATATCAGCTTAGTGACCATTGCAGATAGATGGCATTTGTGACGTTTTAGTATGAGTTAGGACAGAAACGTTTCTTTGTGTTTTTTTTGTTTGTTTTTTAATCAATGGGTGTATACGCATATTTTGGTAAAAATGTTCGATTTACCTTGCAAAGCGTAACGCTTCCTCCGGGCTGAGCTGCCGCTTCCGACTTTATCCTTGACCCCACATCGAGGCAAGCTCATGAGATGCATTGTTTCGTGATCCAGTGTACCTATGGATATACAAGGAAGGAAGCGCTTAATGAGTTCAACGATGTAAGATTCATTCTTAAGCGATTTAAACGTCATAAATATATTAGGTATTCTAGCCAGCAGAATCTAACATTTACGATCCGAGATTACACAGCTAGTAAGATCAAGTTAAAGTTTTTGAAATCAGGACGTTAGAAGAAAAGATAACAGGGCTTTTAAACACCTTTATACAATCTCCGTTAAAAGGCGTGCAAAGTTTCCAGATAGCTTCATACATGAAGTCCCTCGTCAGATAACTCGATAAGCCCTAAATTTCCGTTGAGTTTTGGTATTTGTTATTCGCTGTCGTATTCTTTATCGATGAATTTCAGGACCAGGGCTTTTGTCTACTACATATCGCGAATAGTTCAATGGCTGGCAGAATAACAAAAAAAAACTCACTTGATAGCAAGGGTTATATGTTGTGTTGTAGCATACCAGTGCAAGGCCTCTAAAATGGGAAAAACTCGTTGTTTGTGCCGTTCTTTTTACGGACAATAGTTACTAGGGAAGTCCGCGGACACGTATCCGGTGCTGCTTTATGTTATCACACCCTGTTATTTGACTTAGTTCAGTACCTTGTTCCGGTCTAACCTTTCAGAAATTTCCTAGTTATTCTATACTTTTGAAAAATCCAATAAGAGCAAATCAATTAAACCATTTCTTCCGCTCTAGCTTCACTAGTTTTATTTTAACCATAAAAAACGTCATCCTGAAAATGTATAAGTTAAACCCTCACCTGTTTGGTTGACTCCGGCAAAGGATTGAAATTCCAGAATGGCATTTCGCATTACATCGCCCGAAATTAGCGCATCCAATGTAGGATTTTGGGACTTGGGGTCCAAGTAGCCAAACCGAGCCAGATACATCTGGAAAACAAAACGCACGAAGCGATATGTAGGTCATTAACAAGGTTTTGTCATACATAAATCCCCCGCGATCCATAGTAATAATTTGTATTGCGGTGCGTGAATAGAGAGGTCACGCGTTTTGAGGAATTCATTTGCATTAGTGAAAGTTTTCGCTCTTATGACCTATTGTTTTATTATTTAGCGTGTGGGAATTGCACAAGTGAACCTATTCTTCTCTGATCTACGTTTCCAGGCACATATGATAAACGCCTGTTGAAACGGGGTAGAAACGATGACCTACTTTTCGTTCAACGTTCTAGTTATCTTGTCTCGTAGGTCAAATGTTTAACAAAAACGGTTTCACTTTTTTCATGCAGATCAAGGTTTTCCCTTTTCATTAGCTTTCCTCTCCGGAAGTGAAACGAAACGTGTAGTTAACAATAAGGCTGGAAGAAGTTGAAGGACAAGCGCTCTCAAGTTCTCAAATTACGCAAACAAACGCAATGATCCGAGTGGCTAATTTTCGGGGTGTATTTGCGGAAGCATTACTGTGCAATTCTTTTTAACTTACTTTGGTAGGGGGGAGACTTGGAGGGGAATTAAACGAAGCGGAAATAACAAGAGAGCATAATTAGCCTTCTTTTACATAACAATAAAAAGCCTATTTTCTTTGCAACGGAATGCCCAGCGTTGGAAAGTAAACAGTTACGTTATCGTTCATCAATTTATCTGTCGAGGTTGATGGAGTTTTCCCAACAGTGGCACAAGATGAGATAATAAACACTCGGGAATTTTGCTGGACTTCATCCGTTAAGCAACACAAGGCGCAAATTAACCGACGTCAATGTCGCCGATCGTTTTTGTCTGGCAATCGATTTGAGTATATACTGTGCGTTCCATGGCAACCACCAACCTTCATATATAAACCTAATGAACTCTTCAACTCAACAACCTGTTAGGTCTTTAACAATGCAAAAGGCCCCTTCTCTCTAAATTTCTGTATATTTAATGGTTACGAAATGAATAAGCTAGCTTACCATTGCTTGTGTATCTGACTGGATCGGTCGAGACGTAGGCGCACTAACGACAGTCTTGCTTAGAGCACATAGTCCAAGTAGGAAAATCCAATTAGCCATTTTGCAACGAATAGAGTTTTTGTACATGTGTGTAGACTTGACTAGCGTGCGAAGCAACTTGCAGTGATTTCGAGAAATTTGTGAACACGTCAAAACATTGAAATCACTTTTCTCTTTACATTATGCACTGATAGGTTCTAAAAGGTTAGGTTTGGGTAAGCGTTCCCGCTTCTAAAGCCAAGAAATTTTGAAGAAATTTCGTGAGCGGTGGGGAACGATACGAAGTGAATTGATGGAAGTGGGCTACTACTGAAGGACGACCAGTGTCGCTGGCTTTTTGAGGTAGATAGCAAACCTGGGCGGGACTATCGGGAATGTCGGAAACCTTTGACCACAACAGCCCGAGCCAGGCTGGCGTTATGCAACTTTTAGCACAGAGCAAGTACAAAAACCTACGGAACCATGGCATGAATCACCTTTGTAAGATCTTCCGGACCTAGAACTTCTTCCGGAAGTGGTAGCCTCGAGTGTTAGTTAGGGGGCGGATAATACAGCTCCGTCTCCGGAGGAGATTAACATGATGTGAGAAAGGGAGATCTTAGAAAACAGCGAAGGCGACCGAAAGGCATGCGTCATCCTATGCGTAGGCGAGCGGGACATTTGCCCTCAAGGAAACTCCTGAATCGTGACCACTGTCTTAAGAAAAACTGGTTCCTAACCGGTTATTACTATAGTTTTTTACGTGGAGCGACTCGGAGATTGTAAATTGAGAGGCTGCGAGTGAAGAAATTGCTAATTTGTGCCAAGTTTCGTAGAAGCGAACGCTTTCTCTTGCGCAAGGTTCTCCTCAGCATCCGGTGAGTCGTTCGTCAAAAAGCTCAGAGTGCCAGAAAAACAATCGTGTAGCGTTATAGCAACATTGTTTAAAGTGGAAATAAGATCATGTTATTCATAGAGGGGGTCGTGTTTCTGTGAGTCATTTTGGCAAATGAGTGTTCCTAACTTCCTTTGTCCCTAAAATGATTCTTCCTTCTTGATCCTTTTTTATGGCCGGATTTGAATGCTATTTTTGACACATAAGGACGTCGATCGTTTAGTAAATAGCATACAATGAAATCTAGTCCTCTGACTCATGCCGAAGAGGAGGGATTCAAGTTCATGTTCCGGTGACAAAAGTGAAAGACTGCTTTTCGTTATTTTTTAGCTTTTCGTTCGCTTTAATGACGTGCAATAGGCGCTATCTTTGACGCGCTTAATGTATTACGTTCCTTAATTGAGGGAAACATGTGGTTTACTTTGTTCCGTCCTGTGTAGGTTTTATGCAGTGGCATGGAGATTGTAGAGGAAGGAACTTTGCGGTGCTGTCGTGTAAACGGAGCTTATTTCTGTTTGACGGGAAATCCCGTATCGATGTTTTCTTGAGAGTAAGCTGGATTAAAATACTTGTTACTGAGCTATTATTAATAAACCTAGAATAAGTTAAAGGGAATTTTACGTTTCCGTCTAGTGACTTTACTCTCGTTTAGCGTTCATTACACTGAGATCAGCAAGAATGAAGACTAGAAATTAGTCGCATTCGACTGCAACAAAGCTGGACACGTATCCTTTGTTGTAAACGTGAAAGATAATTAATATTAGAAAAGTCACGTGTATCGTCGTAATAAATTTTGCGTGGAGGAAGGCAATTTATAAGATGCTTCGCAATTTCTCAACTATTTGCTAAACACAAATATAAGTCGGAGCTTCAGAACTAAAAGTTTAGTATGAACTATGAGTAAAAAAGGTCATTGGAGATTGCCAATTGGACAAGTTTTTAGATTCTTAAACAGATTACTGGAAAGGCAGTATAGGGCAAGTAACGCTGAAGCGAAGGTCCAGATGAAAAGTTTGCAATTCTTGACAGTGAAGTGCGAAATTATTTCACTTTGAAGTGAAGCGGTTTTGTAAAAGTGAAAGAACCGCACCAGAGACGCTTTCTGCAATTAGATAAGCCAAAGTATCCATTCGTTAGTATTGCAAAAACAACATCACCGCAAAAAAATCAAGTTACATAAACAGTTTTAACTTATTTATATGCCAGTTTTTCCTGCACCTTGGATCCTAAACTTGAACTCTGTTACATCAGCTCATATGCTTTGAACCCTCTTATTTCATGATTTACATGTCCACGTTTTAGCTTGGCGGCGTACTTCGCAATACTGACTCCTTAAATAACGCACCGAAGCTTTAAAAGTTGACCTTTTAATGTATCAAATACATATTTTCTGAAAGAATTACTGATAGTATAAGTCAGTTATACTTTGAACCCATTTTCCCCTATTCAATATCAAAGAAGGATCTTCGTTATCAGAGCAAACAAAGTTTCGCTGTGTCCCCGGATTAAAACTTTGCTTTTGAAACAACGACAATGATGGTATTATGGAACACATAGTAACATAATAGGAGCAGTTTTATCCAATCTTACAGTTGGAATTCCTGAAGGAATTGTGTACAAAATTGAATTTAAAAAATTTCCAAATAGCTACCGTTTCTGTTTCCAAATAGCGTTGGATATAATTTGGTACAATAACGCAACAATGTTCGATGTTCGATGTACAATATATGCAAAGCGAATCGCTTCCTCTGGACAGAACTCACACTGCCGTCAACATCCAACGATTCAAGCTCACGAGAAGCAACGTTTTTTGGTCAAACATATACCTACAATTACGAATGCGGATGGTAAGTACAATATTTCAGAAAAATTAGAGATTGCAACAACAAAGTGCCTGATGTAACGTAGAAGAAATGTCACAAGGTGGACAATTTAAAATTATAAATATGTTTAACTGTGCCTAAATGTATTGATTCATTCTCACCAGTTTGATTTGAGCTTATAAAAGGGATTGAAACTCCTCCATAACATCTCGGATAAGGTTACCGGAGTTCAGTGCGCCTGAGGCATCATTTTCTGACTAATGTCCCAAGTAACCAAAACGAGCCAGGTTCCTAAAGAATAAAAATGCAAGAAATGTAGCACTTGTCAGCTTGTGACTAATGTGACAAAATTGCAGGTCTGTTTGAGTCTGTTTGAAGAATTTTATGCACTGTTTGATTTGAGCTGATTTTAAAAGCCTTTAATTTTAGGAATAATTTAAAAGAATTTAGTTAGACTTAAAAATATAAGGTGCGAACACTATACTAAGTGGAATTCAGCTTTACTGTCAGCATCGCTGGCTTTTTTCTAATATAAGAGCAATATCTGTGTGGAGCTTTCAGGACTTTCATACAGGTTCAGCCACAAGCTCGTTCGACGATTGTTATAGACCTTTCTCCCGAAAGCCAACCTGCAAGTTATCACGAATTTGTTTCTTCTAGACCAGTCTGGCAGATTGTAACCACAAATGTGTGACAGTAGGTTAAAAAGTGTGTATTATCTGCTGACTATCAGCTGGACTGGTGCAGTTTTGAACAGTTGCGTATGGTTCACCAGGATGCTCAGTCGCAACGATCGAGACACGGACTCGGAGAGAATAAATGTTTAGACGGGGAGAAGACGTTTGGTAGAGGAGAGGATCGACTTCGACTCGATTCAACAGCAACAACTGGAACTCGGTAAGGAGAGAGTAGAACTTGGCCTCGGGCTTCATTGGGCTGGTACTTAGAGGACTGCTGGATGAGAATCGGGTAGGGTACATGTTTATTAGGGTAACGCTTCGAGTTAGGGTTGGATGCTCGGGTTACAGCCTACGGCTTGTGCGGGGATAGGCATGCATACTCACGATATGCTATAATCTCGGCACGAGAATATCCTTGCCTTGTCCCGTTTAGGTTACGGCCAGTACCGCTGGCTTTGTAAAGTTGCAGGAGCTGTGTGCGGAACTTTCGCGGCTTTAGAAAAGCTTCATGCAAAAACTCGAGCTACGTTTGTTATAGAACTTCAATCGGGAAACCAACCTGGAATGTGTCAGAAATTTGTTCTTCCCGACCGGTCTGGTAGATCGTAACAGCCGGCACGTACCAGCTTCGGTTTCGACAGGAGTACCGAAACGTCGAAGTCGACGTCGGTCGAGTGCGTTACATAAGTCCAACGTGCCTACGGAAGCGGTTCTTCCTTTTCCATTGTTTAAAAACCGTATTATGGGATTAAGCTATTCTGTTGCACGCTTATTCAGCGAAACTTTAGATGAAAGAGCTTCGTCCAATTACGTCATCATTGTGCGTAATTAGGTTTAAAATAACCAACGATTGTCTCTAAATTTTTGCATAGTAAATGGATTTCTAGGTATTTTATTGTCGACAATGCGGCAGCCTATAATCTTATTTGCTTTAAAATCAATTCATTTACCGGTAATTGAGGTCCATTAATCTTAAAGTTTATCTTCTTTAGCCTGTAATTCTGGAAATGTTTGTTTTTTTACTAACCTCAGGTCTAATAAACTTTTTGGGTTGCGTTTTTTTAAGAATAATAAGGGAGCTTAAAGCTTATTTGGGATAATACCGTGCAAATAAGGGAAAAAATCACGTAAATCGTAAATCATGTATTAAAAAATACTGAAACCCTAATTGTAATGGTATACTGTACTTCATTTACAATTTTAGTTCGTAAAAGGTACCAGAATAGCCTACTGAAATAATCAAGTGGAGTTAATTGTTGTCGAATGTGCTAACAGCGCATGTTTGGCTTTTTTATATTACGTTTACAAGAACATCGGAAACAATAAAGACTAGAAATAAGTCGCATTCGGATGTGAAACAGATTTACGTCAAAATTAAAAAAGGCATTGTAAAAATAATACCAAGCTAGAGTGAGAGCAGGCTGTTTATGAGATGCTTCTCAATTTCTCAATTGTTTGCTAAAAATAAAATATAAGCAGGGTAGTTTGAACGATGAGTAAGCGTCACCAGAGACTGCGAAATATCTAAACTTTGCATTCATTAACAGGAGTACGAGAAAGACAATGAGATAATTAATGCAGAAGCAAAGGTCCCGACTCTGCTACGTATTACACAGCGACGAGCTTCTCTTTGGTTTAAGCATTGGAATGTCTGTCCGCGCATTAACGTCGTTCTCATGGGTTTCTTCCAAGGAGTAAGAACAGCTTCTTCTACGGCCGGTATCATGGACATTGCTATTTATGCCATGCCTACCTCTCCTATTATTGTTCCCATAAACTATGGTAAAGGCTATTAAAAATAATAGGATTTTGGAAGAAAGGGTTAAATCGGAAAGTAATACCTGAATACCATCGCTTTTCGCGAGCATGAATTTGGGCCTTTTCTCTAGTGACATTGAGTATATGATTGCATTAAAGTCTGTTAAATGAGAAAGGCCTAAAGAATTGCCAAATTCACGCACAACTACTTCGAACAAATGTCTTCCTAAAAGATAGTGTATAATTTAGTAAGGCCCTTGCAGATTGGATTGTTTATGGGCTTGTGTACAATACGGACTCTAAATTTAAAATCAGTTACATCAGCCCATGCTTGAAAAGCTCTGGCTATTTCATGATCTACATGCGCAAGGTTTAGCTCGGCGGGGTACTTCGTAATACGATAGGTGAAGCTCTGCCATATCCCAACGACTCCCTATAACAGATGGTATTTAAACATTTATATGCGACCTTTTCATCTATCGAAGACTGGTTTTCTGATAGGTCACATGGTATCGATGTGGAATTTCGGAACGAATTTTGGCGTTTCAATGTACGAATTTGCAAAACAAGTGCTGTCAAATAGTCATCGTCACTTACCGGCTCAAAATAAGCGTTCGATGTGATTTTCTATACATTAACGCAACAAAGTTCAAGGTACAGTACGATACCTTGCAAGGCGAATCGTTTATTCCAGACGGAACTCCCATTGCTGTTAACGCCCTTGACTCCACATCGAGGCAAGCTCATGAGATAAAACGTTTTTTGATCAAGCACACCAACAATTATACGAGTACGGATGGTCAATACAATGTTTCATAAAAACGAGAAATAGCAGCAATGAAGTGCCAGATAAAAAAAGTAAGTAAAGTAAAAGTAAAGTAAGTTTCGCAAGGCGGGTAATTTATAGTTGTAAATATATATGTTGTTTAACCATTTTAATTTTAGGAATGTATTCTTAAAAGTGTGGTTGAGCCTATAAATCGATCGAAACTACACAATCGAATCTCCGACAACATTGCCGGATTTCAGTACGCCTGAAGCAGCATTTTCTGACTAATAAGGTCCCGAGTAACCAAAAACGCGCCAGATATTCCTAAAAAATAAAAATACAAAAAATATGTCAACCGACAAGTGCATTGCTAATTAAATATCCATTCCGATTATGTGAATATAATTAAAAACGTTACACAAATTATTGCCTATTTCAAGGGACAATTATTTTACGTTAATCGATTGGGTTAGTAGACTACCATGGTTTGTGCATCTGACATAGTTTGTGCATAGTTCCAACCGTAGGAACACCTACGACACTATTGCGAACAGTCAAATTAAGGGAATCCAATTAGTCATGTCGATACGAAAAGTACGTTGAACCCTTGTCAATTTGTGACCGATGAAACAAAATTGCAGGTCTGTATGATTAGCGACTTCAAGTTAAGAATTTAGAACAATAAAAAGTATTAAGTTGACAAGTTGTATGCCCTGTTAGATTAGGTTGATTTTAAAATTTAAGTTGGCGTTAGGAATGATTTGAGAAGTTCCGATAGATTTCGAAATAAAAAGGTGCGAACAATATTGACGCGAATTGAGCGATTGTGGCTTTACGGCCAGTACCGCTGGCTTTGTAAAGTTAGTGGAGTTGTGTGTAGAACTTTCGTGGTTTCGAAAAACCTTCAACCAAAAGCTCGAACTATGTTTGTTGTAGAACTTCAGTCCGGAAACCAACCTGAAGTGCGTCAAAAATTTGTTCTTCCGGACCGATCTGGTAGATAGTAACTGCCGGCACGTATCAGATTCGGTTTCGAGAGGACTACAAAAACGTCACAGTCGAGCTTGTGGAGTACGTCACACCACAAGAAGTTCTTCTTTCCCCCTTATTTTAGATCCTTATTCTGGGCCAAATGAGCAAATGTGACGCTAAAATGCATTGCTGTTTCTTATTCCGTCTTCTTTGTGCGTTGTCAGGTTGGAAATACCAACGGCTGTCCTGGTAGTATAAAATGTAACCTAATAGTAGCGCCCGTAGCGTTATTTCCTGCTATTTCGCAACCTTCAGTTTTGAAACATTCTCACACTTTTTTTGCGGAATAAATAGATGGCTGAGCATTTTATTGTTGGTATTGTGGCGGCCTACAATTGTAGATATGTTGTAAATTCATTCATTTTACTGTATATATAAATTTTTTTATCTTGCGCCAAGTAAGCGCGGAAGGGTTTTGTCACTCCTTGTCATACAAGTGGGTTTTTATTTACACAAAACAAAAATTTTTAAATTTGCGAAAAAAGTATCCTATACTCGAGTAGAGATTCGAACAAGGTACCCCAAACATCAACAGTCCAATTCCTTGCCTTAAGTAGAGTTAAAAACCTGAATGCCAAAAATGAACTTGAATCTTATTTTGCCTATAGCTTGTGTTATAATTTCAATAACCACTGAAAAAAAGCTTGCCAAGCGACACCTTTGGAAAGTATCAATAGTTTCGACAACTTTCCAGAAACACGTAATCTTTACCAGACATAACTTTCATTATGAACATAATCACGTATAATTTTGCCTTCCTAACCAAATGGGAAACGTTAGTAGCTTTTCAACAAATAAGAAAAATAATATTGAGTGAAAATCCTAACTGTAACGATACCTATTTCGTTCGTAATATTAAATAAAAGGTATTAAAATAGTACATTAAAAAGCGAAATGAGTTTGTGTGAAGTGTTCGTATTAATAGAGACACTGCACGTATGTAACTGTAGTACCGTGTGTAGTACGTATTAAAAGCTTGGGGTGTGACGCAGTTACCCTACGCCCAAGGGGTCAGCGGCCGATTCCGTTGGCGTTACTTGTCTTTTTTCATTTAGCCTTCTCAAGATCATTTCTTTGCCTTTTTTATTTCCACTGAATCTTTTCTTCCTATCTTTTGATTTAGAATCCAAAGTAGGAACATAAGAGCGAGTAGTATCAGGGATACTCAGAAGAAGTCTTACTATCTAAGATATTAATTGTAATAATGAGTTGCAATTATTACCATTCATATCTTAGATAGTAAGACTTCTTCTGAGTATCCCTGATACTACTCGCTCTTTATGTTCCTACTTTGGATTCTAGATCAAAAGATAGGAAGAAAAGCTTCAGTGGAAATAAAAAAGGCAAAGAAGTGATTCAAAAACGGTGGGGTGGGCTTAAAACAATTACGTCTGTTGTCAATAGATGGCGTATGCTTACGGTTTTTAGAGTCGGCCGCCACGGTAGGCGTACACGGCCGAAAGGCGTCCAAAGGGGTGGGGTGAGGACAAGATGGCAAACTGGTGAGGGTAAGAAGTGATTTCTCTTACCCAAAAGGCCATTTCATTCGGCTTAAATTCCATGTGGAAGGTAATTCCCTTAACAGTTTTATATTGCAATTAAACGTTATGTTCTGTCGTGCATTTGAGGAGAAGTAAACAGGGTGACAAAGTGTCTTAAAACAGGTGGGGAGTTATTAAGCTTTTTCTTTTTTTTATGTTGTGGTGCGGGAGCTCTACGTATGTGTTATAGATAGGCCTAACCCTAATCATGGACGTTGCCCTAGGCCGCTTGCCCCTATTTCCCCAAACCTTTTTTCCTCGTCATTCCACGTTCGTTCAGTCTGCGCCCAGTTATCACGGATATTATGGCCTCCACAAAGTGAAAGGGTGTTCCTTTTTTTGAGGCCGGGGCTGAAGTGGAAAAGACTTACGAGAGCCCAGCAATAGCCCAAAACGAGGGCGAAATTGTAGGGCAGGGTGTCTGGTCTGGGGAAGCATGCAGATGGGGTAAAGAGACAACTTGTTTCTTTGAGCACGAACAGGTGGAAAAGTGTGTCGTCTAGCTCTACTATTGCGTGGAGCCAGTGTGTGGAAAAAGAGCTGTAGGGTGTGCGTTTCCGTAACCAAGTTTCTTTTCGTGAGTGAAATGTTTCACCCTGTCGAAAGTGTCCAGTTTTTTGCATTAATGCTCTTGTTTCTTTACTTCACAATAGGTTGATTGCTAAAAAACAACAAAAAACAGCCAAGAAAACGGTCTTGTTTTGGATGGAACTACGACTTCAACAATTAGAATGGCCTCTCCTGTACCCCAACAGTTTTGTTTGCGATGGAATAATCACCAAGCTGCGTTGGTGTCAGTGTTTGAACACTTGTTGCAAAGTGAAGCATTCGTGGACGTCACCTTAGCTGTGGAAGGTCTATTTTTGCGGGCTCATAAGCTTGTTTTATCGGCTTGCAGTCCGTACTTCCAGACCGTTTTTGCCAGCCACCCTGCCAAACACCCCATCATCATTTTGAAAGATGTCAAGTACGCAGATTTGCGTGCCTTATTGGATTTTATGTACCGCGGCGAAGTGTCAGTGGACCAAGATCAACTCAACTCTTTTTTACGACTCGCAGAAAATCTGCGAATACGTGGTTTGGCTGATGTGTGTGATGACACTTCCAACGCTGAAGCCCGAGAACAGCAGCTCCAGGAACACCAGAGGCTCATTTTTGATAGCTTAGAGCGACATCGACTCGGATTATCAGTGGATTTGAACCCGCATGCTTTGCTCGCCCAAAGCCACCGCTCGGCTGGCGGGGATCGCGGCGAGGACAACGGCGTGGAAGTGCCCCTGTCCTTGTCATCCACTTTAGACCGAAGTCATGGCTCGAGCTCAGCGCTGGGTTTTGCATCGCCAGCCGCCTTACCCTTGTTTAGTAACCCTTTAACGCTGGCCAGTTCGGCTGGTACCAAACGACCTGTCAGTCCAGCGTCGCTCGTCAAAGGATCGGCCGTGTATCGTCGCAAACGGGGACGGCCGCCTCGCATGCCCTCCGAGTCGCCCAGCCTCATTCCCAGTCCGTTAGAACTGTTGGAGTCGCGAGTTGAAACTCAAAGTTCTAGCTCTTCTTCCACACCTAATCCCCAAACCACGTCCACCCCTGGACCACGACCAAACAGCCCCAATGAATCCAATACGAACACTCAGGAGGAAAACAGCGCTCAATTCGATGTAAGCTTTTTCTTCTTTTTTAGTACCTGTGACGTCATAAGGGGTATTATTTCGTCTCCCCTTCAAAAGAAACAGATAAGACAGACCGAGCCAAGTTAGAAGCCCTAGCCTGAGTAACGGGACGAGTCCCGGTTAGGAGCAACGTTTCTTCACTTTTCACTGATTATTTATTATTGCGCAATTTTGGGCCGTGGGGCAAAGCAGGCCGAAGTAACGCTGCAAGTTCCCGCCTAATCTTGTTAGAAAGATCGCTAGCGTTTTAGTATGGGGTAGGAAAGGGACCTGTGACGTCATAAGAAATTTTTTGGGGGCAATTTTCAACCAGAAGTGGCGTTAAAGTTTTCGAAATTATTGATTTTTTGGTGCTCGCTCGCACTTGACGGTGAAAGATGTTTGTACACGTGACCGAGTACCGAGTATACTTCGATGTGGACCCAAGCTCTCGCAGTATAGGCCCTATTGATCGAAACTGCGTTGTCGGATCAATAAAGGCCTATAACCTGGGGGTTGAATCCATATTCGAAATCTCTAAAGTCTGCTTAGATATTAATTATATTTAATTGGCACAAGTATTCAAAAGTAAGCGCGCACAATTAAGAGAAGAAAACATTTTATAATATTTATTTAATTGGCACAAAAATTCCTGTTTCATTATAAATATTCAAGAGTAATCCTGCAAAATTAAGGGAAGACAATATTTTAGAAATATTTATTTTTGGAAATTAAGGAACATGTGGATTTTCTCTGAAATTATTTCTTCTTAAATCCCTTAAGGGAATTTCGTTTTCTTTCTTAAATCACTTAACAGAATGTGTGTTCATGATTATGTTGTATTGGGTTTCTAGGAGTCTAATAAGTCTGAAGACAGAGCTAGCCCAAGACCATGGTCCACTTCAGCTGATCCAGTACCCGGTACGTCCAAAGAAGGTAAATTAATTAACGTAACATAATTGGGTTTTGTTTTGCTCTTAATTATTTTCTTAATGTTGCTCATAATTGGTTTTTTTTTGTTTGTTAAGGTTTATTGTATCTACGGAATAATTGGTTTTCGATCGCCAAGTCTTAGTATTAGTTTATTTAGTATTTTTTGTTTGTGTTATATGTGCAGTCGGCCAGTTGAATATGGTTTTTACGAGTTATAAATTTTTTTTTTCTTGTGTCTAGGAGCTGAGGAAGAAGAGTCTCCTGCCAAAAGAAAGGGTAAGTGTTTCATACTTCGATTTGGTCGCATGTTTGCGAATTTCCCTTGATGGCTTTTAATATTTAATTGTCTTGTGTTTATTCTTTATTGGAGTTGTCTGTGTGTTCACTATGCAATATAGGCGTAATGCTTCGCTTGTTCATACTGGTATTTGCTTTCTACTTTAGCTTCTTTTTTTATGAATGCAAAATGAATAAATACTGAGTCTGGCCTTTAAAGCAAAAAGGTACACTACACTACGCTAATTAGAATGGCTTGTTTTCAAACTTATTGGAGCGAGGTTTTCGCCATTTGCTTGTCATTTTTTCGCACTTTTGGGGCAAATTGTGTTGTGGGGTGTGGTTTCCAATATACACGACAATGCAGCGAGTTCTGACAAAACCAAATCCAAACTTGCAAGGAAAGGGGATATGGCTTGTAAACGGAATGTTGAAATGGGATTCAAAACACTTACCAAAAAATAATTTCTTCCTTTCTTACAAAGATATTCTTTTTACTCTTGAAATTTTATAACCCATTTGAATATTCTATTCAATTCTCCCTTCCTTGTTTCCAACCTTGCTTGGCCCGGCTAACCATGGGGATCACCAAAAAAAAAATCAAAAAAATTATTCCAACACAAAAAGAGGCGGGTCTCACTTTACTAAAACACACAAAAAAAAGGAAAAAGCTTGATTAATCCATTTAAAGCAAATGATACAAATCTGTAATCTTTTGCTTCTCCAATTAACCCAAATTGATATTTAAAAAACGAAAAAAAATATTTTTTTAAAAAAAGAGACAACACTTCTGAGCCTCTTTTCTGGGTTTTCCAGGTGGGCCGACGCTAAGCAAGGCGCGGAGGGCGCGGGGCAGAGGCAAAGGCCGATTTGTCAACTCGGGACGCTACATGGACTCGGCGCGATCCAGCACAACAACCACGCCCCTTTCTCTGACTTGTTCCTCGAGGTACCGCGGCGCAGGCGTGAAAGAAGAAGATCCGCAAACCGCCGCCGAGCTGAGCAGTGCAGATAGGGCGTGGCTAGCCGCGCAACTCCTCCCGCCTTCGACCACCGCCACCCCCGCGAGTGGTGGCAACAGCAGCAGCAGCACCATCGCCCGGTCTGCCAGTGCCTTGGGCATGGCCAACAGTAGTGGGCGGGGCACGGCTTCCCCCTGTCCGTCCGATTTCGGGCCGGAACAACTGCAGGAAATGTCCATTCGAGGCTTGGATTTGTTCCGATACGCGACGGTCTCGGAAGAAGGCGTGTACCGGTGCATTCCGTGCGAAAAGGAGCATGTGAGCCGCACTTTCAAGAACAAGTACAGCTTCCAGCGCCACGCCTACTTGTACCACGAAGGCAATCAGCGGAAAGTATTTCCCTGTCTGGTCTGTGGGCGGGAGTTCTCGCGACCCGACAAGTTAAAACACCATCTCAAAACGGTCCATGAATACGTCGTACCGCGCGATTACGGCAACGCCTTTTATTCAATACCTTGAAGACTTTTTTGGATTGAAGCCTAAGTTTTTGGGATAAAAACTAGTTAGAGAGACTAAAAAGCAGAGAGAGGACAAGATGAGAAAAAAGAGCGAACACACAAACACACATACATACACGTAAAAAATGTCGGTTTGGGGAGGGAAAGGTTATGCTAAAAGTTCAAAAAACAAAAAATCCCGGTGGAGAAGAAAGCTATGAGCCTAGTACTTTGTATAGCCAAGAAATTGGTATCTAAGAGGAAAGACGATGAGATAAAACGAGAGAAAAGGTTGCGTTAAACGGTTAAAACGAGGAAAAGGTGGTGGAAAAGATAGGTTACAAGCTAAAGCCACGCAATGTTTCATGTGCCTCACCACTTTTCTAATTCGCTTCAATGGAAAAAAAAACTTTTTTTTCTAATATCTTTAAAAAAGAATGGAAAGAACGTTTTGCGATTTCGAGTTTTTTCTTGTGGTCACATGGTAATCGGTAGTTTTAATCGCTTTTATAAATTAGTTGAACGAAAACATTTCTCTTGGAATTTTTTTTTTAATTAAAACCCAAATGGATCAGTTTGGAAGAAAGGGAGAGTAAATGGATAGGACGCACTCTTTCAGCTGAAGACATGTTTTAACCAAAGTTTTTTTTAGTGAATGTTTCCGAACGTTCGATTAGATTTTAACTATGGGGTTTTTTATCATTGGATTATTTTTCATTATTATTTTCTATTACCAAGATTGGAAGGTCGTAATGGGAAAAAGTTTTAGTTCTTTATAACTAATGTTTCTTTTTCTTTTAATTTTAGTGAGGATGTGAAAGGATTGAGCTGTTAAACAACGTTGTGTTACGAATTATGCTAAGCCTAAAGGTCTTGTTGCGCAAAGGCAGACTTGAGGAAGGTGATGGGCTGCAATCAACCCGGTGTTGTGACTTTACAAGCCAAAGCTGTTAGACTAAAAAACAAACAAAAACAAAACAAATTACCAAGCACGTTTGATTTAATTTGACAATTTTTTGTGAGTGAGAAGATGAAATGGAATTTCGTAGCGTAGCTTTTATGCAAAGGGTGCTAATAGGACAATGGGGGTTTTGTTTTGATTTTTGTTCGATTTTACCATTTTTGCAAGCTTTAACATTTGTTGGGTCAATAGTTACAGTAAACCAAGACTAAGAAAAAAAATAACAAAACGTTTCATTTGTGTGATCCTCTTCCGGTGATCAGAATGATGCAGTTTTTTAATGTGCGCAATCTGACAAAAGAAAAAAAATAACAAAGAAAGATAGGGGAAGAAACCGTACAAATAGTTTTTGGGAATTGGAGCAAAACGTTAGTCAAAAAAGGATTGGTTTTAAAACAAAAAAAGGGGCAAAACACCTCACTCGATGGTTGTGCTTTGACATCAAAGAGGCTGAGATAGTTAATGCAGACTGAATGAATGGCATAGGAAAGACAATCCAGTAATGAACTATTGTTAAAACGTTTTGAACTCAGTTCGGGTCTGACCTTTTCCTCGTTTTTTTTTCCTTTCGAAATCCAAAAGTGTTTTTATTGCTATCAGCAAGAAGGCCGAGCATTGTCTCTCCATTTCTAAGCACGACAAATGGACATCATTTTTATAGGAAACAACGCAAAAGGTTCAACAATCTGATTTCTGTAGGGCAGTCGAATTCACTTTTTTCCATTTTTTCTGCAAGACCGTTGTGTTCAGCCAGGTCCGACTGTTTTTTGGGACAGACAGTCTTGCCTTTCCACATGCAACGTACCTCATATTTTTTTCCATATGAAAACGGAAACTGCGCAGTAGACGTTTTACCAGTTTTTAATTAACCCCCACCCCTACAGTTATTTCGCCCTACAAAGGCTGTACAGTTGTCTTTTGCATTTTTTCTATAATTACGCCGGAAAAAAACACACTCAAAACATTTAATGAAAAAAATTTCACCACCCTTGTTAATTGCACTAATTTTTTTTCTTGGCACGAGTTATTTTCATTTTTGAAAGATAAAAAAGCAAAAAGAAGGCTAGAATTCTGATGGGGCTTGGCCAGAATTTTTTCTTTAATTGCTATGCGTTTAGTTGGATTTACCATTGATTTTTTAAATGCTGTAGGGATTTTTTATGTGCTTTAGATTTTTTTGCTATTTTAGAATGATTTTCTTCTATTTTGTTGGCAATGGCCAGTGTCTAATTGACATCCACAATTTACCCCCCTCCCCAAGTGTCCCCCCTACCCCCGTTTTACCACAAATATTTTTTTAAATACTTATGTTACGCTTGATGCTAGTTCTGTTACCATGATTAGGTTTGTAGCAAAAGGTTTATCATATTATGGTGGTTAAGGCCTTATTGTTCGTTCGTGGTGGTGTCTTTCCTACTTGCCCTTCTTCCCTGTCCTACGTACACGTTTTTTTTATTAAGCAAAACAAAGTTCTATATTCGGAAGTTTTAACCCCAAAGAGTATGTTTTGTAAAACCTGTTAAATTTTTTTGTCCAACGTTGGGAGGGGCAAGCGGAAATCAAAAAAAGTAAATTTGTTGAAGGATTTTTCAGTAAAACATTTTTGGCCTGCACTCTTTAACAAGATAAAACTTCTTTCGGATCACTGACGCGGTACGTAGGTAAAATATTTGGATTCAAAACCACAAAGAAAACGTTACAACAAAACCCAGAATAAGCAATAGTGTACAGATTTCTATAAACGATGCCAAAGTTTTTCATCTTCGTGTCATTGGTGTAACTTGGCAAATCAATCAAGTATTTTGTTAATTTGCCAGATGCCAATGAACTCTCCCGATAGCCAGCTATTACACAATCCCCCCCCCCATCCAATGTTATTTGAAACAAGAAACGCCCCAGTCTGACTATCTTTTTCATTATTATTCATATTATTATTTTTGCTTTGGAACAGTTTCTGAGGCAGGGGATAAAAAGAATACTTTTGGAGACCCTTGCTGTTCTCACTGACCAATTTCCATAATGTACAAGTTTTAGGACAGTTTTATCAACTTTTTGCTCCCTTTATCTGACCCCCCAGGAAAACGTTTGTTATACTAAGGTACCCTCCTACCCCTTTTCAGGCTCCCCAATTTGCCCTCTAACTGCCATTTTCGTGCAAGTAATAATAAAAGAAGCAAAAAAAGGGTTTACGACTTATTTGGCCTTGTGTAATTGTCGTTGGCTTTCGAAGTTATAGTTTTCGAGCTTTTCTTTTTTAGTTCTGAATGAAATTTTTACCTTCCTCCTCTGGCTGTGAGTTCCTTTTGGCTTACTTAGTAATTCGCCCGACCCATAAGCAATCATTCATGAATTTCCCATATTTAATTAGGTTCGAGGGAGGAAACGACCCTGGATGAAGATTCCAATTCCATTACCATCAAACCGGAACGGTTGGAGTTTCCTGAGGATCCATTGTCCTTGCCCGAAACCTCTTCTTTTCTACGCAACTACGACAGCATCTTATCGAAGTAAATATAAATACAAAAATTAAATTAATATTACAACAGCCCCAAAAATTACATCGAGAATTTTATATAGGATATTTATTCCAAAGAAACTGAATTCTGTTCAACAAATTTTCTGAAGGATTCTCAACAAGTTAAATTTATAGTTAAAATTATAATACACTCGTTATATACATTTAGAATAATTATAGACTTGCGAAGTTTCAGTACTGACATAGTAAAAGAGATATGGCATGGCTTATGAATGCTATAGTTACCATGGTTACAAACAGTAAACAAAAATAACGGGTCACAATGGACGCCTTCACTTTGACTACGTCATGAAGTCTAGTGACCCTATTTTACGGAATATCTTTTTTTTAATAACTCTTCGACTATGATTGGAAGAAAAATATCACAAGAAACTAGATTGTAGCTACGTCTTTTTAAGATAAAGTGCTTTTTTGGTGGCTCTTAGATCTTTAAGGTTATTTTGTGACTTGAGAACCAGAACCCAGTGTATTAATTTCTGTCACTTTTATAGTCACTTGCATTTGGAAGCTAAGCGGAGGGATGTGGTGTCAATTGAAACGCGGACTTCACTGATAGATCGTCGCACGCTGCGGGAACACCATAGTCGCAGTTTCCCGCAATTGGAGAATGAATTCTCGTATGCGTGTGCCGAATGCGGCGCATACTTCAGGAACAAACCTTCTTACAAGTATCACGTTTCTTCGCAGCATCGCCAACTGACTCCACGCGACAGTGTTGGCGACACTGACAAACGAGGAGACGAGAACGAAGGGAACCGAAAACGGGGTAACGTGAACGCAACCCAAGATGAAGAATTCGTTAAGCGAATCATTGAAAGTGTCCGTGCTGAGTTGGCAGCTAACGGAGAAAGTTCCACGCGAAGAGGTTATCGAAAGCATTCCTAAAAACCAAAACGTAAACACCTGTTAATTTCATTTCCTTTTTACAAAATATTGATTTTGCCCTACTGGGGAAAAATGCAAATTAACTCATTAAGACAAAGAAGCGATCCGAAAAAGCAAATTTGACATAATTCTCAGTTGCTCTTTTTTAGTCATGTAGTTTATTTAGAAGTTGTACTTAGACAATCCACCTCGTGTAGTTACGAATTTTAAAACTTCTTCGAAAATACATTCTTAGTGTCAATCACGTATATTTGCACTAGAGTTCGGAAAACGATGTTTCAACTTACACACAATGACTACAACCTCCGTTTCTTTTGGCAAATTGACTTTTTTGTTTTTTCTCTTTGCAATCGGTGATATCAGTCGTCATAGGGCGGCAAGCCGAATAATTCAGGACGAAACTCTTCTAACGAGTTGAGCGCTAAAGTGGCTTCGCTTCTCAATTCTTCAGACATGCGAGGATCAGGTACCATTACAACTTGCATTCCCGCTGCTTTCGCTGCTCGCACCCCATTAGGCGCGTCTTCAAAGACGAGGCACTGCATACCAAAAAATGAAAAGTTTTTTTTATGTGGAGAAACAGGGCCTTGGCATACAAGATAGCGTTAATAGAAAGCTGTGTTACCTGGGACGGATGGGGTTGGTCTGGGAAACGTGAGGCGCATACTAAAAAGATATCCGGACTTGGCTTTCCGTTCTTCACTTCCGGATCCGAACTACCCCATACAATCTGTTCGAAATGCTCGAAAAACGGTTTGTGATTCACAGTCTTCAATTCATAGTTTTCCACGCTGCTGCTCGTGGCTACCGCGATGGGAATCCCCTTCGCTTTGAGGTGACGGATCAATCGCTCAGCTCCTAATCAAAGAGAATGAGTCTAGGAAGTTTACAATAACAATACTTTTGCTATATACAGCATTTTGGACGTTAAAGGTAAACGCAAGGGGTTTCTTTGTTCCTTCTTTTTGTAAGTAAGACTTCTTAGCCGACACAGTGAACTCACATGCGTGTTTACCGGAATTACCTTAGAGTTCGTTTAAGAAAAACTGGGGCCGGGGTGAAGTCTGTACCTGGCAAGATCTTAGAGTTGGGAAAGAGTCGCAAGTGACTGGCGCCTACTTGGGCGACGTATTCATGGGGCGTGATGGGCAGTTCTAAATCCGTCACGATCAAAGTAGCTAAATCCAGGCTTTTCAGCCCCATTTGTTTGACTTTGAGCTCCCATGTAAATATTTTTCCATGTCGAGCGGCAAGTTCTTCTGTGGCCAGCGTATATAAGCGCTCCGTGTCTAAACAGCCAAAGAATAAGGAACAGAAAAACATCAGATTCTACCATCCGCGAGTTCTAGCTTTTAAACCCCTGTAACGTTATTTACATGGTTAAAAGGTTATAGAATCTAAACTCTAAGGGTTCAAAATGCATGCGTGCGCCTTTTTACAAAGAAAAAGCTTGCCTACAAACAAACCCCTGGCGTTTTACCTTGTGGGTTCCAAGTTGGAGTTTTATTTTAGTTTAACCTGGCATTAATTCGCAAGTGGAGAAGGTTTGGGTGAGGATTTCTTGCGAGTATAGGACATACTCATCCGGGGTTATGGGCAATTGCAGGGTGTCTACTATGGCAATAGCCGACTCGCGGCCGATTTTGCCCATTAAGGACACTTTCATCTCCCAAGTGTAAATTTTCCCGTATCGAGAAGCAATCTCGCTAATGGCCAACGTGTATAGCTTTTCGGAATCTAATGCATGACAAACGACACACAATAAAACCATTGGACAGTATTTTAGTCGTGGACATCATTCTCCCGAGGAGCACGCAAGTCATGCAACTATCCATAAATTAAATCTTACCCAAAAGCAGACCATCCATGTCGAAAAGGACGTGCGTTACGGGTTGAAATTCAGACATTTTCGTATATACGTCTATTCAATCTCGCTTACAATTTACAGAGATTTACTGTCTGAAAGTCTCAGAAAGTTACAAGTTAGTCTGTTTAAACATTCTTGAGTATAGATGGCCTGGCGTGTCCCGATTTGGCTAAAAATAACAGGTTTTCCGGCAAAACCCTGCTGGTCAACAATGACACCCAGTTGTCATAGTCTTACAACACGTTCTTAGGAAAAAGATGACAAACAGGTGTCATTTATCGCGCTAGATTTTTTTTTTACCGGAGAACCTTAGTTGCAAAGTCGAGTTGAAAATTGGTTGTTGGATTGGAAATGAACCCTTTCCCGGAGAACTCGTTGTAATAAAAATAGGCGACGAAGAGAACGCCTGCGCCTATCGCGCTTAACCGCTCGTAGATGGCGCGCGGAGACTTGGCTTCGGGTATTAAATTGAACTTACCCTTGGTTATGCGTGCGCAATCAAGTACTTCAAAGGCGTCCCGCACGCTTATAACGGCAGCTCAGTCGTCGAGTGTCATTCGTGTCGTTAACATCGGTTTGGGCACTTGAGGGTCATTTTTAAAGTGGACTTACTCCTCTTTTAAACACGGTTTTAAGCAGTTATGGGTGCATTGTGTTAGCGCGCTATGATTGGTTGATCGCACGGTGAGTCTTAGCTCTACTGTGATAATTCTCGAGTGTTTAAACCCGTGTTTGAAAGGAAAGGTGGAAGTGCCATTTGTGTTGCCCATATAGAGCGATGAAGTTAGGTGTGGAACGCCGTAGCTACAGTCTTTCCTCGGCCCCAAGTCTACCGACATCTCCGGCCAGCATGGAAACTGAAATGTCGGCCTCACAGAAGCTTAAAAATTCCGCCTTACGGACTTGTAGTATTACCAATAGCTTTTACTCTTGGTCCGTCTCGAGATCGTGGATCGTCGCCCTTCTTGTGTTGTGTGGCTTGGGACTTTTGCCTCATTCTCATGCAAATTCGTCCCTCACATGTTCGTCCATTCGCTATGCCTACAGCGCCCGAGGCTTGTCCGAAAAGGATATTCCCAAAGAACCCGTTTCAGGTAAAAAAAATCTTATACCGCATCTCTTACATTTTCTGCTTTTAGACCCCATTCAAAATTTCAAGTGGATAAAAGCTACCAAAAACCTTCTGAATTTTTGTTTTCCTTTTATGTCGAAAACAAAAGTAAAACATTCCAGACGTTGGCCAAATCACTTATCTCTGGAGGAATTTACGACACATTTCGCTTTTTAATCTTCATTAAAAATAAAAAAATAAAATGTAAGAAAAGAAGAAAAACGCTAATTAGACGATAGGCCTTGAAGCGTTCTTTGTATTAATCCCAACGCTTAACCGTCCGTAGAGAGAACAGCTCAGCAAAAAGCAGGTGCCCTTACTCTAAAAATAACCCCAAGGGGATTATAACACCTAGCCTGCCAATGTTTTGGGTTTGGAAGCCTCTTATAAGAAAAGTTCAACTTGGGACCGTCATGCTAGCATCTCGAAGACCTTTCAAGTGCGCTTTCCATGCCAGCTTTTCTGGCTGTGATGAAAGCGTTGGGGTTTTTCTCACTTTTGCTTTCAGATAACGAATGTTTTTAGACTCGCACAGTTGGCGCAATGCTTGTTTTCAAGTACCGCCAATTTCCAGCTCACGCTTAAAACCCAACAACGCTTTAATTGACCACTTCCGGGCCGCAATGGAGTTTAGTCGTCAATTCCTTCACCTTTAAAAGCACCCTGAGGTTGCAAATTAACTATGCTGGGCACAGAGATGAAGTGAAGCGATAATTTTGGCATTGTTAGACAGTTTAAAAGCTAATTCTTCTGACTGATTTACCCCACCGATGCTCAAAAGAATTCCACAAAGAATTCCAAACGGAAGTCGAGAACTGACCATTCATTTTTACACTTTGGACGTTTCGGACAGTTTCAATAAGAGCCACAGGAGAAGACCTCCCCGGAAAAAGTACAGCCACAAGGCCCCCAAAGTCCCTTGTCAATTGTCACATCTAAATCTGTTCAGTCTGTCGATAGCCCAAGCAACCTAGAAGGCAGCCATGGATAACCCCCAGACACCTAATCTGTGGGGTCCAAAAAGGCCACGCCAACTGTTTCCCGGATCCCAAAGCGCTGACAAAATCTTTGACACGTGGAATTTTACTGCCCAATTACTTACCCAAAGACTGATTTTTTGGGGACAGGAAGTTCAAGTTTGGAAGACAACAAAGCCTCGCCGAAATGACTCCTCCCTCTCTTTTCTTGTAGATAGTGCAGTATATAAAAAAAATCAAGCAAAATAGCAGTAGTTGTAAGCGTTATCAGTCGGCTCGGACCAGAATCTTAATCTTGGCGTCACTCTAAACTGTCAAGGCAATGTGCTGATGACGCAACAATGAAATTAAACAAGACAGCTAGCACACGCCTCAGTAGACGTAGATTGTCATCAACAATGAATTAGTTACTGAAACTCATGCTCTGCAAGATCAGCAGGCAGTGAAATATTTCACAACAATTAAATTTAAATAATACACAAATCACGAAAAGCTCGAGTGTGAACTGAAACAAAAGCCGCGTTCGTTTTTACGAAAGTACAGTTCGACTTAAAAGTCTATCCAAGACTTGCGCTTATAAACGTTCGAGATGCGCTACTATTAATGTATTTTAAATGGTTTTTTAGTTCTTTTAATTGGCAATCAACGATTTTTTTCCTCGAAGTATTTTGGGGCAAGAAGCACGAGCGTAAGTTGAAAACAACCAATGGGCGACTATTATCCCGTCAGCATCTTTCTCGGGCACATCTTCGATTGTCCATATAATACTAAAAACTGATTCAAGATTGAAAGAAATTAACTGACCCACACAACAAAACAATAACTTGCTATTAACGCTAAGAAATCCATTCTCGAAAAACGAACAATTCGTATATTGTTTATTTTTGACAAGCACCGCCCCATGGGTGGAGCAATTGTAAACTTATGCTTATAACCGTTCGTTTTGAACTCGAGACTTCCCAAGTCTACTTCCGTAAACTTTCAAAGTTTAGACTAAAACGAATGCTTATAAGCGTAAGTCAAGGAAGTTTGGCTAGTCTAAGTTTAAGTCGAACTTACAAAACGAACGCGGCTAATGAATTAGTTACTACGGAACTCGTGCTCTGCAAGATCAGCAGGCAATGAAAAATTTCACGACATTGAAATTTAATTAACACATAAATCACTAAAATCTCGGTTATGCATTGAAACAAATAGTCGAGCAGTGGCGCAATAGTGA
This sequence comes from Lepidurus apus apus, assembly GCA_022832285.1. NCBI lineage: Eukaryota > Metazoa > Arthropoda > Branchiopoda > Notostraca > Triopsidae > Lepidurus > Lepidurus apus. Next base: position 142,837 of record JAGJRO010000013.1, on the reverse strand, counting down.
AGTAGTAAAATTAGACACGAAGAAGAGCAGCATTTGTTTCAGCAGAGAAAGTCTCAAATTTGATTCAACCAATGAAATTACGTTAAGGACCAGTGCAAATGGTAAAGTTTAGACCTTGTTATTAATCCCTACACTTGGGAAAATACATATATTGAAGTTAATTCATTGTACTTTTAACACATTTATAAACATAACGTCGTTTACACGATTTATTTTCCGTAATTTACAAATTGCAGTAGTAAATTGCTTCTAAACTCTGCATTTGGGGAATAAAAAATAATTAGTAGTGAATAGTGAAATTCCTGTTATTTTTCTTTATTTTGCTGGGTACGCAATTTTGGCTTGTAATTCTTTGGTCTTAAAAAAAGAATAGAAGGATGAGGATGTTTTTCAATTTTGACTTTTGATTTCCCTCGATTCATGAATATCTGTATGGGGTCCCCCCAATCATCCCCACAATATAATGCTGAAAGAACCCGGTGTGTTTTCTACTTTGTCTTTTTCTCGTTCTTTTAACAACGTTTCGGGTCTTACTGGAATGAAAAACTAAGTCGAAAGACGACCGTGGCGTATTTTATGTACTCTCCAGATCGTGTCTCGTCGTCTGAGCTCGCTTTTCAACCCCACTATTGAGCAAAGAAGAAGAAAAAGAAAAAAAAGAGGTCATACAAGCCCCTAGTATGCCAAATAGCTTTCGGCGAAGGTTTTTAGGGAGACTCATTGGAAGGTTGAAGGTGTGAAATCTCACGCGGTCTCCAGCTGGGGCGTACGAGTACCAGGGTGTCATACGAGTTCTGGAATTTTCAAGCTCGGCTCCGACCAAGTTTCGTTTCCAGGCACAATTTTTCAATTCAAGAGCAATTTCAGACCGACGTAAGCCTCATGCGGAATAAATGCATGTGTGTGTGTCTGCCTTCCCCTCCCCAACCTCCTTTTGTTGGAAGCATAAACCATCTGCTGAAGAGTAAGAGAAGGGTCTCCATAATAAGCAAGAGCGTAAGCCCCTCCCTGTTCACCCTCTTGTTGTAGCAAATGCGCTTGAATGCTTGAAATCATTTGGAAAGCGGTGGGGATACTTTGAGGGTTTTAAAAGTGCAGTACACGAACCAATAATTGTGCCTCCTCTTTGCTCCCCTTTGCTTGCTCCGGAGCACCGCAACCCCACTTTATAAAACTTGGGACGACACAGACAGATAGTAAAATAGGGCGTGTAGGGGCCACGGAAGAAATTCCAAGCCAAGAATCCATGAAAGATGGGTAAAAAGCTTTGCATTAATGAAAGCGTCTTTTTCTATCTTCTTTTGTGGACGCTCTAGACTGCATTTGCATAATTGCCCCCCCAATCTTCCCCCTTGATACTTCCTTTCATTTACTTTTCCCAAGAAGGGGGTGGGGGTGGTGAAACGGTATTTGAGGACTTCATTTGGGTGGTATGCCCATCCCCCCCCCACCTCTCCTTAAAAAGGTTCGTTTTGAGTTGGAAATTCAAAACTGACTGAAAAAAGTGGGGAAAATCAAATTGGAAGTTGGTTTAGGACAGTCCCGGAGAGTTGATAAGCAAAAGCAACATGGACATGGTTAAGTTTGACGACTTCTTTTACAGCCACCTTAGCCACCGCAATCCCTTTTTGTGCGTCTCGCCCGGAATGTATTTTTAGGGTGGTCTTTTGTCTTCGAGAAGGTTTATTTTCGAGGAAATCTCCCTTGGCAGCTTCTGCGAGAAGGCATGCGTCCACTTCTCAAGTCTTTTTAGTAACTCTTTCAGGATTTTGTATTATTATTATTGTTATCGTTATATTTTTTGGACCCTTTCACCTTGTCTTTCCTGATCACGTTTGCGTGATAAACCAGAGAATATATCTGGGTATTATCATCCAGGAAATAGGGTTAACAGTTTAATAACACTATTTGCCAAAAAATGGAACTACAGTAGATACCGCTTATTGTGACCACTGGTTGTCAGAGTCAGCCGCTTTATGGAATCAAAGTTTAAGGAACCAATTCAAAATGATAAAATTCGCAGCATTTTAATCTGTTATTAGAAGCACACGTTTGTGTATTAGAATAAATTTTAAAAGAATCTCTACATGTACTGTAACGAAACTACAGTAGTGATTGCTATATGGTCTTTACATATCGACAAATGACATTGCTTTTACGTCGCTTTGACCAATCCTGCCATTTCCAGTCTACTACGCTTAAGGGAAATTCCTTATAAACTCCGCAATTAAATAAATGAGCAGGTTATTCAACTGAATGACCAGTTCCTTTAATTGACTGGGAAAATTAGAAGGGTTATCGTGTTGAGAACCCTACCTAGCGTAGGAGTAGGCTTCAAAGGCGCAGTGTTAGTTGCGGTTTCGACACGTGGTTATACAAAATGGCGACGAAGAAGAAAAGAGTTGGTTTCAATGTGAAAGAGAAGTTGCGCCTCATTGAAACTTATGACAAGTTAAATTTAAAAGATTTGCCACAAAGGGAAGCGGCCATTAAAAATTAGGAATTCCTCAATCATCTCTACCAAAATTGTGGGAAAATCGTTACTAAATAAGCAGTAGTGGATGTAGTGAATCTAGAAAAGAAAACGTGTGAAAGTGTCAAAAAGTAGACGATGCTTTGTTTCTTTGGTTTAAACAAGCCAGTTCGTTTCACGCGCCGATTAATCAAAGCATTCTATTGCATATTTCCATTTTTCGGTCATTAGAATCTCCGCTTAATAGAATCAAAATTCACTTAAAAAAGCTTGATCACATCAGCGGCATCTACTGTATTTTTATTACATTTTGTAGCTTTGTGTCATATTTTTTTTTATAGATTTTGTATTATTATTGTTATTATATTTTTTGGTCCCTTTCGCCTTATCGTTCCTGATCACGTTTGCGTGATAAACGAGAGAATCTGGGCATTATCATCCAGGAAGTAGAATTAATTGTTTGACAGCCCTATTTGCAAACGAAACTGAAACTATATACAAGCAAGAAAGGAAACAAGAAGCACGGGAAATTGGTTATTGAGCCTCATTTTACGCCTTCGCTTCCTTATTCAAAACTATAACAAACTTATAACGTTTCTCAGTGGTAGGAAATGGAGGAGCAGTTTGCCGTGAAACGCGATATGAGATCTAGGGAAAAAAACATTCCCAGTTGATGATTGAGACGTTGGCAAAGTTAAGCCTTTTCGTAACGTCGTAGCGTTATGGGCCCGTCCCTAAAATCCTCGGAGTATTATTATAGTTTATTCACACCAACCTTCCAACTATTTTTGTTTTATTTATTTGTATGCGTTTTTTGTAGAGGTCTAGGGTTATGAGCTATTCTACAATCCTGTTTGGTGGTTGGATCGAGTCAAAAGGAAAGGCTATTTGGTGATAGCAGTTTCAGACTCGGAGTAACCACAATAACAACTGCTCGGAGGAGTCCATATGGGCCAACATAAATCTTGTGTGTACTGGGGGCCATTACAGCCGCACATACAGCATGGAAAAGCTACCCTTTCCACCCAAAGGCCAGACAAGTCATTAAGACACGCCTATTTTTCCAGTCCCAAGGCCTTCTCGGCCTTGGAATAGGATTTGTGGCTGCCTTTTTTTAATTTGAAAGAGGCAATTTGGCGTTAGATCGCTGTCGTCCTTGTTATGAAGTTACTTATGGACAGCACCAGAAGGAATTCAGATTTTTTTGTGAAGGAAAAAGTTGGCATTTCGGGGGAATCTACTTAACGCAAATAAGATTTTTTTTTGGCTGGTTTGGAATGCGGGTTGTCGTTATGGATTTTTTTTTATCCCGGTTTGTTCTTGGGGGTTACAAAAACGAGATTGAGTTTTGCGTCTGGGTTAACAACGACAGGGTAAAATCAGGTAGGATTTATGGCTCCCTTTTGGAACCCAGGCGTTGAAGTCATAAAACGCCAACCGGTTTGCTTGTTAACTGCAAGAAAGCTTCCCTATGCAAGTCGTGCCTCCCCTTTATATACATACTTCTACCGTAACCTCCTCAATTAGACTTCATTTCGGTCATTTCAGAGGGCTTGCAAAGTCCAGCAACCTAAAGAAAAAAAAGCCAACATATTTATTGAGCCATGGACTTGGAATTCTTACGTTTACCAATCTTCAGTTGACTCGTTGCGGATATCCAATATCTCGGCAAACCCCCTCCCCGGTCTGCATATACGATAACGTAGTGCAATTTCCTTTGCTTTTTTTTTGGGGGGGGGGGGAGGAATTTTATGGTTATACGTGTTGTAACCGAGGTCCATTTTTACCATGCTGGGTGAAGGCAGCTATGGGATTGACTGAGGAGATTCCGTTGCCCAGAAATCCAAAGAGATATTTTTTCTATTTATTTAAGTGATAAAGTTACTGTGTCTGAGATAATCTTGTTTTTCTTTGCTTGAGCCGTAGTGGAAGAGGCCGGAAACCAAAATTTGAAATCGAACGATTATTTCTCAATTTTTAATATATAGTCAAATTAACCTTAATTAGGCCTTGAATTTAATTTGGTACTTAAGCCGCGTTCGTTTTGACGAACGTTTAAGTTGATTTAAAGGTCTACCCAAGACTTGCGCTTATAAACATTCGAGATGGGTAAACTTCGGGCTCATAAGCGTTTTACTTAGGTAGTCGACTTAGACTTTGAAAGTCGACTTTTAGTCTTGGTCTCAGAAGTCAGGCAAGTCTTTAACGAGTTGCGGATATCCAATATCTCGTTAAACGCCCTCCCCGGTCTGCATATACGATAACGTAGTGCAATTTCCTTTGCTTTTTTTGGGGGGGGGAGGAATTTTATGGTTATACGTGTTTATAACGAGTACTCATGTGCCCGGATTTAAGCTTGACCCCGCCCCCTTATTTATTTATTTCCTTTGTGTATTACGCGCGTGCCGAAAGACTGCGTGCTTTTAAAGAATACGCTACTTTTAATATATTTTAATTGTTTTTAAAATTATTTTAATTAGCGGTCAACGCTTTTTTCATCGAAGCATTGAATTTTGAGACAAGAAGCACGAGCGTAAGTTGCAAACAACCAATGGGAGACAATTATCCCGTCAACATCTTCCTCAATTGTCCAGATAATACTAAAAACTGATTCAAGAATGGAAAAAATCAACTGCCCCATAGAACAAAACAATAATTCGAATATTGTTTATTTTTGACAAGCATTTATAAACGTATGTTTATAACCGTTCGTTTTGGTCTGAAGACTTTCCAAGTCGACTTCAGTAAACTTGCAAAGTTTAGGTTAAAACGAACGCGTATGAGCGTAAGTCAAAGAAGTTTGGGTAGTCTAAGTGCAAAGGGTAAGTCGAACGTGCAAAACGAACGCAGCTTTAGTGAATTCCGTATCGAGCAGTGTTCATTGTTGGCGAGTGTCCTCCGTTTTGACGGCCGTACAGTACAGTACGTCATACAGCAGGCGTAGCAATGAATCGATCAATTTGCGTTGTTGTGGTTTATTGTCGTGCCTGTAGCATTGCAGCAGTAGCAATGAATTCAACAACTAGGAATATCTATTGATGTACAAGTCCCTTGATTCTGATTTTTTTTTTCGTTGGTCAAGTCTGATTCAGTTTCGTGCGCCAGTAATGAATCGGCGTAGTCGAATGCGGTTTAGTGCCTTAAAAGGGGCTTGTTGTATTTATTTACAAGTTAGCAGGAGAAGGGGAGAAGATCTTGGTTTTATAGCCTTGGGGGAAGATCCGAGTCCTGAATGATGTGAGATGATAGTTAATAACTAGTTTGTGGTGGACCGAAAGAATGTGGCTCGTATAAGCCATATAATTACTAGTAAAAACTGCCGGCTTTCACCAGCTTGTGAGCATATGAGTAATCGAGCGGGACAAATAGACGGTAGATCAGGGGGTGTGGGTGACCTTAGAATGAAGTTATTTGGGACTATAGGGAAATTTGTATAAGGAAGGGACCTAACGGAAGGGCTGGGCTGGAAGGAGGGTGGAAAACCTGGAAGTCTATGCAAAATTTGAGAGGGGAAGGGTAAAAGGGCCCAATATTCAGCGAACATCTGATGAGCACGTGTAAGGCTGTGCAGACTTCCGGTTTCAAGTTGCTCCGTTTTCCGTTTGTAAAACAGAAAGTAATAGTAGCTGTAGCGGAGTGTTGTCCAGTATAATAACACGTTTGATTTCCGAGAAATCAGAGACGCGTTCAGAAGTCCGAGTTCCTTATTTGTAAAACGAAGTGAGGCTTCATTTGCATACAAATTCCTTGCACGTGTTTGGGAGTCGGGAGAGCTAGCTCGACCAGTGACTCACCGACTCATCTTTGGAATCCCAGAAACTGTTGGTGGGATGTCACATTCTTTGCCCTTTTTCGCAAAAATAATCCATATGGGTAGCAAAATGCAACGGACGAGCCAGATATGTAGATTTGACTCAGCTTCCAAGGATAAAAGACAGTCCCGGGCCATAAAAGGACTGTAGGACGAATTGAACTCGTAACTTTTTGAACAGTCACAGTCAAAGTTTCTTCATAAATTCGGTTTCCAAGTTCAAGCTACAAATTGTTGGGCAAATTGAGTACAAATGGTTGGAGGCACCAGGTGAAATGAATACCTTATTGCTTGCCTTATTGGCCCTGGAAAGCAAGTGTCGATCCTTCAAAACTCCTTAGACATATTTTTGTGTTTTCTATTATTTTTTTGCCGACTAAGAACTACAAACTACATTGGTGCAAGCCGCAAACAGAACGTTTTCTGGTTAGGTATGAGGTAAAGTTTAGGATTACCTGCGGGCGCCACCGACAAACAGTTCAAGATGGTATCATGCGTTATTTATGCATTGGAAAGCAATGACGTGGTAGCGTAAAGCTCCGTAGTCCCTCTCCTGAACAAAAAAGAAATGGTATTAATAAAAAAAAGGCGTTTGGGTTTTCAGCCATTGGCTTTTGAAGCGTTGCCGACTCTTGCGTTCTGCCTCGGTGGCTCATTATCATACGTAAGACGTTCCCCCTTTTGCTTGGCCAACTTACAAACCATGTTCCCAAGGAAGGAAGTTTGAATTCGAGGAATGTATATTCAAGTTCTTTCTGTTATGCAGACGCACGATTTCCTCAAAATGCGAGGTTTTCAGAAAGAAACGGTGGGGGACTAGGGGGTAAGAGACGATCTGGCCGTCTACTGGCGCTCTTTGTGTCGTATGTGTTAGCGTGTGACTCACCCGTGGACGTATTTTATCGATAATGTATCTGACTTGCTACCAAATATGGTCCAGACGGTGCTAGTATCCATTTCGGGTGTCCTAGATCGCGTTGTAATCACTCTGAAGGTCGAGCAATTATTCTAGAAGACCAATACAAGTCAGGAAGTGACTCGCATGTCTTTCGTATATATGAATTAAAAAAAGTTACAAATAAAAAGCAAAGAAACGCTGCTTTTGGATGTGCTAAAGTGTTTAGAAGGTAATGTAGGGGATTTCTGAGGCTAAACTCCACTTTTTTCCCGTTGAAGCTTTCATGTGTATGATTCTATTGAAAAGCCCCCGTCTTGACAGCGTTTGATTAATGACTGGCGGACTGGAAGAGGAAGTTACTATTTATCACACAGTCCGTGGGTCCCTCTCTAGAGCGTCTCTAAGCAAGAGTTAAAGTAAGTGAAGGATGTCTGGAATTAACGGTTTGAGGTTTTCGCTCGACCGTCGACGTGATGAAATGTTTCCAGGTTCAACTTTTGCAAGTGGATGTCACCCTAGAGAATTTTAGCATTGTTATTGTCGCAGGAGATGTTAGAGATTTTGTTATTAATTATGTACCGTTTTCTCTTTTCTTTGGATGTTAGGTGCGAATTTGAGATTCTGCCCGGAAGGTTTGTCCTGCTGCACAGAAGAGATGGAATACAAATGGAGTGCTCAGATCCGACAAGAATACGATTCCGTGGTCAAGGAAACGACGTCTAGTTTGCAAAGCACCTTTATCAGCCGAACCAAGAAGTTTGATGGTAAAAAAAAATCCATTGTTATACTTTTGGGGGAAGCTTGTTTGTTACGTCTCTTTCGGGAATTGCAAGTTTTAAGTTTATTTTCAGAGCCGAGTTTTGTGTGGCTGAATTTGTCAGGCGGGAAGATTCGCGTTGGAAAGAACCTTGAGCTTATCATCTCGCGTCTTTTATAGTCGAAACGTGATGGATCGCAAACAATGAGGAATGATTTGCCAACGTGGATGAGAAGATAGCCCTAAAAAGCGCAAAGTGACTTTGTCATTGCTCGTAATGACACAACTTATTCAACTAAAAAGCTCTTGTTAACGTTTTCATGACGGCTGGCAAAGTATTTTTTGCTGCGCTTATCACGCTCATTATCCCAACCTGGGAACTACTATAGAGAGAAAGGGGGCATCTATCTTAGTCAAAGCAAAATCACACCTGTCAACACGGATCTGACATGGGAATGGAGAACATAAAGTCGTCAACAACGCCAACCGAGATAACACTGGAGGTCAGCGAAGGTCATTTCATAATGACTTGGCGGCCTTTTATCTCTTTGGCTGCGAAAAACCTGGGGTTTTAGGTTGTAGGGGTTTGGGGCAGCCATAGAAGTTCCTGGGCTTCTCAAGAATCGCCTTTGGCAGTAGTTTGTAATAACGATGGGTTCTATCGATAACCAGTGAATGATTATGCAGACATGCGTTGGAGAGTTTTCGGGGGGTTATGTACCTCGCTCTGTCGGCTAAGTTGAGACGAAGGAAAAGCCAAAGGCGTTGGCTAAAAGCAATCTCTACTGTACCACCTGATTTGCAAGTTTGAGTTTCCCGACTGCTGCCACATTTCAATCTGTAAGATCTGTTTCCAAAATGGAGGGACAGGGCTTGTCAATAGGAATTTAGCATGGCAAACAGCACAGTTGGAAAGACAACGCCTTCAACGCTTCGCCACGAAATAAGTACAATGGACTTTTCGAGAAAATTTGACTTTTTGGCTAGTCAAGTTTTATGCAAATGAACACTTACGGAAGAGTGGCTTTGAGGTTGTCGGAATGTATTCGAAGGGAGTAACAGGTGTAAGAAGGAAAGAATTTTGCGCATGACATGCAACCCAAAAGAGTTCTGCAATTACAAGTGGTTACGGGAATGACATGTAACTTTGATTATGATTGTCACCCTCGGGGCCCTTGTTCTGTGTGATTGCTATAATGCGGGTTTCTGGAGCGGCTGACATTACTGTTATTATTATTTTCTCTTTCTGGGGGGCTTGGAGGGTGAAGGAATTGTGAAGTTGTCTGTTGATAGGAATCGGCGCCTTTACACGTAAACATGTTTCTTTTGGAGGGAATTGAGTCAGGAAGGCTTGAGTTGGCATTGTTGCATGAGTCGTTAGCTGTACGGCTTGGGCCCTGTTAATTGACACATGAGCCTGGCGTGTGAAAAGAGGCAGGTTCAGAATGTTTACCCCAGCTGCAATATTCGAACTTGACCGAAGTTTTTACCGCGCGACGGGTGTGAAATTGCTGTTAACAGAAAACTTGAGAAACGTGTGGAGCTTTGGAACGCGAACAAAAAGCAAGAACCTTAAGTTCTAGACAAAGTTTCCTAATTGGTATTTATTCAGGTGGCTGACTGCATGGCATTCACGCCCCTCCAAGTTGTCGCTTTTCAGTCGCAGGGGCTTTACAGAGTCGTCAGAATGAGAGAGCCGTTTCCAAGGAACATGGACTATCGATTCTCGTGCAGCATACGTTTTGAGTAGCAGTATTACACCATTATTAGCCGACGTTAGGACGTCTTTTCCCTTTTTACCATGCTATTTTTTCCCTAGCATCTTGTTATAGGCGTATGGGGCCGCCACCATGTTCGGAGCTTTCGTTTTCTTTCCTTTCGAGGAGTTAAATTCAGGCAACCAGTTGCTTTTTGTTAGTGTTGCTGGGGAGGAAGCAACCGATCAACTTGATTCACCCTCACGGTCGCCCCCTTAGAGCATACTGTATAGTAGCAGTAGCATACACCGGGGAACTTATTGATTTTTAAGGAGCAAACGGCCATTTTGTAATGCCTACAGCACCATGTTAGGGGAGCTAACTTGCAAGACAAACTACACGGCCTAAAACGCTTGCTGGTCTTTGGCAGAGAATAATATATACAGTACCGTTATTCATTTACGGAGTTTCGGTTAGTTCATTGTTTCCGAAACACACATTTTTCATTGTTAGCAGAATACTGAACTTGTGTAGCAGTTTTTAAGCCCAACTTGGGTAGGAACCTGTAGAGGATGATTCACTTTTTCGTTGTTGACAAAAGGTCTCGTTATCGGAATGATTTGTGTTTGAGTATCGTTTGTTAGGTTCACTGACTAGGGACGGATAACGTGATTGGAAAAGTGAACACTTTTCATTGTTACCAACACACGAGCTCCAGTTCCAGCCTTTTTTACAGAATGCTTCGGCTTGAAGTTCGGTTTTTGTACGCAAATTGGGTAGGAAAGTGAAGTTTTTGATTTCGTAATAATTGCTCATTATTGCGAAAACTGACAACTTCATTCCATATTTATAATTGCTCAGAAGGCTTGAGATTTAATTCGTTTGTAAAGCAAGTGGGCGTGGAAATTGGCTTTTCTTAATTACACAGCTCTTTTTCATGGATTTTTTTCGTCGCTCTTTTTGTTGAGGTACATTTAAAAAAATAGATATTACCTTGACAGGTTCCCACATTGGCAGCTTTTTGTGCGTTTATTCAAAATTTTGTAAACATTTTCTTGTCAGGATATTTTTATGATCGTTTGTGAGAATATTCGCATAAAAGTCTTGATTGCTTCAGAAACTTTCAAGACTATTGTTTTGAGTTCAGGATCTTTTTTTGCTCACAGTTTCTTTGTGAGTTTTACGAGAAATTGGCTAGACAGTTAGTGGGGACTTTATCGGGCGTTTAATTGATGGCAGGTCAGAAAGAGAAGCTCTTTCAAGTGTGAGATTTGGTGGTCTTGATAAACTTGCATGTGTCCCAAACGGCGCCATGCATAATGAGACGACCTGACATGCATGGCATACTTATTGCTCCCTGTATCTAAGCTCTTTTTCGTGGGATGCAGAAGTATTTCTCTGTGGCTCTGAGCTCAACCGGTTCAGGTTCCTTTTGCTATGAAAAAAAGATGCTAGGATTTTGTTTGAGTTTTGGGAATTCCTCTACGTCTTGTCGCAGCGAGCTTCAAAGCCAAAGAAAGAGCCACAAAGGGGAAAGAAGAAGCGTTTCGTGGAGAGATATCGAGCCTTGATTATTGGTGTGTGAGACATGGATAGTAACGACAATGAGAAAAGTTGTACACTCAACGCGTGAGCGGATAGAGGCAGCAAAAAGAAGAGATAAAAGCGAAACGGCCAATTTATCACGCGATTCCTTTTTCCCATAGCGGCGAATACGTCTTTGAAGTAGAGTAGACGACCAAGATAATTGAATCGCACATTATGCTAATGAAAAGCCCTCTGGCGGTGTCGAAACTAGAAAAAGGGAGGGAAGAGAAGTTATTATTTTTTTAACGTTTTGATCTTCTGACGAGACGCCTTGTTTTGGAAAAGTGGGCGCCAAAGATACAGAGCCCCATTAAAAGTGCATTTTAACTTGAGAAGTGTTCGAAAGGAAACAGCGCAAGTGCAGAGTTTTTCTTCTATTCTTGTATCTGGTATAGCAGCGAGCACATAACGTTTATCTTTTGATGGATGATGAGAGCCAGAAGTGGCATGGTTTTGCAGTGGATTGGAAAGATTTTTTTTTTATCCTACAAGAATATAAACAATGAATCTCGTGTTGTATGTTCAGATCTTTTGTGTGCAGTTGGGGCTCGCAAGTTATGCTAATTTGGCATGTTTGTTTTCTTTTCATGTAGAATTTTTCCGGGAATTGTTGGAAAACTCGAAGAAGGATTTCCATGACATGTTTAAACGCACTTACGGGATTCTGTACGAACAAAACAGCGCCGTTTTTACCGATCTGTTCAGGGATTTGGAAGACTATTACACCCGAGGACGTATCGATCTTGAAGACGCTATGGATGATTTCTTCACTACATTGTATCAAAGGATGTTCACGGTCCTAAATGCTCAATACCGTTTCGATGACAAGTAAAAATAACCAAAATAAAAAAAGGAAATGAGTCAAACCGAGCACGAATGGTCAACAAAAAGTCAAAGAAAAAAATCCATTTCTTTCGCGTTAAGCGAAAGTGGAATCGCTTTGAATGTGCTTTGATGTTTTTGTGCCTGTTTTCCTTTCCCTCAACTGTGTGTGGATCTTAATGTATGGTTTTTGTTGACAGCTACCTTGGGTGCGTGAGTAAACATATGAAAGAGTTGAAGCCATTTGGAGACGTGCCCAAGAAATTATCTTTGCAAGTGAAACGTTCTTTCATTGCCACAAGAACATTTGCCCAAGCGTTAGGCATCGGACGCGATGTGATTAACAAAGTTTTGGCGGTAAGACATTTTCCCCTCGAAAATTTTTTATGTGCATTTATAGCGTTTTTATACAAGGCGTGCAGGTGTTGACTTTTTCAAACGCTCGAAAAGAGGAGAGAGGTTTGTAGAGAAACACCTGTAGGGGTTATGGTGAACGGCCAATGCAAGGTAAAAACGAGGCAAATGAAATGCGAAGTCCTTTGCATGCGTCCCAGGCGACATGCAGCGAGATGGATGAGGTTAGCGTGACTAGAGGGATCTCCTAGTCATCTCAATTTATGGAGACACCATAGCGTGGTCTTTTCTTCGTTTCGCCCAAGCTGCCCTTCCTTGTTGACCAGAAAAGTTCCCTTTGTTGGCCCCAAAAATAGGCACAAGTGCCACAGCTGAGGCGAAAAGGTTGGGGAAGTCGCTCTTAGAACGACGCTAGAATTCTCTCCTCTCTTTTGCTCACGGGGTCTCAGCGAGCGTGAAATTTTTGAAGGGATGAGGCACAATAGCAATAGGATGCCTTGGCTTTTTATACCCAGTACTTTACGTCTTGAACCTCAGCACATGGGGGTCTCGTTGTTGAACAGATAAATCATGTTGCCTAACGGGTAAAAAAAAAGTAGGGCCTTGACAGTTTAATGACAACGTTTTCGCATTGTTAAGATACAAATTCGTGAAAGATTTGTGAAAGTGATGGTATCTATTATTTGGCTTTTTTATGGGCGAATAGATCAACCCGAATTCGGAGTGCAGTCGTGCCTTGATGAAAATGTCCTTCTGCCCTGCGTGCCGCGGATTGTCTGATTTGAAACCTTGCAACATTCTTTGTATGAATGTCCTCAAAGGTTGTTTAGCATATCATAATGACTTTGGAACCGAGTGGGATAACTATATTGGTAAGATTTTGTACAAATAAATTTAAAAAAATGAGAGGATTTATTTTTCGATCATGGAATCTTCATCTTCTCTGGTTTCAGATGCCTTGGTGAAAGTGGCAGATCGACTCTTGGGTCCATTTAACATTGAGTTGGTGGTAGACCCCATCGATATCAAGATCTCGGATGCCATCATGAATTTCCAAGAGAGTGGCTATGACGTAACTCAGAAAGTTTTCAAAGGTTGCGGAACCCCGCGCCTGGGCAAACGGGAAGCTTCGGAACTCAATTTCGAACCTGTCCGGTTTGATAAGCCCACCGGAAGCAGGCCTACGACCGCCGCTGGAACATCTTTGGACCGACTCGTGCGGGATATTAAGCAAAAGGTACAAATTGTTTACTCTATTCTTTTCTCGCTTTTGAATCTGACCTTCCTTTTCCGTCCTTCGGGGATCCTTTTCTGATGTAGGTGAAATCCACTAAAGGAGTCTGGAGCCGGCTTCCTCATCAAGTTTGCAGTCACGAGAAAGTTGGTGCCTTGGATGCCAACTGTTGGAATGGCAGTGAACAAGCCAAGTAAGATGAAATTGAGTTATATTGTGAGGAAGAGAAAAGCTTTCAACTTTGCTTTCTTGGTTTCTAAGGAATGGAAATGCCATGAGTGAAGCCTTAGTAGCAGCAAATTTGGACCCCCGGGCCCAGACTTTAGTCAATGATGAAATTTTGAACTTGAGACGTATCGTCAATAAGTTGGAGAATGCGTACAATGGGATTGACGTAGATTGGACTGATGGTAAAATCGCTTAAGAAAAGATCATGCTATTAGTGTAAAACATTGATTGTGGTTCTTTCCGGGACAAAAAAGGTGATTGGGCTCCTGGTTCAGGATCAGGATCAGGTTCAGGCGATGGACAGGACGACGATACTGATGACGAAGACGAAGATGATAGAGACATGCACCGAGGAGCGAGACCGCCTGTTCCGCCTCCGAATGTCAAGCCTGGTTTGCGCGAGGAAGACGATATTGATTTCAATAACACGCCCAAGCCTGACCGAGGAGAAGACCAGGATCACTCGCGTTCTGATGGGGGCAATACGGGAGCAGCACCTGGCCAAGGAGGAACCACAGGAGAAATAACACCTGCCAAGGCGTTGACCACTTATTTGGTCCCCATTGTTGTCATGTGGATTGGCAATATGTTCTAAGGGGGCCCGAGAACAAAAGAGAATTTGAAGAGAGCAGCTTAAAAAACTAGCAACGTTGTACAATGTAAATACTCTGGTTCTTTAGTGGAAACGTTTTGATCGCCCTCAAATCGAAAAACGGTTTAGCTCAACTCGAATCCAGGACTGATGTTTGTTCTTTTTTAATTGATTCTGATTTTTTGTGTTCTTGAAAACAGAAACGAGAGCCCGGACTAAAAAGTGTAAACATGTTAAACTGCAGACAATTAGGGAGGGTTTCGGAAAAAGGATATATCATAACTTTTTTAGAAACAATTTTGTTGCCTTTGCTCTAGTCAGTCAACTTGACTACACTCCGTAACTGTAAACTATTAAATGACAAACAAGTTTAGGCCCTATAAGCCTCATTGAGGATTGTCAATGTAGTGCATAGAACAGGTAAAGCCGAGAAGGAACGATTTGCAGTCGTGGGAAAAGTGGAACTTAGCAATAGGTTTTGTTTGTTGGGACCATCGCATTGTTTTTGCTCTCTTTGACAGTTTAAACTTTTTAAAACTGAGGAAATACGCCCTTCAGGATCCGAAGGCAGTAATTAATCCGTGTAATCGAGACAAGGGGTTTTTCTAATGGATCATGTTGCGCTTAAAAGTTTGTTTCAGGTTCACGACACGCGGTATTTCAGGTGTACCGCAGTGCAGTACAAGTTTACAAAGAAAAAGAACAAGATTTGTCGTGTAATTATAATGTATAAATGTAGGAACACACACTTCAGGCAATTATAGACTTGACATAACTCTGCAGCTTTGAATCATTTTTTGCCGTGCCAATTTTGTACTTGTGTAATATCCTATCATTCTGGAAGGCTTTTGAGTGGATGCTTGATTGTTGTATTAATTAGAGGAAAACATGATACGTCGAAATAAATAAAAACTTGTTGCAATATTTTATATCCTTCCGTAAAGAACTTTTCGTAATTTGAATCTCTTTCTTGGTTTACTGAAAGCCCTATTCGGTGGTATAACATCGAAGGATTTGAACTTCCCGCGTCTTTCCGTGTGTGGCGCTGGTTGGTCAATTTTATTCGTGGCTGTTTAGTAGAAGGGTTTGCTCCGCTGCAATTTTGTTAAACATGTCTGGTAAAGAGGAAGTAAGTTACTGTATTGAGCTTTTACATTTTGTATAGTTAACAGTACAGTTTCTAGATCGAGGGCCATAAAGTTATTAAGGTTAATAAATGGGATGGCGGAGCAGTAAAAAATGCATTAGATGATGCGATTAAAGAAGTAAGGTCATTTTTTTATTGAATTTTTCTGATAACTGAGGTTTGTTCTCATTGTTTGGGATTCATTTTGGGTTAGGTTTTGATTGGGAAGTATGGATATACTGAGAACTTTTCGCTTGTTGATGGAAGGTTAGTGATCTGCTCCCTGGCTGTGGGCATTGCCATGTTTGCATTGCTCTGGGACTATCTTTATCCATTCCCCCAGTCCAAGTAACGTTATTTTGTGTATGTTTATAGAGGATGCTAAACATTTAACAACAATCTTGTTAGGTTGGTTCTGCTTGTATGTGTTTCGTCCTATTTCGTACTTATGGGCGTCCTTACCTTGTATACGACTTTAATGGAAAAAGGCATTTTCGTAATAGCTAATTCCAAAGATTCGGCTGGAAACGACAACGTCTGGGAAGCTAGTTCATCCATGAAGAAGTAAAACTTAAATAAAATAAAAAGTCTTGTTGGAACTAGATATTAATTACGTTATCTCTAAAGGTATGATGACAAATACACATTTGTTCTTGTATTTCGGGACGGAAAAACAGGAAAACAACGGGAAGCCCAGTTCGAGAAGTCTGTAGCTAATTTTTTCGACAGCAACGGTGTACTACTACAAGATCTCGTGGAATCGGCAGTGGGCAAGCTACATGACAGCCTGCTTATTGGCAAAAAAAGCAAATAGCCTGCTTAATGTATAAGTCACATCCCACAGGAAACAAAAGACCAGTGTATGAAGGTGTGGATAATGCATCAATAAAGGCGAAATTCCATTTCTTCGCATTGTATCGTTTTCGTAAGATTTTTTTTTTCATTTTCGTGGGTCCTAAACACGAGAGTTTGGGAATAGGCAAGTCAGATTAGGTTTGTTAGTAGAAATAGCCCAGGGTTGGCATGCCCCTTACCCCCAAAAAAAGTACTGAATGGGATCACAAACCCCTTAAAAACGACCCTGCGTTCATTGGCTGGTACTAGCAAGCTCATTATCTGAAATCGTTCGGAAAACGGAAAGTCTTTTTCCAGCCACCGTTAAGTCAAACATTGAGATTTCATTGACTTCACTGGGATTTTACAGTTAACGTTAGAAAAACACCGAAAAAGTCATAGATTGTAAGAGAAATCGAATATTGAAACAATTCGGAGACTTTTGAGATTTAGCCCCGCTTCAGTTTAAAGGTTTAGTCCCGCCCACTTGCCCATGGAAACGCAAGCGTGTTTGTGTAACGCGCGTACCAGCAACAATGGAAGAAGCATTTATGGTACATGTTTTACATGAAGGCTACTCTAAAATTCATGCTCCCGACGAAGCTGGCTTGGTAACTGCTTCAGCAAATGCTAGTTGCGTGTTAATTACGAATGGAACATTAAATGTGGTGGTAGATACGATGACCCCTTGGGACAAGGAATTTCTTGTCGAACGTAAAGTCAAAAGCTCCTAATTAAACTGATTAAACAATCCTCTTGTTTATAGGATTGGCTTCGAAAGGTATGAAACCGGAAAATGTCCAATTTTTAGTTTGCACCCATGGTCATTCTGATCATATTGGGAATAATAATTTGTTCACCAATGCCAAGCATATTGTGGGCTATTGCGTTTCCTTCAAAGACACGTACTATTTCCACCCCTTTGACCAAGGTGATACACTTGCTTTTAAATTAGCTAACCCTAGTCGAATGTATGAATAGGTCAACCGTTTAGGATAGCCATGGGTTTAGATGTAATTCCAACTCCTGGCCACACATCTGATGACGTCAGTGTTGTAGTTAAAACGATAGACATGGGAGTAGTCGTGGTTGCAGGTAAGACCAAATGATTTTCAGTCCTTGTCTATTTTTTTTTGTATCTACAAGGGGATATATTTGAGAGAGAGGAGGACATCAAAGACCCTTCAATTTGGCGCTCGGAAGGCGGCAGTGTTGATCCTGAACGACAAGAACGCTCTAGAAACCTGATCCTTTCAATGGCAGATTATATAGTACCTGGCCATGGACCAATGTTCAAAGTGGATCAGACTGAAAGGTATTTTTTTTACATTTCTGAAAATTAGCTGGCCTCGCTCAATAATGCACTTTGTTTTAGGACTTCGTGAAATCAAATTGTTGCATCGTTTGGCTACTTTTCGTTCAAAAGCATTTCTATTTTTTAAAATTAGCGTGGTACAACTTTTTAACGTTTTGCTTCCCTCGTATTACCTGAAGAAAAGAAAATAGGATAATTTAACAGTGAAGTGTATTATAAGTGAGTTACATAGTCGAAATTAAAGCTAAAGTAATTTCAGTTTTCCAGTAACCCTATTGACTGCAGTGTGCGAGCCAAATATTGAAAGAACCGTCATTGAACCAGCTGCTATTTGCGTTCTGCCAGCGTCCCTTACCAAATAATTAGGTAAACCTTGTTCCCCGGCTACTTTCTGCAAATCCAGGAGTTGTTGCGTATTTTCTCCTTTCAAAGTTATTTTGGTTTCCCTATAATAATTACCATTTATACATTTTCTTACTCATTATCATTAAACTTACCCCATAGCTTCCCAGAGACCTAAGCTTTCCTCATGCTTTTTATCATTCATCAATAACCTATGAAGTCCCAACGTAGCATGTGCCACCTTGAAAATAGATTTTACTACTAAAAATGTAAAAAAAAAAAATCATCCAAATCTACAAACCTGAGCTGCGACCTTCCCAATGCCCATCCCAAGCTCCATATTAACCACATAGACCATTTTGTGGGGTTCGTATCCTTCGTCACTATCATCTCTATCTGATTCGTCCGATTCCTTGCCCAACATCTGCGCTTGAATTTCCACAGGACTTAGTGGAATAATTGCAGCAGCTGGGTTATCAAATACCCAAGCTGCAGCCAATTCGGCAGATGTGTTTCCAGTGTAAAATAGACCCTAACACATATAGAAACATCAGTAAAATTCTACTGAACTATTAAAAGCAATTGTTATTTAAAGATAGGTCAAATATATATAAAGGGCTCCTATTAAAACGTTAGATAAAGGGATCAAGGGTGCCAAGGAACGGATTAGCACGTGTCACGTGAACGTATATCGACGAAAGAACAGAAAAGTACAGTACGGTAAATTACCTTTTCGGCTGAAAAACGACTAATTCCCATGCCAGTAAGGACGGATATTAGGCCCTCGTTGGGCTTCCATTCTTGGGTACTGCCTTGACTCATTTTAAAGACTGGCTGGTAGATATAATGATCGACAACAGAAACTACTCGCTTCCACGAGGATCTCACCGTCGTAAACAAGCGGTGCATTTGCTGTTCCGTGGAGTTCACGCCAGTTAGCTACGGTTAGCTATTGATCGCTACGGCAACAACGACCTTTTTTCGGAGAGTGCTGTTGAGATTCGTTGATCGCAGTTTGGTTGTCCGAATGACGTTTGCGAAAAAGTCGTTGGCAGCAGGTCTGCTGCTCACGCGTTGAGGGTTTATATGTGTGATTTTTAATGCAAAAAGAGACAAAACACTATGCTTCGTACCAAGAAAGATGTGGATAAGTACGTGAGGGAGAGTTTGGAGAAAATCAAAGACGAAAATGAGGTAAGATTATGTTAAATATCTTGGACTTGCCGGGGTAAACAAAGAGTCCAAGCGGGGGACCTGTGGAAGCGCGCCATGATTCACGAAGCGTTTAAGTTAACTAGAACCATGACTTTCTAACACGATTAGCTCATGCGTGGCTAAGGCCAGCAGTACAGCGATACTTTTTGCATAAAATTTAAAACTATTCTTTGTTGTTTCCCTTTTTAACAGCGAAAGCTTCGAGATTTCACTGTTGCCCGCATGTATTATGGTGTCGGAGAGTACAGCCTAGCCAGGAAGCATTTGATGAAATTTCTTGACTTTAAACCCAAGTCTCCACCTGGGCATCGCTTAGCTGGACAAATCGCAGAAGCGTCTGGCGATAAAGAAGCTGCCGTTGAGCATTATAAGCGTTCGTTCGAGTTGGATAACGTCCAAAAAGATCTCCTCATTAAAAGTAAGGGATTAGAAACATGCATATACTGGTTTTATAATACAGTAAACATTCATCCGCACGTGCTAGTTGTTGAACTGGTTTCGCATTTTCCGCCCAATGAGCAAAGAGATTCTTTCTGGCTTGAGAAAGCCGAAACACTGACACCCAAGCCGCGTGCCTACTTCCAGTTACAACAGCGTTTAATACCAGTTTCCAGCCCAGCGAAGCAAGCTGAGATGGAAAATATGTTGATAAGTAAAAATTATATTACACAAACTTACAGAAAACAAAATGAATACAAAATCAAACGAAATTCTGTATATTAGGCGAGGTGTCGTCTCGCCCAGCTGATTCTGGCTTAAGGATTCAGTTAATCCAGCTTCATGTCAGCAACAAGAAGACGAAAATTGCATTGGACCATGCATTAAAGGTCGAAAATTTAAGACCATTCCCGCGTGATTTGTCCTGGTATTTGTGCATTGCTCAAACGTGCCAAGTAAGCTCAACTTAACGTTTAATATATATTAAAACGAAGACTTAATTGTTTATTGAATAATTGTTTGTATAAACTGTATAATTGTTTATTTTTAGGCATATGAAGACGAAAAGGCGGGAGAGTTAAACTCCACCTTTTCTATTTTGTATTTGAACGCTTTGGAACGAGTGGTTGCTTTGAAACTAACAGCCCTTGCCCAAGATTTGAAAGGTCACCGCTTCGCTCTAAGAGATGTAATTACAGATCTGCGACGGTAAGCGGTACATTCCTGTTAACAGAAATATAAATTTTTAATTTTATATTGCTTTCTAGTTTGGATCAGAAATTGATATGGGCTCAGCAAATCTCTGGCGATGAGTCCTGGAAAGTGTTTCTTGAGCACATGAAAGGCCAACTTTACTTGCTTATGGCCTCCTTCTTGCTCCACCAGACTGTAAGCATCCCTAAATTCGCAGACCAAAAATAATAATTAGATACAAATGGAAACTCGATTTTATTAACTGCTTTTAGAATGATGATTCATATTCTGAGAAGAAGAAGTACGCAGCCGCATCACTACTCAAAGCTTTTGACGTCAAACCGTTCTCAATCACTCAATTATGGTATGCCCAAGCCAACGAGACTAAACAAAAGGAATATCGAGCTTGGAGACAGTCTGCTTTATATCGAATAAGCCAAGCAGGTACAAACAAAGGCGTTTTTTTACATTATGTATTAATGCGTGTTATTTACTCAGGTCATTGTTTACTTTCTTACCGGCGAGAGGAAGGAAAGACAGTCACGGATGCGTTAACCACCATTTTCAACGAGCAAGGCCGGAAAAATCTTTACGAAGTAAAACTTTTGGCATATTTTCCTATATTTCTTTTTTAACTATACTTATCACATGTTAGGCTGTATTCCGACAAGAAGATCAGAGCTCGTTTTTTCTCCAAGATACCGGTTTCTTGACTCCCACGTCAGCTTTTCCAACTTTTATGGAAGTATCAAATGCTGACGAAGGTAATATTGGCTCCAAGTTGTGACCAAAGAGATTAATAGTTTTCTGTTTTAGAATGTATGGAGTACGGAGAAACCCTGCATGATGTCACGTGGCTGGGGCTGCGTTATTACGAGCATTACGAGTCCCCGGCATTCGTTTGTCACTTTTGCCCTAATCTACCCTTCATGAAAACTTTGCCTTTGAGCACCGCACCGTGGAACAGCGTTAGTCCAGATTCTTTGTGCCAACTTGATGTGAACACCTTCATCTATTCGTCCATTTTATGCGCTGCTGCAGAACGAGAGAATGTTGGCCAGTTGGCTCATAAACAACCATTGGTGCCAGCTGCTGTGACGCAGTCGTTGGTTTCTCAAAGCCAACAGCAATGGTAAATTTGCACACACACACACACAAAAAAAAATTGGTCCAACGGATGGGAATTTGTTGATTTAGGTGGGACGCTTGCGTGAAATTGACGAATAATATGGCTCGAGAGCACGTGAGCGAGTTACGACGTGTTTTACAACGCGGTTTGGAAGTAATAAGGGTAATGGGGCCTGCCAGTTCGCAGCAATTGTCACCACATTTGCTGTTGCAGCTTGCGAGAACTTGGGCCATCAAAGTTCATCAAAGTTGCCCAACTTTGGGCCTTTTTCCTCATTCCATGCCCCTAAAACAAGCCTTGCTTGCCCCTGAACACTTGAAAGTTATCGAAAACCATGCAGCCAGGTTCTACAAAGCCGCTTTGGACTCCAAAAACCGTGTCTACCAACCAAAACAGAGTACAGACGTTCTTTTCGAATACCCTAAAAAGGAACTGAGCACAGAGGATCTTGAAGAAGTCGTGTTTTTCCTCGCGTGCCATGCCTGGCGTACAAACAAGCTTGAAGATGCTATGAAAGCGTTCGAAGGCATGAAATCGCCTTACGCGTCCTACCATGTAGCCACGATTTATAAGGAAATGGCTTCCCAGACCGAAACCACGCCTTCCAGACAAGGACACTTGGCCGTGTTACTGACCCGGGCTCGGGAAGCCTTGTATTTGACCTTGGATCGTTTACGCAGTCCAGGTTTGATTCTAGTTCATGTTCTAAAGGAGTAAATTTTCTCTATCCTTTGTTTTCTCTTCGTTTTGGATTTGCAGAGTGCGGAAGAGATCATCCCCTAAATGAAGTATTAGCATCAGCTCTTGATGAAGTGGAACAGATGACGGCAAATATGGGAAACACCCCGAACAACATCAGTTTCGCCCGAAATGGAGTCCGCGAAGACGTTGACGAAAGTTTGCCGTATACTACAATGCGGAGTCGCAGATCTGATGCGTCTTTTGCGATGCCAATCATGTCCACGCCACGTGGGCCTAAAACTTACCACAGTGTGAATGGCAAAGCTTCGCCGGATGACATCTATACTACACCAGCGGTATTGCATTTGCTTTCTTTTGATTTTTTTGTTTAATCTATATGGATTAAGAATTTAAAGATTTTTTTTCATAAATTAAGACTGCAGTTATGCTAAAAATAAGTTACACAATGTCTCATTTTCGGGGTTGGTTTTTCTATGACTGGGGAATTTTTATTATTGTTAATATTTTATTATTACTATTATTATATAAATAGGAGGCAAGGCCAAGTCCTGAGCGATTGGATGCTCAGTTACGTCAAGTGGTACATCAGCAAGAACACATTAACAAGACCATTTTGGAGGAATTGAGGGATTTGAAGATCATGGTGACGGAAGTGAAGGTATTTTCAAGAAATGTCCCTGATGTACTAGAACTGATTCATTTCTGTCTTAAAAGGGATTGTTGGAGAGCCAGAAAGGAGACTTAGAGATGCAGACCAAGTTATTGAAGAAGAAAGTGGCGAAATCCAAGCGCTTCGACGAAAGTAAGTCGTTGGAAGACTACGTATATGAAGATGACGAGGATTACGGCGAAGAAGAGGAGGAGGAGGAAGAAGATTTCGAGCCTGAGCCATCTGCAGCCGTAGCAGCGGTAAGAGGCACAGGCGCAGCAGGACGCAGTGCTGCTGGAAAGACCAAAGGTTTAAAAGGACAAGAGAAAGAACCTCATCCTTGGTCAGCTTATGCAAATTGGCCATATCCTGGCTATGTTCCTCCTGCTCTACCTGGTACCATATTAATTAGCTAGAAATTCTCGTAAAATTATGATAAATTTAGGATTCCCTATGCATGGAGTAGTACCACGCCCACCCTTCTTGGCCACTGCATCGGCCATGGGCTTGTACCCTACAGCTGCTCCTGGACTTTATGCTCATCCACAGTAAGAAAATTAAAAATCTTCCTTTTTGTTTTTAATTGGACTCCTAAGATTGGCAACGCGACACAAGACTGACTCAACAAAAGGACTCCGTGTACCCGACACAAGAACGCCAGGACCATAATCTTTTAAGGGACCAATAGAATGTCAAGTTCAAAAGTCTGCTCAAGGTTTGGTTAGGTTAGGCGTCGGTGTCCGGAGTCCTTATGACGTATTTTTTTTTAATACTGCTTAAGCACTTTAAAATCTCTTTGGCGCTTAACCAGTGAACAGAGACTTTCTAAACTCCAAATTCTATTGGTCCCTTAAAAGATTATGGACCTGGCGTCCTTCTGTCGGGGTCCGGCGTCCTTGTGTCGGGTACACGGAGTCCTTGCGTCGAGTCGTCCTTGTGTCTACTTCCCTTAATATTTTTTCCCTTAATTGCAGCATTTTTAATTTTTGCGATTTTACGTGAATGAGTACTAAACGTAAATAATCAACTTTCTTTCTTTTTCTAGTGATTATTATGGAGTTCCTTTGCCCCAAATGGCAGTCACGCCGGTAAGGCCCGTAATCCCGCCCCCACAGTCACCCGTCATTCGTGCTCCGGCACCGGCTCCTTTGCTTACTGCAGCTTTGGTTCAGCCTCCTAAAGTAATATTTTTACTTGGAAATGAATATACCCTAATTCTTTTTTTCTCTTTTTCTGTAGCCAATTCAGCCTCCAGCGCCAGCTAATGTGGTTATGACAGTATCGGACAAGCTCCCACCTATCTCAACGCCTGCGCAACCCTTACCTAGCGTTACAGTTCCGCCCCAGCATCGATTAGGCGTGGTTCCTGCTCCTGTTGCTACCACGTCTACTCCAACTCCTGTTATTGCTCCTCATCCGTTCCAAATCGCCTTTTCGCCGCAACCAACTCCCATTTCGGGAGCCACAACCGGTCCTTCCACGCAGCCCATTTCGACTCCCAAATCGGCCCCTTTGGAACTCAACACGCCTACAGCCATGCCCTTAACGACACAAGGATTGCTGTCTTCTGTACCCGAGCCTAAATACTCCGCCGTAAGTCCCTTGAGAAGCCAAGATGCTGCAGTTACTGCAGTGTCGCCAAGCACCAAAACTACTGCACGCAGTCCTCGAGCTCATAGAGTTTCCACTGGTTCAGGTAAAACGTTCTTACGTTCATTGGTAATCTTTGACTAATCGGATCTCTTTTTTATATAGATGGAGGATACGTGGAGGAAGAAAACTACGAAGCATGTGCAGATTTCAAAGCCATTGTGCCTTTGCCTGATTTGGTGGAAGTGAAAACGGGCGAAGAAGGAGAAACGCTGTTATTTGAAGAACGAGCCAAGTTGTACCGTTTCACAGACAAGGAATGGAAAGAGCGCGGAGTTGGCCAACTGAAAATCTTACACGATGAGAGTACCCATAAATCGCGACTGGTCATGCGAAGGGAACAAGTCCTCAAAATCTGCGCCAATCACTTCATCACGGAAGCAATGAAGCTACAGCCCAGACAAGGCCTGGACACCGCCTTCTTGTGGGCGGCACCTGATTTTGCCGATGGAGATGCCAAATTGGAACAGTTTTGCGCCCGTTTTAAGACTTCTGAACAGGCCCACAAGTTCAAAACCGCTTTCGAGAAGGCGCAGAGCTTAGCCCAGGATACCGTAGTGGTTCTAACCGAGAAAAAGAAGGCGGAACCGAAAGAAACTGCAACCAAAATTGAGCCCAAGGCAGCAGTAAGACATAATTTCGAAGTATTTGTTCAAGTTTTAATCTTAAATTGCTTGTATAGGGCTGGGGAGCTGCGTTTAAGCCTGTTGTGGGCTCTTGGACATGTGAAATCTGCTACGTTACTAACAAGCCTGACAGTAATATCTGCCTTGCTTGTGAAACACCTAAACCTGGTTCTGAACCTGGTAATTTCTACTTTTTAAGATTTTTTTTCGCCTGAAATGGGGTAAAGTAAAGTTTTCTTAGTTGCTAAACCTGCTGCTGCCCCTCAACCCTTCAAGTTTGGTATTCCTAGTACTGCTTCGACTCCATCTGCCATTGTGGCACCTTTTACGGCAACTACAACTGCCGGGAGTACGCCTGGGGGCTTTACATTTGGTGTGACACCTGTGAGCACTGCTGCAGCGCCTAAATTTCTGTTTGGAGTCACCCAAGTGACGACAACCGCCTCGACAGCCAGTACTGGTCCTTCTTTCTCATTCAGTTTGCCGAAAACCATGACTGCAACGACAGAAAACACTTTAGCTCAGCCAGTGTCTTCCGCGTCGCCATTTTCCTTTACTTTGCCGGCAACAACGGCGGTCGTTAAGCCGCCGACGTTCAGCACGTCTGGAACAGTATCAGAACCTACGACTGTCGCAATCCCAGCGAGCAAATCCATTGTTCCCTTTTCAACCCCTTCAGCGGGCCCAGAACCAAGCAAATTCTCCTTCGGGGGATTTAGCTTTACAGCGAGTCCTAAAACGAGTGAAAGCCCTACTGAAATGACGACCAAAAAAGAAGAACCTGCTAAAGTGAGCAGCACTTCGGCTCCTTCGCCCTTTGCGAGCTTTTCCTTTGGCAATGCTACTGCGACTGCGGAGAAGAAGGAAGAGAATCTGTTCTCAGCTTTGGCTAAAGCGTCGCCTCAGACAGGCTTTAAAGCGGACACGGGTTTCAGGGTAAAGTAGAACTTGAATTCAAGGATTTTTTAAGAGAATTGGTTGTTGATTTTGGATTTAATAGGGATTCCAAGGTGCTGGAGCGCCTGTGTTTGGCGGTGCGGTAACTCCTGTTGCTAGTGTCGATAAAACCGAGAACAATGATAAAGAAACGACAGCTGAAATCAAAGAAGAAGGGGACGCCGTAGAATTTGTGCCTACCGCTGAATTTAAACCAGTAATTCCCTTGCCTGACATGGTGGAAGTAAAAACAGGTAAAACTACTTTGAAATCACAAAAGAAATCGCTGATCTTAGCGTTACTTGTTCCATTGAAATAGTTTCTTTTAGTATTATTTTTTAATTCTTTTATTGTTTTAGTATTTTTTATTGTTTTTTTTTATTCTTTTAGTATTATTTTTTAATTCTTTTATTGTTTGAGTATTTTGTTTATTGTTTTGTTTCTTTTAGTACTATTTTTTAATTATAGAATGATTACTTCTGATGAAAGAAGTGTTATTCTTAATTTTCCTGTTAAATTCGTGTTTTCTTAAATATTGAAAAACCTTTCCTACTAACATAAGTACAGTAGATGCCGCTTATTGTGATCACTGGTTATTAGAATCAAATTTTAAAGAACCAATTAAAAATGATAAAATTCATAGCATCTTAATCAGATATTATAATCACACTTTCGTATATTAGAATCAATTCTAAAATAATCTTCACGGTACAGGAACGAAACCATGGTAGTGTTTGCTACACGGACTTTGCATATTGCCCAGTGACATTGCTTTTACGTCGTTTTGACCAATCCTGTCATTTCCAACCTACTACTACGCTTAGGGGGAAATCCCTTATAAACTACTACGTCAATTAAATGAGTAGGTTATTCAATTGAATGCCCAGTTCCTTTAATTGACTGGGGATTTTAAAAGCAATATCGTGTTGAGAACCCTACCTAAGCGTAGGAATAGGCTTCAAAGGCACAGTGTTAGTTTTAGACGTGTTATATAAAAACGGCGACGAACAAGAAAAGAGTTGATTTAAAATGTAAAAGAGAAATTGCGGCTCATTGAAACGCATGACAAGTTAAATTTAAAGGATTTTCCACAAAGGGAAGCGGCCGTTAAATTAGGAATTCCTCAATCATCTCCATCAAAATTGTTGAAAAATCGTTACGAAATAAACGATAGTGGGTGTAGTGAATCTAGAAAAAGGAAACATGTGGGAAAGTGTCCAAAAGTAAACTGCTTCGTTTCTTTGGTACATATTTCCAATGTTCGGTTATTAGAATCTCCGCTTAATATTCGCTTGACAAACGTAATCACAAAAAGCTACTGTATTTTAATTTTTTATTATTGTTTTTTTCTATTTAAATTATGTCTGATTTTAATTTGATTATGCATGGATAATATTTTGATTGTGTGTGGATTGTGTCTTATAATATTTGGTTTTAATTCGTGATTTTCTTGAGTAGGAGAGGAGGAGGAAGAAAAGTTGTTTGGAGACCGAGCGTTTTTGTACCGTTACGTCAGCGAATCCAAGGAATGGAAAGAACGTGGTGTGGGCGAATTTAAGATTCTAAAGCATAAAGTGACTGGCAAAGTTCGTTTCCTAATGAGACGTGAGCAGGTAAACAATAATTCTAACCTTGAGTGACTATTCAAGAAGATTTATTTACTCAAATTATTCCTGTTATTCGTCTTCCTAGATCTTCAAAGTTTGCTTGAACCATGGAGTGACTACTGATCTGAGCGTGAAAGCGCTCCAAACTTCGACACGGGCCTGGACATGGGCTGCGCAAGATTTCGCTGAAGAAGGAGGCGTCCTGGAGAAGTTTGCGCTCAAGTTCAAGACAGAAGAACAAGCCAAGAAGTTTAAGCAAGCCTTAGACAAAGCCCAAGAAGATTTAAAGAACCTGAAAGATTTGAAACCTGATGCAGCCATTCCAACGCCTGCTGCCAAGGCAGAACCTTTGCCGAAATCCTTGTCGGAGCTGTTTAAACCTGCTCAAGGATCGTGGGAGTGCCCAGGCTGCTATACTCGCAACGCCGGAGACAAAACACGCTGTCTAGCCTGCGAAACGCTCAAACCTGGCACGACAGAGTCCCAACCACCTCCAGCTGCCCCAGCCAAAGTTTCCTTTCAACCTGGAGGCGGATTTACCTTTGGTTTGCCTGCTAGCTCTACCCTAGCCTCCGCTACGAGCGGGTTTGGCTTCTCGTTGAGCCAAGCTGCAGTTACCACGCCCTCCACTGCTGTAAAGACGCCTTCATTGAGTGGTTTCAGCTTCTCGTTGTCTCCAAAGAAGCCAGATACGTCTGCGGTACAGGAGTGTTCTCCAAATGTCTCTGTAAGCAGCGAGAATGAATATTATGAAGATGATGGAACCGGGGACAACATTCACTTCCAAGTGCGTATTTTTCTTTATTATCATTACTTAATTATCTTCATTTTCTTTTGCTAGTTTTTCTTACTTTAAAAATTTCTACTTTTTGTAGACTACTTTATAGACCACTTCGTAGACTACGTTGTAGACTACTTTTTGTAGATTATTTCTTTAAT
Source organism: Lepidurus apus apus (assembly GCA_022832285.1). Lineage (NCBI taxonomy): Eukaryota > Metazoa > Arthropoda > Branchiopoda > Notostraca > Triopsidae > Lepidurus > Lepidurus apus. The sequence goes on along the minus strand of JAGJRO010000013.1, from coordinate 114,183 downwards.
TAGTTCAAATTAGTATTCCTAGTCATTATTGTTACTTATAATTTTTTCTTACTTTTTGTGTTTCTATGTTAATAGCTTTATTTAAAAAATGATTTTCCTTAATTACATTTTTTATTTCTGTTAGCCTGTTGTTCCTTTGCCGGCCAAAGTGGAGGTCAAAACTGGGGAAGAGGACGAAGAAGTGCTTTTCAGCCATCGAGCGAAATTATTGAGGTTTGCTGAAGGAGAATGGAGAGAAAGAGGACTTGGAGATATCAAGTTATTAAAACACAAAGTTACCCATAAGATCAGGTAAAATCTCTTTAATTGTGTTTTAGGTTTGGTACTAATGTTTTGTTCGGTTTGTTTGGTATTTTCTATTTAGATTGCTGATGAGACGAGAACAGATCTTGAAGATTTGCTTGAACCATTTGTTGACCCCGGAATTGAAATTCTTGCCTAAAGACGACCGTTCGTGGCTCTGGGCTTCTCAAGACTTCTCGGAAGCAGAACCCACGCAAGAAAAGTTTGTGGTGCGCTTCAAAAGCGCTGATGTTGCGAAAGATTTTAAATATGCCATCGATAAAGCCCAAGTAAAACCGCTTCACTTAATTTGCATTACGTTGATGACTAATATGTTTTTCTTAGGCTGTTTTAAGCGGTAAAGCTGCTCCTACACCCCAAACGTCTACCGAGAAAGGTATGGTTGAATTTTTTTAGCGACTTGAGTATAAAAATTGTTCTAATAATATCTTATGGGTTTAGATGAGATCCAAATTGTGCACGTAAAGCAGGTGTCTGAAGAATTGAGACAGAAAGCCATCGCATTAAAACTCCCACCCAACTTCTACTCTTATTTGGATGCTCCACCCTGCCCTGGCTGCCCAGGCTGTGAATTAGATGAAAACGTGGGCGCTAAAGCTGAAACTCCATCCACTAAACTGGAATTCAAGTTTGGATCAGTATTAAGCACAAGCATGTCAACGCCAGCTAAACCAGTTGTGACTTCTTCCGTTGACTTTTCCAAAAGCGCCGTTTCCACGCTCTCTTTTGCAGACTTAGCAACGAAACAGCCCTCAGGCTTTGGTAAGCAGCTGTACTTCAGATTTGCTTGTTTTGAAAAGATTTAAAAGGGCTTTTTATGGCCCTATGTTCACGTTTACTGACCAAGTTTATTTGTAACTTTTGTATGAGGAAGTAAATGTCATGCTAATTGTATGGTTGATGGGAATTCGTTGCTTTAGGTACGACGAAAACGTTTTCATGGGCTACCGCTCCTGTGCCGGTGTTTGGCTCACAAACGGCTGCGATTGCCACCCCTGCGAAGGAAACAACCGCCGAAGATGAGGAAGAGGGCGAAGAAGAGGGGGGCGAAGAGGAAGTTGTCACCCATGACCCTCATTTTGAACCCATTGTTCCCTTACCGGAGCTCATCGAAGTGAAAACTGGGGAGGAAGAGGAGGAGAAAGGTGACAATCTTTGGAAAATGTTAAAAGTTTTGTTGGTTTATAATCTGATTCCTTTGTTTTCTATCCATAGTTTTTTGCCAGCGTGGGAAGCTCTTTAGATACGACAAGGATACGAAGCAATGGAAGGAGAGAGGCGTTGGGGAAATGAAGATTCTCAAGCATCCCGGCAAGAACACGTACCGTTTATTGCTCCGGAGAGAGCAAGTGCACAAGTTGGCTTGCAACCATATGTTGACCCCTGAATTGACCTTAGCACCGTTGGCAACTTCCGAAACCGCGTATTGCTGGCACGCCATGGATTTTTCTGAGGGAGAATTGAAGCCTGAACAATTCGCTATTAAATTTAAGGTAATTTAGAGTCGAGAAAGTTGCGATCGAGTACAGTGAACCTTTTGTTTTCTGACTCAGACTATGGAAATCGCCCAAGAATTCAAAGAGAAGTTCGAAGAAAGCCAGCGTGCGTTGGTAACTGTGACTAGAGTGGATTTTACAAGCGCAAGTGGGTTGACGAAGCCGCCGGTAGCGAAGAACGGTGTTAGCCAGTTGAGAGAAGACGCTGACAGCACGGAAGATGGGGAAGACGAAAGTGGAGATGATGATGACGAACATGATGAAGACGATGAAGATTATGAGGATGTAGAACACGCGGTTATGTTCGATAAACGAGCTACGCTGTCTATTTTGGAGAAGCCGAGCTCCTGGGTTTGGAGAGGTACTGGCGATCTGAAGATTTTCTATGATGATGATATGCTGGGCTGCCGTATCGACATGAAAGATGACCGGGGTGAAGAACTGTGTGATTGTGTCATAGCTGTAGAAACACAGTTGCAGGTAAGATTAACTGTCTTGTTCCGTCGTGTCAATACTGATGTTATTCTAAATATGTACTCAAGGTGACGGACAAGGAGTGTGTTTGGTCAGCTCAGAATTGGGCCAAGGAACCACTGGAGCAGCAGACTTTCCGCGTCCAGTTCAGTTCTAAAGAAGCAGCTGTGGAATTCAAGTCCATCTTTGACGAGGTAATTTGGCGCTTTATCCCCTAATCACGTAGTTTCGTCCTCCAACGAACTTAAAAGCTTGAATTTCATCTAAGGTTTTCCAATGAAGAAAGAAGAGTTTTATCCTTCCCGATTCATTGTTACTTTCTATGTTAATTTTCTAATGGCGGGTTTTCCTGCTTTAGTGATTTTGTGCGTTTTTGTTCAGTAATTCTTCAGTCGATCGTTCTGTTTTTTAATGGTAATCCTTCCGTAATTGGTGGTAATGCTTAGTGGTAGTGTTCTCTAATAATGCGGTTATTTCTAATAGCGCGTTCCACTGGCTGCACTGGTGCAATATTTCTGACAGTATGTACACAGTGTGTAAAGATTTACATGTTTGACGCACTAAGTGCTAAAAACATTGCACCAGTGCAGCCAGTGGAACGCGCTTTTTGGTATTTGAAACGTGTCCGAATGCGTTTACACAATGAGTGCGAAAAATAATGCACCAGTCCAGTCAGTGGAACGCGCTATAACAGTGGTTGTCAAACTGGGAGCTGCGACCTTAGGCTAAGGGAGCCGCGGTTCTTTGGCAAAAGCGGTGGGCTATTTGGGATTATATAGCATTATATATCGGAGGGAGCCGCGGGGAGTGTCATGCTTGTGTCAGGGGAGCCGCGGGTCAAAAAAGTTCGATAACCACTGCGCTATAAGATAGTATTGTCTTTAATTTGACACTTGCTTTAAGAAACAACTCGCGAGTAGTATTTTTTATGGTGTTTTTTATTTCTTTTTATAGGGTAAAGCCTATGCCGAAAAATCAGAGATTCATGATGAACCCAATTCCGAAGGACAACATGAAGGTACGTGAATATTTTTATTGTTTTTTACGGCGTTAAATGTAATATTCAATGGCTAGGATCTTGGATCCCGTCTTGTGATCCTAATTTGAGTCGAATGTTGAGCGAAATTTTGAAAACAAACGAAGGTCAGGAATAGAATAGTCCCAAATTCCTTTGTATTTCATGAGTCTTAATAACATATGCGTTATCTTTCTTATTTAGATTAAAACGTTTGAAGAAGATGCCGGGAGTACCTTTTCTTGTGTGGTAATTTGACTTTTTTTTACACGGATGGCAGTGAATAGATTTGTCAAGAGCTGTCATGGGTTTTTGCGATAGAATACAAATTTTGCAGTAGTAGCAAGTGTCATCTTTTGTACCGAGGTGGAAGTTCAATGATATGCGGGAGTTTTTAGTTGTGAGGGTACCTACAGCGTGTCGCATGCGAGTCTGGAATAAGCCTTTATTTCCCTTTCACTTTTCCGTTGAGCTCCCGCCCAAAACCTGCCCCTACCCCCAACTCCCCGCCATCCGGGCACTTTCACGCCAAACAGAACAGGTAAAATAATACGCATTGGTTCCCAGAAAGGAAGAGAAGAAGAAAAAGACCTTGGTGCTTCGACGACGAAAGCAGTTGTACCGAGGTGGAACGGAACAAACGTGTAGTGTGGGCCAGTATTGTATTTCAAGTTGTGCTTCCCTCCGCAACACCTGTATTTTGCTTGGGATATGAAATGCAAACCGAACCAGTGCCAAAAGTTTAAAAACATGCGGTGTGATCTGTTACTTGTAGTTGTATTTTCCACGACGTGTTAATACCCATTACGAAGAAGGGGAAGAAGCATTTTGGGAATTTTTTTACAAGTGCCAAAAGTCGAGAAATCAAACTGGGAGGATAAACAAGGGAGCAGCCATGGCAGACGATTTGCATAAAATTTCACATTCCGGGTTGGTGGCCAGAAGTCCACAAGGCCATGCAGCTAAAGGCATGAACATTAAAGGCAATGAAGATATGTGGGTTGAAATCCAAGCGCATACGTTCCGTAATTGGGTGAACGAAAATCTGAAAGAAACGGGATTAGCCGTCAGGGATTTAAGTACGGATTTATGCGATGGTGTCAAACTGGTGCTATTAGTGGAAGCGTTGCAGAAGCGAAAATTGAGGAAGGTTATGAAACCGGTTAATCAACACCAGTATCTGGAAAACGCTAGTACGGCTTTAAACGCAATTTCTGCAGATGGAATCAAACTAGTTAACATCGGTAAGTCATGTTGCTTGGCCCTCCTCTAGACATGTTTTCTTTTCTTTTTACCGACAGTTTAAGAATCTCGGAACCTTGACTTGGTCTGCGTTCGGCCGTGTACATCGTCAACTTTCTCTTTTCACCAAATTCTTGCCTTTGGTATGCACAACGGCATATAAGAAAAAACTATAAAAATGTTTGTCTACGACGTAAGAGACTTGTGGAACTTTAAATTTTAGAGTTGGCCTTGTTAACGTTCAGATTGTAACATTGCAGAAACACGTAGTTACCCACTAATTAATTTTTTTTTATCGGTTTGCGAGTACACGTGCGTGGTAAGCGGCGAGCAGTTTCGCAGGTCAGGAAGGGCGTGTTAGTTGGAATGCCATTAAAAATAGACAGAATTTCGTCGCTGCCCTTCCCGAAAAGGGAATTCGTTTATCACAAGCTCGCACATCGTGCCTTAAACCTGAAAGTGAAAACGAGTTTTACTTTTTTTTAATAAACCTTCTCGCTTTCACTTTCTTGTTTCCCTCATCATTATAAACTTAGGATCGGGATCGTTTCTGAGAAAATTGGAAGGGAAAAACATACGCGAACAAGTTCGTAATTCGCGTTTTAGGCTATTTTTTATTTCTCTTTTTATATTATTCAATTTTGGTCAGATTGAAACTTTGCAAGAGATGATAACATCAATAAGAACCTTCACGGTGTGGGAAGTCTCCAGATCAGCTGTATAAAAACCATTCATTTCAATTTTATTACAGAAATGAAAGGGAAAGTAGGCCAGTCGTTTCTTAACCTGTGATCGTCTCTCGGTTACAAAGCATATTATTTTGTCGTTCTCGTACACTTTGGTAGTTTGCGTTTTTCATGCAGTGGTGCAGTAGCTTTTGTAAAAGGTTGACTTTGCATGTTTTTGTCTTCATATCAACAACCTTAACCAGCTGTACTGCATGAGGAACCTAAAAGTAATTATTTATGGTAAGCAACCAAGCGGAGAGCCTCACGTCCTGGAGACAGTACTTCAACAAAGGCTTATAACTGACAAAAAAAAAGACCTTTGTATGCAAACAGAAAATATGAAGAGCGGTTCTTGACCAAATCAGACTTTTTCAAAACCAGGAACTCTTAAAACTAGTAGTGGTACCATTTTTGTGGGATGAGATCACTTTTTGTTTCGTATGATCATCCGTGAGCAACGCCCTGGAAACATCCCCGAATATGGGCATCTTCAAGATTCGGGTGTTGGGGCTTGGTCTTCCACTCCTTAATCTCCTTGTAAGATGATTTCGCTGTTACAACTTGTCTTGTCGAGTGAAACTTTAAAAACAAACTGCCAATACTTCGGTGAGGCGTTTTCCTAATGAAGGAGCTGACAAAAGGCGTGGCATTTCCTTTACTTCCTCAATCTTGGTTCTACAATAAATTAAAAGCATTTTACGCCCACTCCCCCCCTCCGGTCAAAGATACTCATCTCTCTTTTTTCTTTCTTTTTAAACAAAAAAATAACCCACAGGAAACGTGGATATAGTCAATGGCAATTTGAAGCTCATTTTAGGCCTAATTTGGTCTTTAATCGTCCATTACCAAATCGGACGATCCAAATTCCCTCCCAGGAAGCTAATGCTAGCTTGGCTCAAGGTATATTTGCTCGGATTTTTTTAATCAGTCGAAAGGATCTTGAAAGGTCAACATTCTCTTGGTTTCTAGGCGGTTCTACCTGACAGGAACATTCATAACTTCACTACAGACTGGAATAGTGGAGTTAATTTAAGCGCCTTATTGGACTACTGCCGTCCTGGTTTGTTTTCCCATTGGGATAAGATTGATCCTCGCAAAAGGTTAGTATAAAATATATCCCCAAATGTTCATTGGGCATCAGTGATTAATGAAATTCCGGGACCCGTTTATCTTTAGCGTGGACAACTGCGAAAGAGCAATGAAACTCGCGCAGAAAGAATTCAGCATTCCCATGGTCCTAGAACCGGAATATTTGGCGTCTCCGTTCTTGGACGAGTTATCGGGAATGACTTATTTGTCGTACTTCATGAAAGAACACAGCCCAGGCTATTATGCCACACTTCGCTGGGTCCAAGACCAAATCCCGCAAGCGAACGTAAAAAACTTTACGGTGAGTCCAAGTTTTATTTGTATTTCCTATTTTCTATACCATCAAACAAGCAATTTTCTCAATGCCTAACTAAACTTGGGTTCGCTAGACGGACTGGAATGACGGGATTGCCCTCTGCACATTAGTTCGCTCATTGGGCGGTCCCGTTCCTGGTTACCAGCAGATGGACCGAGACTCCCGTCATTGGGAAGAAAATTTAGAAATCGGTATTAGAAATTTTACCTTTCTTGTTTATTTTGTATCAGGGAACGTTTATGACACTTATTTCTGTGCGGTATCTGTAGGCATAAAAGGAGGGGAAAAATTAGGGGTGGAGCCTGTGCTGAAAGCTGTGGATATGGCTGATCCTAGTGTGGAACATTTGGGCATTATGGCTCAAGCTGCTCAATTCCAGTGGGTCCGACCGAGGAAGAAGCCTGGCGAGCGTTTATCCGTTTCTGTCGAGCACAAAACCGCGCGTATTAATAAACCTGTACGAAAATGCATTTCTCCCACTTTGACAAAATCTTGTCTGGGGAAATCTTGCTTCAAGAAAGTTGTGATAAATGGGAAAAGAAATTTGGTGGTTGACTGTCAGATTTGAAAATTCTTTATTATTTTCTTACATATACTTCCAAACCCTCACACAAATTTGTGTTCACATACATTAACAGCTGCTTGGCTGCGTTTTAAGACTGGTCGCAAACAGAGAGGATTGGACGTAATTTTTTTTCTGTCTCTCTTTGGTGAGAATCTTCCCTTGGCCGCACTTGTCCCTAGGAGTAAAAGGGACAGTTGGTCGCCGGAAAACAGTGCTACAACCACCAAACAATCTTACCACGTTGATCAGTCTTTCTCGAGCAATCTGGCGCTCCAAACCGATTCAAATCGTTTCACGTTGCTCAAAGTTTGGAAATTTCGTTTTAATATTTGGAATTTATCTCTAGGCTACATTCAAAATCGACTACCTCAGCCCAGATATTGACTTAAACGAAGTGACAGCAGTGGTACGAGGACCCTTGGGCAAGAAAGTAGAGTGTAAACTGAATCTGACTTCTCATGGCGGAACTGGCACTTTTATACCGACCGAAGTGGGAATGCACGAAGTAAAAAAAAGCTCCACTTGACTCAATTACAAACATAGAAAACTCCGAGTCATTTTCCAGCAATTTACTCATTTTGACGTGTTTTTTGTTGTTGTTATCAGTTGATCGTGTATCATGAAGGTGAAATCGTAACCGGGTGTCCCATAAACATTCGTGCGATGCCAGAGTTGTCCAAGAAAATGTACACTGGCATTGATCCGTGTGCTGTGGGTTCCACCGTTGAAGTTTTGGTTAGTAAAAAACCGATTTCTATTTAACCATACATATTTTAGAAAATTAACTCATCGCCCTGATTGACACATCCTGGGTAACTAGCTTTCACTCAATACCTTCTTTATTGACTTAGATCAACTCGAACGGAGCGGGAAACGGGAATATCAATGTTATTGCCTCTTCGCCAACGGAACGACAATTACCTTGTCCAGTCCATGAAGACCAAGGGGTTTACACAGCCACATTTCAGCCCGACGAAGCGGGCGAATGGAAAATTGCGGTCACATATGGCAAGGAACATATTCAAGGGAGTCCTTTTACGTGTTTCGTATTCGATCCTCATGCGGTTAAGGTAATAACGGAGAGTATAATTTGTTAAAAATTAGTTGCTAATTCCTAAGGGAAAACATGTGCTTAGTTGTTGGACTTGAATGGAGCCACATACGGAGAGACTTTTACGTTTACGTGCGACGCCCGAGGCGCTGGATGGGGTGATGCTCACTTCGATATTGTCTACCGGGGCCATTCCCAGGCTCATCGGGTAGAGGAAGTAGAAAAGGATATCTACGAGATTTCTTTTACGCCTCAGCAGGCGGGCAAACATCGAGTGTACGTCTACTTCAATGGCATTGACGTCAAAGGTAAGAATTTTGGGGAGAAGTTTCATCCCAGTTTTACGTAGGCAAATGTCAGAGTACTTGGCTAATTTACATTACTTTGTTTGTAAGGCTCGCCGTTTACGTTACGGGTGGCTGGAGACATTGCGAATGGCAATTATGCCCATGGAGCGGATACGTCACGCACTTCAAGGCATTCCAATACGTTAGATACAAGCGAAAGTAATTTAAATTTACAATTAATGTTTTGACGTGTAAATTACGGTTTTCGTAAATACGATTTCTTAGTACATTTGGGATTTTTTGTGCATGTGTAGAATTGCAGAACATCATTTCTAATTTGTATATTTTTATTTGTATCGTTCTATTTTACGCTTACTATTTTTTCAAATGAAAAGATAGCAGGTATTTTTGAAGGCGAAGAACTAATGTCATTTTATTGTAGATCACTCTCGTGTGAATGCTAATCAACGATATACGTCGCACCAGAATGGAGGTAAGATTACCGGATTAACTTTTAAGACATGCTATATATTTTGAGATTGTATTTCATAGAATCAAGCATGAATTCCACTTCGGATCAGACGTTTCAGCGTCGGAAGTACATGGATGAGCTAACGGAAGACCGTTCGCCACCTAAATCGCCTATTCAGAGGGCTTATTCTCCACAGCGGAGAGCTACGGACACTTTAGAAGTACAGCGAACGCAATTCAGCCACCATCAAGATCGCCAGCAGAATCTTTCGCCTACTTTTCGACGTGAATCTTCACCAGCTCGTTATTCTCCCCTTGGTGGCTCACATCTAGAATCTTCGCGACAGAAAGTCGTTTCAGAATCATTTAAATCCCAAGAGCGCCATCGTCAAGATCAACAGCAAGACATTTCACTAAATTTCGGACGCGAATCCTCGCCCGTTCGTAATTCTCCTATTGGAGGCCCGCACCTGGACATTTCACGTCAAAAGGTCGTTTCTGAGTCGTTTAAAGCATCACATAATACTTTACAAGAACGGCAACAAGATCGACACCATCAAGACCGGCAGCACGATCTTTCGCTCACTTTTCGACGTGAATCTTCACCAGCTCGTTATTCGCCTCTTAGCGCTCAACAGGACTCTTCGCGCCAAAAAGTCGTTTCTGAGTCATTTAAAGCATCACAGAATACTTTACAAGAACGGCAACAGGATCGACACCATCAAGACCGGCCGCAGGATCTTTCGCCCACTTTTCGACGTGAGTCTTCACCAGCTCGCCATTCTCCTATTAGTGGCTCTCAACAGGATTCTTCGCGCCAAAAAGTCGTTTCTGAGTCCTTCAATTCGCAGAATACTTCGCAAGAACATCAATCGTTCTCTTACTTGGATCAAAGTACTCACCACAGCAGCCGAGTTGAGAGAAGTGTCAATAATTCCATTCACGGAATTGACAGCACTTCCAACGTCAAAGGTATAAGTCAATACGTATAAACTTTTAAACACAATTACAACCAAATGTCTTTGCGTTGTTTGGGTTAGTTTCGGACTTGGTGGGCGTCAAGCCTACACGCAGAGATTCGTGGGATGCGCTGGCGAAGACGCGAGCCATTCTTAATGACACGCAAGAAGATTTGGGGTTGAATTCTGCGCGTTTAGTGCAAGAAACCACAAGTGATTTGGAAATTTTCAAAGTTAATTTGAATTTCATGGGATCGTTTTATGGTTTTAGTTGTGAAGAATGTGTTTGCCCGAGACGAAAACGAGGCTGCGCAATCCAAGTTCTCCAAGATTGTTGACATGACTTCGATTACCTTAGCAGGTGATGGATTAAAGCTCGTACCTGCTAATCGGACAGCTAACTTCACAATTGAATGCAAAGGATTGGAACCTTCAGATGTCAGCGTGAAAATTATAGGTACATTTCGTTATTATCTATTAATCCGTAAAGTTTATTACGTGTTTTTAACACCTATGCTGGGCTTGGGATAGGTCCGAGTAAGACTCCCACGCCTGTTCAAGTCCATGGGTCTAGCAATTACGTCACGGTTTCTTACGAACCGACCGACGTTGGCGAACATGCCATTGATATTTTTATTCAAGGACAAAAGTTTCGAGGATCACCTTTCCGGTAAGTTATTACCAAGTAGAATGCTGCGTTATCTTAACTATTAATGGTATCTGTACTGTATTAAGTTTTTCTGTATTATATCATTCGATATTTCCTATTATTAAGTAATAAAAAAGTACGAAATCGTATTAATATTATACATATACTTAAAGTCGCCACGAATAGTAACGTGTAAACAATAACCTATTTATCGAATTTTCATATGAATTATTCTTTTGCATTTTCCGTTCTAAATTTTTTGTTTTATTTTAATTTTCTACAGATGTTTTGCGTATAATTCGCAAGAAATTCGTGTGGGACGTGTTCCGAATGGCTTAGTAGGCCGCCCAGTAGAATTCGAAAGTATGTTTGGAAAAAAAACCCAGAGAATTATTATTATAACAATTTCTTTAGCTAAAAAGTAGCGAAATTTAAGCCTGAATTTTTATTTTTGATTAATTTGTAGTTGATGGATCTTCGGCTGGCTCGGGCAACTTGGAAATCTTGGTGAATGGAGGTCACGTGACGAGTTTTGTTCGCAATTTGGGTGGGCAGCGGTTCCTGGCTTCTTTTGTGCCCCATCATGCCATCCCTCACACTATCGACATGAAATTTAACGGGGAAACCGTTCCTGGTAAGTTTTAATCCTACATGTTTCCCGTTTTTGTTTTCCGCGGTTTTTGCCCTTTTTATTATATTCCTCGTCCTGGACAAGTTAGAGGCAATAAGTTATGAAAACGGTGTACGTATTTCCGGCGCAACGAGCGGATCTTTCTCATGGCTAATTTGGTGTATTTTACTGGGAACAAGTTCCTTGCTTTTTTTCTTCTTCTCCCTCGTGATAGACCCGTCTGGGTTACACGCTCTACCTTATGCACGGCACTTGCTCTCTACCTGAGATTTTAGCTGGCTCCAGGCATAACATCGTTTGAATGCCAAGGGCGTGTCTTTTACCTAGGATCCCCAACAACAGGTAGATCCTCGTTGCCCTTGCCGGGTCTCAGTCTTCGTTCTTGGCCATTCTGGCGTTGTTCCATTTATTTTTGTGTTAAAAGTGTCAACTTCTTCCGCACATTGCCGGGGTTATTGTGCCGTTTTTTGGCCCTCGAAAATACTCTAAACCCTTATTTAAGTGTTGTTTTACAACTACTTGATTAAATTTGAGCTCGGAATTACACTAAACTACCTTCCAGGTAAGTTAACAGTTTTTGACTAAAAGTTCTTCACTAAAGGTGGTTAGACAAAGCGTTTAACTGCGTATGGCAAATTTTTAAACGATGAAAGTTCTTGATTCGGTATTGAGGTCACATTAACGGAGTGGGTCACGCGTTTGACTACCCCATGATAGTTCTTTCTGTTTTTCGTTCCTTTTTTTATTATTTTGTTTAACGGACTGGCATAACTATCCCGAGTGACCTAGTTTTTGTGCCGGAATGGCCAGCCAAACTCTTCCTGTTTTGCTGCGCTCGGTGCCACGCATATTTTTCACGTTCTGATCCCCTCGCAACTCATTTTTTTCTGGAGGGAAATGCTTAATTTAACACGCGGAAGTCGTTAGTGTGTATTTGGTTAAACATTCTGAACTAATTGGCTCACTGTCCTGGTCCAAGGGAAAAATGGGAATGAAACGGTACTTCCTTTTCTGAGTTTCTTATCATGTTTCCGCGTGTCACCTGCATTGCCATAAAAGGAATATAAAAGTTATGACAAGATATAATATTATCAACCATACGAATTAGTATGCAAGAACAGCAGCTCATTCCATTTGGGACTTGACCTGACATAAGGTACCTAAGGGAACTAAGGTATCCCTATAAGAACCATACCGCATTCCGGGTGTATTGACTGGAAGAAAAGTTTTTGCTGGCCTAAGCTGCTCTCTTGCGATTATTAATGTTTGTGTTGCATTTCTAAAAAAAATTTCTGTGTGTATGATATAGGAAGCCCTTGGCACGTGGAAGTGATGGAGCTCGTGGGGGCCAGCAAAGCCTCTGTGGTCGGAGATGGAGTCCGGCATTTTGCTGCGGGGAAAATCGCGGCCTTTCTTTTAAACTTGTCGGAATTCAGTTCCCAGGATATTACCGTTTCTATTATCAGTAAGTTCCTAACCTACGAACAAAGCGGATTTGACGTTTGGCAGCACAGCAAGTCTCATTTGTGTTTTTTCCCCCGCAAATTTATGAAGGTCCTTCCAAGAGGTCAATCTCTTCGCGCTTGATTGAAGAAGCTGCAGGGACGTGTCGCGTGGAATTCAACCCCTCCGAAGTGGGAAGTTATGTTATTGACGTAACTGCAGCCGGCCAGAAGATGCAAGGCAGTCCGTTCGTGGCTAAAGCATATGACAGCACCTTGATCCGGGTATTGGATGTCACCAATGGCGTTGTGGGTCAAGCGTGTCAGTTTAGAGGTAAAAAGATTCACTCATTTCCAGTTTTGGTAGTTTTGGTCGCTCTTTTTCGTTTTCTTTTCCTTTTTTGGGAAGGTTTCCGTCTTCTTCTTTTAAGGTGGGATTGTGAAAAGAAAAAGATGAAACCGTCGAACAGTTTCAATTTGTTCTTTTAACGTGAAAAAGGGAAGAAAATTTAACCTAGCGGAAATAAAGTAAAAAGAAAAAAGAATAATAGCTTTTAAGAGACGTTTTGTTTGTTTTGTGTAGTTGATGCCAGTCAAGCGGGCGAAGGACAACTGGAAATCTCTATCAACGATGGCGAAGTGCCCAATCACGTTCAAGTGTTGGGTGGAGGAAAATGTTTGGTTAGTTTCACTCCAGAACTCGTTAAAGTCCACACAATTGAAATCAAGTTCAATGGTGAAACTGTCCCAGGTGAGAATCTATTCTTCCTAGTTACTGTTGAATTATAAACAAAATTTAATTAATTACTATTGCATTATAAATAGTTACTCTTTAATTATAAACAAAATTAATTTACTTCCTAATTAATCTATTATGTTTACTTGAAATGTGTATACTAATGCCTTTGAAATTGCTCGTCAAGGTTGTCCGTTCATATGTAAAGTTGCTGACAACAGCCGTGTTTCGGTTTCTTTACGACATCTGGAACTATTAGCGATCGGGGAATTGGCTCGTTTTGACATTTCTGTGGACGGCGGCGCCAATTCCGAGTTGGCGGTATCAGTTAAAGGCCCAGCATTGGGGGACGTGCCTGTCAAAGTCACCAACGTGTCCCGGAATATTTTCACAGCAGAATTTATCCCTCGCGATGTGGGCTCGCATACCATTCTCGTTGAGTATAACGGAATGCCTGTCAGTGGCACGCCCTTCATTTGCAAATCTTATGACGCAAAGAAAGTCTTTGTCAGCGCCATGCCTAAGGGCATGATTGGCAAGAACCTACAGTTTACAGGTAGAAAAGCGTTGGGTGAATCTTATCTCCTTAAGCATTCTTAAAATGGCTGTTGGTTTATTCCAAATAACGTGCAGTTGATGCCAGTCAAGCAGGGGAAGGAAACTTGGAAATAACTATTAGCGCCCGCGGGCGTAATATCCCCACCCAAGTCCACCCTCAAGGCTCGGCACGGTTCGCAGTAGGGTTTGTACCCCTGGAAGCCATTGACCACGTGATTACTATCACGTTTAACAAAGAACCAGTTTTAGGTTCGTTTCTGTTTTTTATGTTTTTGCTTTCATTTTACAATATATTTAGAATGATATCCTATAAAAGAAACTATCTATGCCTTGTAGGTTCGCCATTTACGGCTCAGATTTTTACGGATCCCAATCGAGTTGTAGTTAGTGGACAATCACTAGCGTCATCTGCTGTGGGGAAACCGTCTTATTTTAAGCTAAGTAACGTGACCGGAAGTGTGGAAGACATCGAAGTTAACGTACAAGGTAACAAATCGATTTAATTTTGTTTGAATCAAGATTATGATTATTATTTCGATTGAATATTTAATTTCTGGGCTAAATGGAGGGTAATTTGATATTGCTAATTGATGTTTTAAAGAAAGTATGAAGGAAAAATTATTTTAGGCAAAGAAGGATTTTATATTATGAAACTTCTTCGTTGTCTTTCCTTATGGACACGTTTTGTGGTTCTATCACGCACGATTTCTTGCCTTTTTCCATCCACAGGGTCTTCTCCGTACAGACTGAGAGACTATAAAATTTAAAATGACTGATTTAGCCTCGCAATCGACTTCATTACACGCACCATTTCCTAACTCGTTCTCACTCATCATCGTCATCATCCCCGTTGCCGTTCAATTAACCCCGACAAACGCTTCCGGACGGCTTTCAACCTAACTTTTCTGGCTTGAAAAACACTTAACCCTTTTCATTCTTAAGAATTTTTTTTAAAGAAAAATTCAGCATTTGAAATAACAATAGTTGACTTGATTTCAATGTTGTTGTAGATGTGGTTTCATTGATTGATTTTTTAGTACGAATTGCTAATGCTTAGTAAAAGCTTTTCATTTGGCTAACCTACGACCTTTCTGGACTTTCTTTCTTTTGGGCTACTCCACACGTACTATTTTGTGCGTGTGCAGGACCTTCTGAACTCTCTGTGCCAGCACAGGTCAAAGACAACGGCGACCAGACTTTTCATGTGGAGTTTATGCCCAAAGTGGCCGGCGAACATCGCATTCACGTCATCTACATGGACAAACCCGTTGTTGGCTCACCGTTTAGTTGCAAAGTCTATGATGTCAGCGCTATTAAAGTCAAAGAAGCCACCAAAGGAGTCGTGGGCAAACCGGTTACTTTCCTAGGTAATGTATTTCGCTGTACTCCAGTACACGCGCAACTCTCTGCTCCCGTTTAGATCAATTCCCCCACCTTTCCACAAATAAACACATGTGACTAGATCCTCTTTTTATTCTGTAGTGGAAACCAGTCAAGCTGGTCCAGGCAACTTGGAAGTGACTGTAAATAGCGGACAAGTACCAACTTCTGCCCAAGCTCATGGCATGCACACGTACGCTATATCTTTCACTCCGAAAGAAGCGAAACCGCACGAAGTAGAGCTCAAATTCAATGGTGAAAACGTCCCAGGTATATTTTCTTGCTATTTTTTATATAAAAGAAAAACTTACGAATACATTCTGGTATATTTGTATAGTTTTGAAAATTTTGCGTAATCATACATTTGAGTTAAAATTTATTAGTAATTTGCAAAAGTATGAGTACAACTAGACTGTTACTAAGATGTGCTTAATAATGACTGAATTCATAGTAATGAACAATTTCGAACTTTTTAGGAATATTAATTTAACTCACAGTTGTACTAAAATTGCGAATTTATGATCTCAAGTCATAATTTTTTTAAGTGCGTATTATAATAAAGTGATTTGCCATGAATTTAATTAATAATTATTTGACTTTATGGAGTTCGTCCAGAAAAAAAGTGTTAAACAATAACCCTTTGTTTGTTTTTAATTGAAAGGGAGTCCATTTACGTGCCAAGTGATCGACTCGCGACAAGTCACCGTCTCGGGCCAAGGATTAGAGAAAGTCCCACTGGACCAGACAACCAGCTTCTGTTTGGATATCCAAGGGCCGCCAGGTTCGGTGGATATCCGCGTCTTATCGCCAGCCCGAAAGCCCTTGGAAGTGAACGTGCAGAAAGTGAACGAATCTCGGTACGTCGTCAAATATACTCCAACCGAAGTGGGTGAGTGGTCCGTTTTTAACTCTCTTGGCGATAGCGCAGCTTCTTTTTCGTTAGTGTTATATTCAGTAAGGTACTGACGGGGAGAGAAGGGAAGTTCTAATGGGATCCTTGTTTATGACAGGGGATCATAGTGTGGAAGTGAAATACGAAGACATGCAAATCCATGGAAGTCCGTTTTTGGTCAAGGCGTATGATGCGAGGAAAGTTAAAGTCACGGACGTGAGTAATGGCGTGGTGGGCAAACCCGTTTACTTTACCATCGATGCCAGTCAAGCAGGCGCAGGGAACTTAGAGATAATCGTGTCCGTGAGTGGGAAACATGTGCCCAATTATGTTCAATCAGAAGGCAACGCCAAATTCCGTGTCAGTTTCAAACCTCAAGAAGCTGCGCCACATACGCTAAGTGTGCGATTTAATGGCGAGGCTGTACCAGGTAAAAACTGCGTTTTTCTACGCCTTACATTTTTTTCGGAAATTTTGAACGGGATTTTTCTTCCATTTGAAGCTCCCGTATACCTTAGCTCGATATATGCGGTTAGCATGGGAAATTTCGGAACAACTTTTTGAGAAAACCAATAAATTTAATGAAAAATTTCTTTGACAGTAATCTTGAACTTGCTAACAAGTATAGTGCAGAATAAATGCGCATTTTTCCCAGTGATAGTAAATTATAAATATGCAAATGAAGTTTGCTACTATGAAAATACGTTACCAAAGAATCTTTCCCTTGGTGGTGTACTAGCTACTATCAAAAGAAAACTTTTGTTTTACTTTAGTTTGCTTTCAAATCTGACAATCCGTTTTCGAGAAATCTTGTTCTGAAAGTTTGACGACTTGATTTGGGACATTGTGCTGCTACAGCAAACTGTGGTGACAAATTGTACTTTTTGGAAGCAAAACAAGCGTAGAAACTTTGTTGGCAATTATCTGTCTGTTCTTTTCTTACTCTCTTACGCAAGGCTTTGGCAAAAACAATAACAAACATCAGTGCTATCTGTGACTCTCTCCTCTCAATATGCTAAGATATACGGGAGCCTTAACTAAAAAATTCCTGCAAGAAAATCACGAAATTCTGCGAAAATCTACTAAATTCTATTAGTTGGAATATTCTTCTAGAAATCCTAATTGTAGTTGTTATTTGTTTAATTATTTGTATGTATAATGAGTTAAAATTCCGTATTAACTTGATTTTAGTTTTAGTTTCTATTTTGTATTGAATTTATTGATGTACTTTATTTTCTTATAGGTTCACCTTACACTTGCCGAATAACGGATGCGAGCCAGATAGTGGTATCAGGAGCTGCCTTGAAAATGTCACCGTTAACTCGTCCAGCGATTTTAACCATTGATCCACGTAGTGCAGAAGTGAACGAATGCCTCGTAGCGGTTTTATCCACGTCGGGCCAGAATGTACCAGTCGAACTGACCCAGTCTGGCAATAAGTACGTGGCCCAGTTCCAGCCCTTCGAAGTTGGTAAGTTCTGTCACCCCTTCAGCATCGCTTAACTTCAAAACCGATAAATTTTTCATATAGAGCGTTAGAAGGGTTTATGCGAACCCATTGGTTCTATTTTTATGATGATTTTTAATTTTTTATAGGCCCCCATACCGTTTCTGTCGTGATCAATGGCGAGCCAGTGGGCGGTAGTCCCTTCACCTGCAATATTTACGACGTGAATAAAGTCAGCGTTGCAGGCTTGGGCCAATCACGCGTAAGCTTTCTCATTTCAAACCAGAATTAAGATGCGAATTAAAAAATTTCCACCTTCTGTTCAACTATAGGTGGGGCAGCCAATCACTTTTACTGTCGATGCATCCCAAGCAGGAGAAGGCACCTTGGAATTGGTCGTAACCACCCCCAAATCATCCGTAAAGGCAGACGTTCGCGCTCGCAGCCGAGGCTTGTATGACGTCACATTCACCCCGCAAGAAGCTATCGCTCATTTTGTGAACATCACCTTTAATGACGAGGATATTCCGGGCAACCCTTTCAAATGCGAAATCCGGGATTTGGACGCCAAAGAAATCCGGCATATTCAACGCACGGAATCCAAATTGGTCACCGCAAGAGGCGACGGCCTGAAAGAAGTGGTTTTAGGAGCTCCTGCGTTCTTTGAAGTGGATAGCAAAGGCATGGAAGGTCCCATTGAGATCAAAGTCACAAGTATGGAATCTTTCCGATTCTGAAAGGTGTTTTGTTATCGTACTATTGATTGGTTAGGTCCTAGAGGAGACCTTGTGCAAAGTCACCTACTGAAGATGAAAAATGGAATCCATAGGGCAGAATACGAACCGGATGTTGTGGGAACATACAGGATTGAAGTCATGCATCAAGGAAAATCCATCAGCAAACAGCCATTCCTGGTGGAAGTCACTGATCCAGCTGCTGTTCAAATTTTGCAAGTCCGGGAAGCAGAGGCTAGCAAAGAAGGCTCGTTTACCGGTAAAAACCCTTAAAATTACTTCGTTTTAATGATAATGGAAAGATGTGAAGCTAATTTACGTTCATTTTCGCAGTGGATACCTCCGAAGCCGGTCGTGGCACCTTAAACGTGTCCGTACGAGCAGCAGGACAGCATGTGAAGCACACAGTACAGAATTTAGGGTCGGGTCAGCTCAAAGTCCTATTCTATCCCACCATTCCTGTCCCCCATCGGGTCGATTTGAAGTACAGTGGAGTCCATGCATCAGGTAAATATTTAAAACCAGTTAATTTTAGGTTCAAACAATTTTCCTTCCTACTAGGCTGTCCTTTCGAAATTCCCGTGAAGAACCCAGCAGTGGGCAAAGACGTCACAGCCACAGGAGTGGGTCTGTATCAATGCAGAGCTGGGAAAAACACTTCCTTCGTGATTGAAACACGTGGTCAATCCTCCCGTCTCTTTGATGTAGTGGTGGCTGGCCCTCACGACGTCGCAGTCCCTGTCAAGTGTTACCAGCAGAAAGATGGAAACTTGTTGGCTGAGTTTACACCTAGTTTGGCTGGTAAAAAAAAGCTCCAAAAATCCCAAAAAGTCTTTTGGAATTTGTCTCTAATTGGGTTATTCGCTTTACAATTTCAGGAACCTACAAAGTCGACGTCTTGTGCGATACGAAGGCTGTCAAAGGCTCTCCTTTCTACTGCCAAGCCTTTGACGCCTCCAAAGTCAGTATCGAACAGACCCGGACCCCCACTGTGGCTGTAAACGAACAGATTGTTTTCCAACGTAACACATTTTCTTTTCTTTTTTTAAATAAATACAAAGTAGGGAGAAAGTGAAATGATTTAATTTTTTTTTCGTTTGTTACAGTTAACCGTCGTCATGCTGGGTTTGCCGAACTCGACGTGACAGTCACGAGTCCCTTAGGTCGAGATTTACCGTTAGAAGTGAAAGGCATGCCTAATGGCGAAGGCGATTTGATCGAGTTTTATCCCACGTTGCCCGGCAAATACCGGTTTGCTATCACTTATGGTGGAGATGAAGTACCAGGTAAATTTTCGTTCAATTTCTATTCACGAAGAGAAAAAATGGCTAATCTTTAACGGTTTCGGGTTAGGTTCACCAGTGTTGTTCGTGGTGGAAGAAGAAGGAATCACGAGAGCCTATGGTGAAGGTCTACTGAACGCCGTGGTGGGCACTCCTGTCAGTTTTTACATCGAAGCACGTGGGTTACCAGGCGAGCCAACATTCCAGGTAGAAAAATTAACTAAAAAAAATTCCTTTCCAAATTTGTATTCTTTCAAAAATGTTCAAAAATTAGTTATTCAGACTTTTTCGACTTTCTTTTAATTCGTAGAAATTCAATTCTTGTGAATCTTTGGATTTTCAGAATTTGCGAAATTTCTTTAAAATTTGTGTAAATGAAATCTGTGTTTGGATAGGTTGATGGACCAGATAGTGTGGCTAAATGCAGTTTATCGAGTGAAGAACCTGGGCTCTACTTAGCCACTTATACTCCTCAAGAGGTTGGTGTGTTCGACGTCCGTATTATGTGGGCTAATAAAGAGATCACAGGTATTTTCCAAACACAAACTTCTCGTGGCATTATAATTCAGTCTGATTGTGTATTCAAAAGGTTCTCCGTACCATCCCAAAGTGGTCGACCCTCGTAAAGTGCGCGTAATTGGTGGTTGGGAAAGTCTTCTGAACGAAGCCGGGAAAGTGGGCTTGGTGGTAGGAACCGAGAAGAAAATCAGCTTGGATACTTCCGAGGCGGGGCCAGGCAAACTGGGCGCAGAAGTCCGTGGTCCTCAGGGCATGATTGTGCCAACTCAGGTGGAGAATATGATCCAGCGCACCAAAGTACGGTTCACGCCGTCCCAAGGAGGAGAACATTCTTTGTACTTGTCTTGGAATGATGTGCCGTTACCCAAATCGCCCTTGTTGGGGTTGGCGGAGTATTCGGGCGAGAATTTGGTAGAAAGTCCGGCCAGTACACGCGCGTCCAGTACTTCCAGCTCGGATTCCATGCGAGTAGTCCTTACCGGTAAAGGATTAGCTGGAGCAATTTGTGGCGAAGAAGCTGAGTTTATCATTGATGGATCAAAAGCAGGACCAGGTGCGTCGTAATTATGAAGATTTTTGGGGGCAAAATGATTAACTTGGAATTGTTTGCTTTGGATTACAGGATTACCGGACGTGACCATGACAGGAGTGAGAAACGACTTGCAAGTGTCTTTGATTTCTAAAGGGAATAACGTTTACAGGGCTACGTACAGTGCCGAAATGGCTGGAGTGTATTTACTGAACGTCATGTGGGCAGAGAGGTAAGGTTTCTTTATTTTATACTTATTTTTTTATTTATTTGTATTATATATTATTTATTTGATTTGATACCTTTATTACTACTCAGTTGTGGAGCAAGACATTAAAGGAATATAGAGTCAAACAAGGTTTATTTTTCTTATGTAATGTAGACAAGTTAAAGGCTGTCCGTTGAAAATTGCGGTGACTTCGGTTTCGGATGCGACCAAAGTGGTGTGTTCTGGAGAAGGATTGAAACTGGGAACCATGGGCAAAGATATCAAAGGCTTTATTGACATCCGACGGGCAGGACCGGGTATACTTATCTCTTGTTACAACTTGGGATTTTTCAGAATCTTATTCTTTTATGTATCTTTATAGGTGAATTGACTACACATTGTGCGGGACCCCATAAACCGGCAGTGTGCGAGCTCTACGACCACCGTGATGGCACTTTCACGCTGAATGTGAAACCCCAAGAGCCTGGCAAGCATCTTTTACACGTAAAATATGGAGGTAAGTGTTTTTTTTAATGGTATATATCTTCTTCGAATTAAACTTAATAGAATTATATCGCTTAGGTGAACATGTTCCTGGAAGTCCCTTCTCTCTGAGAGTGATGGGCGCCCCGGATCCTAGCAAAGTGCGCGTTTACGGTCCTGGGGTAGAACATGGTGTGTTGGCATTGTTCCAGAGCAGGTTTTTAGTTGATACGCGCGGGGCAGGAGCTGGCCAGTTAACCGTGCGGATTCGGGGACCTAAAGGTAAGTTTCTAATGATTTTTTTCAACAACAGTAAGAAATTTTACAATCTCTCTTTCCTTTAAAGGAGCCTTTCGAGTTGAGATGCAAAGAGAAAGCCAGAAAGACCGTACCATATTATGCAAATATGACCCCACCGAACCTGGCGATTACCGTATCGAGGTACGATGGTCAGGAGAACATGTGCCAGGGTCACCTTTCTCTGTCATGATCTTCGATACCCAAGAAGAACTAACGCGTTACTTACAGGTACTTTTTTTTCTCCCTATTTGTAAAATTAACTAATGTTACCCTTTTTTCGGACGACAGGGTAATTACTCCCCGCGTGGAAACACTCCCGACTTTTATGGTACGGTTGGGGGAGGGCGCGAAGGTAATTACTCGACGGGTTACGGAAATACCACCCATGTAGGTTCCAAATCGTTAAAAGGTTCGCTAGCTCAGTTATAAGTTGTGCATCAAGTCAGATCCAAATCTTATTCCGTCCCAAAAAGTTCGTTTTCGAAGTATTGACGAATGTCGCTTGCATGATTCGCATAACTCCACATTCATCCGTGTCCCAATAGGTGTGTTTTGTCATCTCGGAAATCTCCGCATTTATGATCTATTGCTGGTTATAATCTCAAAATTTAATCCTAAAATCTTTCCAAAAAATCATGTAATATTTTAACAATTAATTAATACTGTTACAAAGAAAGTTTAAATAAAGTAAAGGATTATAAAAAAAACTTATTTAGCTTAGAAATTTTCATACGCTCCAAAGACTTCACAACTGTCAACTGATAGCTCATTAACCTTATCTCTAAAAGCGTTCCAAAACAAATTTACTATTTTAACGGTTTACTCGTTACTGTCACAAAGAACGTTTACATAAAGTAATGACTAGGAAGAAAAAGGTTATTTGGAAAGACATTGCATTTGGACATTTGAAAGCGAAAACTGGGTATAAAAGCGAACATATCAACAAAATTCACATGTTCGGATCAATTTTTGCAGATTTTAGAAATGTCTAGCAATGGAGACATTTCTGCGTATTCTGCCATTAGCGCCTGGGGCGAGCTGCGTGAAATTAGACTCTTGGATAGGAACTGACCGTCGAGTTCCAAATCGCGAAGAGGAAACTCATTTTGCAAGTTTCTGACAGCACTTCGAACTGTTTGGGAAATTTGATTTTTACCTACGGTATGGGCGTGGCCTCCCAATTTCCAACAACCAACGCGTACCAGGTCCAGTTTCGCCTGCCTGGCTAAAACTCGCTTTAATACGATTTCATCCAGATCTAAAATATCAATTTCGAATCGACAAAGATTTGGCAGTGCAGAAATCAAGCGTTGCAACTGCAAACTGGTTAAAGCCGTACGAAATATTTGCAGATTCTGGATACTTGGAATGGGTTTGGGCTCGTTGTGACTTTCGTTCTTTTCCCACGTGCTATCGGTTATCACAAGCGTTTCCAAAAGAGGACAATTCCGCAGACATCTTTCTAGACGCTTCCATTCAATCTCGGAAGCTTCTAAAAGTTGCAGACATTTGATCGTGCTTCCATTGCGACAGAGAAAATTCTCGAAATGAACGTCCAAGTTTCCTCCTCTTAGGTTCGCATTAAACAAAGTTAGATATGCTAGAGGGCCCAAGGCTTGTACGTTATACGTAAACGCACTGTTAAGGAACAACCATTCCACTCCAGGACACATATGAGCCAATAACTCTAGATGGCCAGGTGTTAGGGAGTCTGAAGGACCAAACGCTACAGTCCTTAACGCGAATTTGGGGTAATGAGCCGAGTGCACTGAGCAGTACCATAACGTATCGGCAATACTATCGTACAATAACGCGCAGAGATAGGGCAAACCATAAAGTAACAGCGCAGCGCCTGGGGGCGAAACTTCCGTTTTGAGCATGATTACAGTGTGCAGTTTTCTACAGCACAGGAGCCAAGCCACGCCCGTATTGGTCACACCAGTGTCGTTTAGAACGATACTCTCTAGAAGGGGACAGTTTTGGCCCACTACGGCGATAACGCTATCGTTACATTGTTTGGGAAGCGCTAACGCTTTTAGTTTGCGGAGATATTTGAGTACGTGGCAGAGGATTCCTTGGGTGATGACTGATTGATCGGCCCGTTCCATGTACAGCTCGGTTAGGTTGGTACATAGTGGAAGGGTGAGGATGGCAGCAATGGTGACTTGCTCCAAGCAGAGGGGCATAAGGAAGGCGCGTAGGTTGCGAGGAATGAAGGAACCCACATAGACTAGAAGTTGACGACCAACGCCACTTTGCTCGAAGGCAACGTCCATGGCGTGGAGGACCTGGACGACAAAATCGTCGACCAGATTGGAAGGAATGCGGCAAGTGATGTGGTCTTTAACGGCTTTCATGATGTCATCTGAACTGGCCCGTGACTGTCCAGGTAAGTCGTGTAAGGTATGTAAGGAGCAAACGGCCCAGAAGGCTGTAGCCTGCGTACTTAGGCTTTTCAACGTGGGCACTTGAGAAGTTGTGTTGGTGGGGATTAAACACCCTCGAAGAATTCTGTGCATAAAATCCATGCTAATAACTTTTGGCGCCGTTTGAAAATTGCTTTCCAGGTAAAAATCACGTTGTAGCTCTAGCTGTATGTGTAGGGAATTCGGTACTTCTTTTCTTTCTCGCGGAAACAGTAAAGTTTTAGCGTGAAATGTGAGCTGTGTTCAGCGACCTGGTAAGCAAGTATCGTTTTCTTTCCGTATATGCACGATGACCACAAGTTTACTGTTTAGACTCTTCTCTACTAGCCTTTCTGCTTAACTTAACTAAGTTACTCGTAAGCAAATAGTCTTGTTGTTATTGTTTTATTTAGAGAACCAGATGGCATTGAAGTTCCTATCGGTACCCTTTCTTCGACTTTCGAGTTAACGGCCACTCGGTTATTTTGGCCAGAAGAGCCGGTTTTCCAACCCGCTTCAAAAGTCTGCAGAAATCTATGCATTGCAGTTCTTCCGCTGCCATAGCTACGTCGCAAAATTTTAGCTTTGTATGGCAACACGGTTTTCAAAACAATTGGCTAGTGATAAAACAGACAGAAGAAAACGTGTTGAATGCTTGATGACCCCGGATCGAAGCTGCAGGTTGCTGGGGGATCCGAAAAAGCTGAGCAAGCGGCTCTCTTGGAGCGGTTTGTAGCAGACCCGACTAATATGGTACGGATAGAGTCGTGTAGTCGAAGGCTTGGAAATTGTTCTCCACGCCCGAAAGTAAAGGGTACCGCCCATCGCTGGATTTAATTGTTGTTTACAGATGTGCGCAGATTTAGGTTTGAGGAGGCATTTTTAAAGTTCGTGACTAATTAGCTTCTTATTTCCCGGTGTTGAGCCCATCTTCAACTTTGGTACTACCTTGTGTAAGTCCTTTTCAATTTTGCCAGTAATTCCCAGCTTTTGTTTTATATTGTAATTGAGATTGAGATAATCGAAGGGCGATCAGCACTTCTGCAGTGCAGCTGTTGTCTATTCGGCTGCAGTTTTTTTTTTTAATTTCGAAGTTCAAATCTTTTATTTAAGATCAGTCGAGAATTGATTTGTAGGAAGTTCGCTGTTGTTCATTCCGCTGTTCTGTTCATTGTGTCTTGAACGTTGATTTTCATTGTAGGCCTGCCCTTCTTCAGGAGATTTATTTAATTGTTATGGATGAGCAAATTGGCAGCAAAGCCTCTTCAAACCGCCCTCTATCTCGTTCCACTTCTGATCCTGTGCCTGTTTCTGTACCATCAGTTTCTTCCAGTGAGAGCAGCATGAAAAGATCCAAACCCAAAACGAGGCCGAAGCCGAAAAACTTCGGGTCGGAGACCTCTGATATTATGGTTGATCACCTCCAAGCCGTAAGTCATTAGATAAGGGGTTAAGATTGTTTTCCGCTTTTCTGTTCGTCTTGAAATTTTCCTTCTTTTAGGCGCGAGATACTAAACAGAAGACAGTAGGAGTAACTGGCATCACCTACGATGAAAAGATGTCTGAACATATATGTTTATGGGACCCTAACTACCCCGAAAAGCCTGAACGTTTTACGTGTGTTTTAGAAAAGTAGGAAGCCTTTCTCTTGTATCTATTTTCCTCTTCTGTCGTAGCCTAATCTACCATTTTTTTTGTAGGTGCAAGGAATATGGGCTTATTGAACGGTGTAAATATATCCCTTCGAGATCCGCGACCGAAGAAGAAATCCTCAAGTTACACACCCAAGACAGAATTGATCTCCTCAAGGGAACTGATGGCTCAGTAGATATTGAAGCTTTAGAGGCTATCAGCTCAGGTTACGATGCCATTTACATTCACCCTGTACGAAACCCTCAACGCAAAAAACACTGCATTTATTGTAGCTCATTATAATCTCTTATTCAGAGTACTTACGAACTTGCGTTGCTGGCAGCTGGCTCTACTGTTGATCTAGTGGACTCTATTTTAGATGGGGTAGTGCAAAATGGGATGGCCATCATAAGGTTTAAAATTCTTTATTAGTTTTTTCTTATTTTAATTATTTATTTATTTTTACTAATTACAAACTTTATTTTATTTCATTTTAACCATTTAATTGAATGGTTGATAGACCACCGGGACATCACGCCATGAAAAGCAAATATTGCGGATATTGTTTCTATAATAATGTTGCAATAGCTGCCAAACATGCGTTGGACAATAAAGGAGTGAAAAAGATCCTAATTGTAGACTGGGACGTCCACCATGGGCAAGCCACTCAACAAATGTTCTATGATGATCCTAGGTACAGTAAATTTTCATCTTAACGGTTTTGTTAATTTTTAAAAAAGCAAAACTATATGATTTTCAGTATGATTTTCTTAATAGAGTACTGTATTTCTCAATCCATCGCTATGAACATGGAACGATGTGGCCAAATTTGAGAGAAAGCGACTTTCAGTACATCGGAAGTGGAAAAGGCCAAGGTTATAATGTCAATGTACCGTTGAACCGTACGGGATTGGGGAATGCTGATTATATGGCTATTTTGCACCAAATTCTTCTGCCCGTGGCTTACGAGGTAAATTGAAGATAGAATTGATAATCCGGAAAACTTCACATTCAATGCTCCAGTTTGCGCCAGAATTGGTTATAGTATCAGCGGGGTATGACGCAGCCTTGGGCTGCTTTGAGGTTAGTCACAAATTGTAATTGTTTTCTGTTGTTTTCCCTTGTTTGTGCGCACGTTTGTGTGTGGTGAACGGCATGTTTCCCCTTTACCCCGTTCAGTTTCACCCTGACCTTGTCATCGTTTCCGCTGGGTTTGATGCTGCACTGGGGGATGAAAAGGTATTGGTTTTTGGCCGATTTGCATAGAGCATGTCATTTTCGCTTCTCGATTGTTTTTTTTTGGATCGAATAATTTTCAAGTTTGTTATGTATTAATTCCTTAGGGTGAAATGGAAGTAACTCCAGCGTGTTATGCCCACTTAACTTCGTCGTTAATGGGATTAGCTGATGGCAAATTAGCAATTGTTTTAGAGGTAACAATTCGAAATATGAACCAGAAGTTGGAAATTGAGATTTGATTGATTTAGGGCGGATATTGTCTCAAATCTTTGGCTGAAGGAGCAGCACTGACCTTTAGAACGCTAGTAGGAGACGCCTGTCCTAATATGGATAGTTTAGGAGAACCGTCTGAAAGGTAAAGTTCATTCGCGTAAAGCAAAAATAAATTAGAAACATAATTTCGCTGTTTTAGCATTCGAGAAACGATTTGGAATGTCATCTACGTACATAGGCCATTCTGGAAGAGTTTCCGGTTCCAAGGAACGTACAGTGCAAGTAGTTTGGCCAACAAACGCCAAACATCTTCTGGGCAGCATTGGCCTGTGATTAAGTTTTTGGGAAGTGAAGAAATGCCTGAGGTATTTGCAACCAGGAATTGCTATCCTGTCAGAGCTGCTGAGGTGGACACATTGCATGATAAACGCTTGGATGACCTAATCCGGGCCACGAAACTGCTTTCCACTCCCCATCGTGTCGGTTTTCTTTACGACGAGAGAATGACTGCCCATAAGAACATGTTGCAATCGTAAGGAATCTACAATTGAACACAATTGCTTATTTTCCCTTTGATATTTAAAATGTCTTATTTTCACTCTCTTTGATTTAGGCACCCCGAGAAGCCTGAAAGGATAAGAGCCATATTTAATCGCTTGGAAGAGTTTGGGTTGATTGAAAGATGCTATCGTCTTGAAGTACAGTTAAAGAAAATAGATTGCGAAAGGATTCGAGTTTATTTTTATGTTATTTTCATGTTATTTAGGCCAAATCAGCTACTAAAGACCAATTGCAACTGTTACATACGGAAGATCATATTAAAGCTATGTCCAAGATACCTCACCAGTCTCAAAAACTTCTAAACCAAATAGCAGAGAAGTACCGCTCTATTTACCTTTGCCCGGAAAGCTACGATACTGCCTTGTTGGCAGCTGGATCTGCCATAGAAGTCAGTAATTGGCCTTTAATTTAGCACACGTCTATTAACTTGATTGATAAGGTGGTGGAGAACATTCTGAATGGAAACTGTCGTTCAGGGGTGGCTGTTGTACGCCCTCCAGGTCATCATGCCGAAGAAGATGAGGCGTGTGGGTTTTGTTTGTTCAATAACACCGCTTTAGCCGCAAAACACGCCTTAGAAGTCCATGACTTGAAACGGTACTTAGTTATTCAACCCAGTCGAGCATTTTATTACTTTGGAATAGGGTTCTAATCATTGATTGGGACGTTCATCACGGAAACGGCATTCAACATATGTTTGAATCAGACCCGCGTGTACTGTATATCTCCATACATCGCTTTGATAACGGGTTCTTCTTTCCTTCATTGCCAGAAGCAGGCCACGATTTCGTAGGAACTAATGCAGGCCGAGGTTTTAACGTTAACATTCCCTGGAACAAGGTAAACATACTTATTCTCCTTTTTTTGTTTAATAATTATTATTTTTTAGTCTGGAATGGGGGATGCGGAGTATTTGGCAGCGTTTGTTCAAATCATTCTACCAATTGCGTACCAGTTTAACCCCGAATTGGTGTTAGTGGCTGCAGGATTTGATGCTGCTCGAGGAGACCCCTTAGGAGGTACATTATTTTTCATTTTGATTTCTTGTAGAGTTTTGAGAAGATTAAAGGATCGGTTTTTAATAGGTTGTAAGGTTTCGCCTGAAGGCTATGGCCAGTTTACGCAGTTGCTGTCTTCCCTTGCTCAGGGCCGTCTGGCTATTATACTAGAAGGCGGTTATAACTTGGATTCCATTTCTTATTCGCTCACGATGTGCACCAAAGCACTGTTGGGTGACCCGGTGCCTTGCATTCGAATAACTAGCCCCCCTAGTAGCTCCGCTGTTGACTCAATCCTCAAAGTTATTAAAGTTCAGCAATCCTACTGGTCCGCGTTGAAGTTCCATGTCGATTTACCTCAAGAAAACGTGTTGTTGCCACCCTGGAGTGAAACTGAAACGCCGGACAAAGCTGTAGAGGCCTTGGGGTCAACGCTAGCTCAAGTTTTGTTTGTTTCCTCTTCTGAAAGCGAAATCGACTCGGCGAGTTCTTCCGCACAAAGTTCACCAACGAGAGAAGCTGTAGAAGAGATACAGTTGGATATGGCAGCAGGTGGCAGTGAACAGCCTAATTTGACGCTTGGTCAAGTATTAAATTTACCGGAAAATTCCCAGGTTAGAGTATTCTTATTTATTTGCATTTTATCGAGAAGATTATTAAAGCGGAAATTAATGATTAGATGGAAGGATTAGTTGTGCCTTTAGCCTGGTGCCCTGATTTGGAGAATGTGAATCCTGTACCATCTGAAGGAATCGGTTTTGGCAAACCTTGCCAAGAGTGCTCAAGTACTGAAGAAGCTTGGGTTTGTCTCACTTGTTACAAGGTATTATTGAATAAATTATAATAGTCGTTTTTTTTTGGCTAACATGTTTTGCTTAATTACAGGTGTTTTGTGGACGTTATGTGAATGGGCATATGGTGCAGCATTACGAAGCCTCGGGCCATCGTATGGTGCTAAGTTTCTCGGACTTGTCCGTTTGGTGCTATGGCTGCGATTATTATCTGGATAACGAGGTACGTTTCATAGATTTTGTAGTTTGTTGTGCATTTGCTAACGAAGCATACAGATTTTGGGTATTGCCAAGACTCGGGCACATTTGGAGAAGTTTGGCGAAGCTCCTCCTCAATGACTGAGAAACTTCTAGAGTGGGACCATTGGTAAAGCTTTTTGTAGAGTAACTCTAGAAATTAACGTATCTGGCACTGTGCTTCTGAATATAATAAATAGTATGTATTAATTTCAAACGGGACAGGAAACGTGACACCTTGTTAAACGTTTTAAATTTGAAACAGTGCAAGTGATTGTTTGGAGCGTTAGATGGAGTTTGTTTGCTTTAAGGCTCCCGTATACCTTAGCTCGGTAAAGACGGTTAGCATGGGGAATTTCGGAACAACTTTTTGAGAAAATTAGTGCATTTAGGGAAAAAAACTTTGACAGTAATATTGAGCTTGCTAATAGGTAGTGCACAAGCAATTCACAATTTTTTTCAATGAGTAATAAATTAACAATATGCAAATGAAGTTTGCCACTATAAGAAATACGTTACCTAAAAATCTGTCCTTTGGTCGTGCACTAGCTATTAACAAAAGATAACTTTTCTTTAGATTGGTTTCAAATTTGACAAGTCCTTTTTGAGAAATCTTGTTCCGAAAGTTTGACGACTTGATTTGGGACATTGTGCTGCTACAGGAGACTGTGGTGACAAATTGTACTTTTTAGAAGCAAAACAAGCGTAGAAACTTTGCCGACAACTATAACTGTCTATTTCTTTACTTACTTTCTTACGCAAGGCTTTCGCAAAACAGTAACGAACATCAGTGCCATCTGTGACTCTTTCCCATCAATAAGCAAAGGTATACGGGAGCCTTTTCAGTTTCTAGATTCAGAAGTGTGGATTTTTGTAGTGTTTAACAGGGCGAATTAAACCTTTCAGTTTCAGGGAATTCGTGCAAGAAAACGGGAATATATATCTGGACATAAACGAAGGAACAGTGAGTTTATTTCCTCTAACCATCAGCGCCTTGTAAGTAAGGTCGAAGCAATTTCTGTGAGTGAGGTTTTTAAAATATCTCGCAGTAAACTCTTGAAGGATCTGAACTGGCCGAGTAACCACAAGGTGGTACTTCACAAATACGGCAAGGAAGAGTTAAAGTTGCGCCGTAGTAAGTAACGCAGGGAGTTATGTTTAGGCATTTGTCAATGCAAATATCTATATGGTAGTCCGTTGGACTAGCTTCGCTGTATTGAATCCAATCCATGGATGAAGCGGTGATTTGACCACATTGGCATTTCAAAATCTTCCCGGAAACCCCTAAAGTGTTAATTATTATTTTTCAAGCAGATATATATTGTCTAAAAGCTAACCTCCTAAGGCAATGAAATGTTCGTTTTTTGTGCAAAGAGGTTTAGCCGCAGAAATGAACCGGGATGCACAAATTCTTCCGGGGTGGCTTGCTTCAACATTGTTGATGAAGCAAGAGAACTTGTTGTAATTATAACTGGTACAGTTAGCAGTAGAGGTGCATCGTAACGCGCAAGAAAATTCCGAAGGCGAGTATGTAGGCAAGCTAGTAGGCATAGTTGTGTAAGGCTTTCCACCAATCGTGCAAACTGTTTTAGCATTCATGGGAAAATGAAGATTAATAGCCCAACCTATTTAGAAATTTAGTAAGGAACTTTTGCAATTTTATGTGAGGTTTTACATAGTTGTACAGAAAGGCTAATAACAGTGAATCCCCATAATTTGGTCATGTTGTATTCGGTCCACGTCTGTCCAATAAACTGAAATCAGCCAAGGGTTTCCGAACATTTCTTTCAATGACCAAACATGGTTCGATACAGGAAGTCTTCATGTTGATTTCCATTTTGTGATTATGGTCACAAGTTGTCGAATAACAGATATCCTGCTTCCATTATTTGGGCTGTAGTCAGCGGATTTCCTTTTCTGTGACCCGCTATTGTACTTTTCTTATGGTATAATATTCGTTCGTGTCTGTAGCACAGTATAGATGTATATTGCTATGGTAGATATTACTGTGGTCGATAGCTTTTTGCTTCTCTAATCTGTATTATGTGTATATCGCTTAATTATGTGTATCGCTTCTGTAGCGAAACACATAATTCGCGGTTGTTGAGACGGCTTTATATTCTGGTTTTAAATGCGTTAAGAAATGCCTTACAGCCCTTCTTCAGCGGATTCCATGGGAATCAGCCTCCAAACAAATTCTAATCCGTACAAATCTGTGATAATTTTCTGGAGAAGTGTTACTAAAAATTCTACGGAAATTCGATTCAAAGCCTGGATATTAATTCGAATTGAATCATCTCCCTAATAATTGCAAGACAACAAAGATAAAAAATTGATTCTGAACAACATAATATTCCAAATAAATGGAATGATTATGAATATTGTTACGGGCCAAGGTTAAAGTGATTATCATTAAGATTAGCCAAGGTTGTTGCTATTGTAATTAGAATGGAATGTTTGATTGCCAAAGTTTCTGTCACGTTGATCGGCAAAGGTGGTGGCTGTCGGATATAAAAACATACGTAGTGATGGAAAAAAGGCAGTCCAGCTCGGACCGACAAGAATGCAAGACCTAAACGAGAGCCATCTGCAACAATAGATTGGTGCTATTTGTTCGGCATGTCATCTTAGGCAAGCATCTTAGTTTTAATATGAAACCGCATTTAACTGGGTTTAACTATGTATTCTTAACTAGAAAGTGTAGAGCGACACTATTTTCGCCAAGAAATGTTAAATAGTGTTTCATTTCTTTATTACCTTTTTGTTGATAACATGTGTTAGTGAGGAATGGGTTCTTTTCGGCCTTCGGCCCTTGCGAGTTATTTTTGTGAGTACGGAGCAATGCTATGAGTCCGGTTTGAAATAAAGCCCGTTTCCTGTGTTATTTTGTCCCCTCCCAATACGCCTCTCAACCGAAATCAATTGAGTCCCATAATGTGTGCAGACTGACATTGTACCGCAATTCAGCGTGTGCTTTTTTCGTACTTCTGTACGCGGAAGAGCGCGGATTGGGAGGACAATGAAACACGGAAACATATGACGTCTTCTACGTTTTCTATTCTGACGAATTAGCTATATGCATGCTTAATTAACCGCTAACGAATAAATTATCAATTACGCAACCCATTTTGCTGCCAAAACGTGAGTAAAAGTATTGCTTAATTTCGCACGCTTTGTCGAAATTTTTATTATATATGATTTGTGTCTAGTTTATTTATGCAATCAGACCGAACTACATGTGAAAGCGTACGAAATGGTAGTCCGAAACAAATATTTGCTGATAAAAACTGTTCTGTACAAACATGATACCGTTTTTGCCTTTCACAAAACCTTCAAGGCATCCTTAGCAAAAGCCACCAACAAAACGCTCCGAATTTGCAATAAAATATTCCACTGTTACAGTAACCCAGAAAAGTGGACCACACCCCTGCATTTAATTAAAGAAAGATTTCAACACGGCACGTATTTTCCTTGATAGCAGCACAGTGTGTCCAACGTCCGTAAACCCGTATCAATCCAAGAACTGCTGCAGTACGACGCATAAAAGCCAAGCTACAATTAACAAAAACTCGTCAAGTTCATAGAAATGTGAGGCAAGCTATTCATAATTACTTGAAGACCAGGTGCACGTATGTCCTTACGTATTGGACCACACAAATCGTCACCTATAGTCTTCCCAGAATCTGGCTTGATTCGACTAGGACTAGTAAAGTTCCACTCATGCAATCCGCGCTCCATCTGCAAAAGAAAATGGCTTTAAAATACCAAATTCCCGTATCCATAATATAAAAATTCTCAACGTACAATTTCATAACAAGTCCGTGTGTATATATCAGGTCTAGGATTCTCACAATTGGCAGGAAATTTGCGCGGCAAAATGAAGACTTTTGCACGGGGAGAACTGCCCGGATTTCCCGCAAAAAAAATCCCACAACGCCAGCTAAACACACAAAATCCACACAAAAAAGCTCAAAATTAGCCTCTAAAATGTTACCACCTCGCTTTATAAAATACCTTACCTGTCGTCACCAGCCACTAATCCTAGCGGCAATAGGGCAACCCCAATAAAGGCCCAAATGGCGACAAATGTTGCCATATTGAAGCAAAGCGTCTGTATCTCTCACTTGCACCGGTCTGGTTCCAAACTTGACTGACTAAAAAGCCGAGCTGAGTTTCCTCGTCAGTGTTTGAAAACTCCCCGAGTTCGGGATTGCTGCAGGGAAAGGAAGGGACAAGACACCCACCTCGAACTCAGTGTCTTATACAACTTCTACGTATACGGCCACATTTGTAGTATACGGAACGTGAGCATAGCTTTAATGCTTCCGGGTAGCTAAAAAGGGTCGAAGTCTACGGTACAGGTCAATCCGGGCCAGACAAGCATCTTCGCGACCCACATTCTTTCCAGTGATTCAAGATTACATACATGCACAAGATTTCGTACTGGTGCAACCTATAAGAATGGGGCCAGCTGTAAAACCAAATGAAAATACCCTCTAGCACAATAGGAAGTAGTTTAACAAAGCTGGTTTTCCCAAATGACCAACAAAACCCCATCTAATAGATGTCTACGTGTATCCAGTTTGTTAAGAACTTGGACTTTGGGGCTTTTATTCTGGCGTGACTAGTGGTACAGTTACATGCAAGAAGGTCAAGGGCACTTTACACTAAATTTTTAAACTCCTTGCTGACGAACGGGACTATTGCCACCTCGATTCCCATTCCACACGCTCAGCAGTCGTTCCATCAGCTGCTCAATACTCGAAACAGTCCGCTTATAGTTTCTACCTAGGGCAAACCCTTGGTTTAAAAAAACAAAACAAAAATTCATTCAGCAAGTTTTTAGGGAAAACCCTTGCAATAACGGCATTCTTACCTGTGAGGAGTTGGTACCTAGAGACGCAATTTTCTGCACCGATTAAGCTAAAAAGTTAGACAAAACGATAAAATAAAAAATTTATGAATATTACCAAAACATTAGGCTCAACAACTAGATAGCTTACGTTTTAAGGCGAGTCCGTTAGTCCTTCACTTTAGGAGTTATTAGTTTAACTTGATCCGATACAATTTTCATCCCCAAATACTCGTTGCTTAATGGTTTTTTATTTTTGCCTCCAGCAAATGTAGTTTGACGCTTAGGAGACTAGATTAAAAGATTTCGAGACGCATTTTAGACTGGTTTTTAAAACATCCGAGAAATATTTTTACGGGCGAAAGCTCCAGATCTGCGATTTTTTTCTCTTGTTTACGAATCCGGCCTTCTAGGACCTTAATTTGCAAACGATGCCTATCGGTGGAGGTTCGGTCTTCTTTAAGATCCTCAAGCTGTTGTTCTACCAACGTTATTTGGGCTCGTAAACGGATATTATCTTCTTCGACTGCTTCAGTCCGGATTTCCCTCTCGCCTGTCGAAGAAAAACAGAAAAAGAAAGTTTTTTACACCAAAAAGGAAAGCAAATGACGTTATACTTTTCACTTTGACGCGGTCTTCCAAAACGCGTTTCTCCGCTTCTATGCGTTGTACAAGGCTTCGTAGGTTCAAGATCTTATCTTTGTGCTCTTCATCCTGCTCTTCGACCTCCTTTAGCTTCTTCTTCAAGCTTTCGGCTTGCTGCTGGAGACGTTTCTTCTCTTTCCAGCGCTCAAACTCACTCCCAGCACTATCATGTGGTGTCTCAGCTTTGTTAAACTGAGCTAACTGCGCTTCGAGCTCTTTCACACGCTTTGTTAGATGAATCGAGTCTCCCGCATTCACTTCCTTGGCCACTTGTTCTGCAGTCAACTTGGTAACCCTAGTTCGCAAAACCACCAATTGTTTTGCTATAGCTGACTTGTCTGCATGTAGCTTATTTAACGCTGTGCTCTTCGTATCCACGTCCGCTCTCAGATTCGAAACCTTATAACATAAATACAATAGATGACGCTTATTGTGATCAGGTTTGTCAAGTGAATATTATTTCTATTAAGCGAAGATTCTAATAACCGAAAATCGGACATATGCAATAGAATGCTACGATTAATCGGTGCATGAAATGATGACTTGTTTAAACCAAAGAAACAAAGCATAGTCTACTTTTTGACACTTTCCCACACGTTTCCTTTTTCTAGATTCACTATACCCCCTATTGCTTATTTCGTAACGATTTTTCAACAATTTTGGTAGAGATGATTGAGGAATTCCTAACTTAACGGCCGCTTCCCTTTGTGATAAACCTTTTAAATTTACTTTTCGTAAGTTTCAATGAGCCGCAACTTCTCTTTTACATTTAAATCAACTCTTTTCTTGTTCATCGCCATTTGTATATAACCGCCCGTCTAAAACACAACTAACACTACGCCTTTGAAGCCTACTCCTACGCTAGGTAGGGTTCTCAACATGACATCCCTTCTACATTCTCTAGTCAGTTAAAGCGGCTGATCATTTAATTTAATAATCTGCTCAATTAATTAACTGAGGAGTTTGGAAGGGGTTTCTCCCTAATATCTATAGGCTAGACGGGACAAGTTTATGATCGTCAACTCCGAGTTAATCCGAGTTCTACCTGAGTTAAAGACATTTAAGTGAGTCGTCTAGAATCAACAACGTTAAGGTTAACGACCCTCAACAGCTGACGAAGTTTTACAATTGACGAAGTTGTTACAACCTCTTTAACTTTGACGAACGTTAGCTATAATGCCTATGAAAGTCCCGTCTAGACAACCTAAAGCTTGTTAAGTTCGGAGTAGGGTGACAAATAAGCATTTTTCGTCGCTTCACACAACGTTTTGCTCATATAAATATATAAAATAACCAATACGGATAAAAACCGGAATCGATCTTCTCATAACCGTCGTTTATTTTCTAGTGAAGGCATTAACTGGTCGCAATTGCACGTATCGAAATCTAGCTAATCTTCTGCGCAAGATTAGCAGCTGTTCCAGAAAAAATATTTCTGCCCGAAAACTTGTAAAAAAAAAAATTCATTGGCCATATGTGAACTCGCGAAAACGTCAATTTTTTGTCGTTCGAATGGACTTTCTAGCGAGAGTGTGTTTAACTATGTGATAAAGGTGTTACACCTAATTAGAACTGGAAAGGCTTAAGCTTGGTAGAGTATATTTCTTCGCCTCGGAAAAAGTCTACTTTCCTAAAATGAACAACACGGATGTGAAACGTCCATCCTTTGCCGTTGCAAAATACTTTCTGATAGGAAAACGACAGAGAAGACTTTTTGACAGAACAGTGTTTAAATATGTGAAGGTG
Organism: Lepidurus apus apus; assembly: GCA_022832285.1. Classification (NCBI taxonomy): domain Eukaryota; kingdom Metazoa; phylum Arthropoda; class Branchiopoda; order Notostraca; family Triopsidae; genus Lepidurus; species Lepidurus apus. The sequence goes on along the minus strand of JAGJRO010000013.1, from coordinate 77,077 downwards.
TAGCTTTTTAAAAAAATTTATTACCAGTTTAGGCCGAAGCCTATTACTATGAAGGTGTAGCTTTAAGTATAGGCTAAGTTGTCGTCTGGACACCCATCAAGGCATCAACTATTCCCCGTTTTGGTACTAGTTGAGCAACTTTACAAGTTAACGATTTGAAGCGTCCCTTCTATAGCTTAGATATATTGTATATACTCAAGAATAAAGCTGTCCGAATATAACGCGAGGGGTACGAATTTGGTAGAAAAAAAGAGTAAAAAGTGCGAGACGCGAGTATAACGCGAAGGTTAAAATGTTATGTACTTTCCTAAAATCCATAGCATTCATTGTCAGAATCATCACTTCGATGCACTAGCTTACTATTTTTTTTTTAAATAAATAATAGATGTCTAAACGTTTATTATTTCTTTTTCGTCTATTATTTTTCTTATTATTTCTTTTTCGATATATTCGCTCTCGAATATATCGCGCATTCGAATATATCGCGCTCGCGATAGAGACTGGTCTCTATCGCGAGCTCGGAACCCGGACTAGTCTCGAATGTAACGCAAACCCCTACTTTTTGCTAGAAATTTTGTAAAATAAAACACACGGTATATTCGAGTATATTCGGTAAGCGTAGTAGTACGCTGGAAATGGCAGGATTGATCAAACGACGTAAAAGCAATGTCATTGGTCAATATGCAGTCTACGTAGCAATCACTACTGTAGTTTTGTTTCTGTACATGTGAAAATTCTTTTGAAATTGATTCTAATAACCGAAAGTGTGATTCTAATAACCAATTAAAATGCTACGAATTGTACCATTTTGAATCGGTCCTTTAAAATCTGATTCACAAAGCGGCTGATTCTAGTAACCAGTGATCACCATAAGCGGCATCTACTGTACAAAATGTTAAAAAAACAACCAGACTCAAAATTAACGGAAAATAGTCTATCAATCAATAGGTTCATTCAACAAAACTTTAATCAATTTTACCTGTGCTCTAAGGCTTTTCACCAATTCGTCCATTTCAACTAGCTTCGTCTGCAAACTGCCCGACTTTTTCTCCAAATCATAATTTTTGGTCTGCAGATTGGCTATTTCATCATTATGGATGACTGGAATGGGAGACACGGCGTTACGACTATCAAAATTCTTCTACAAAAATGGGAAATGTTATTTACAAATCTAAAGACTTGGGCTATTAATAGTATTTACTTTTAATTGTTCCACAATTGTTTGCAGGGATTTCATTTGCTGCTCTTTGCTAGTCAATTCCACTTTCAATTTGTGCACCAAAACGTTTAATAACTTGGCTCGTTGCTGCTCGAATCGTTCTGCTGTCAAATCCTGAGTCACGTGGTCATAACCCTTTCGTAGCATTTGGATTTCGTCGTGAGCTGTTTGTAATTCCTTCTTTAACTTCTGACAGGCTATTTCGTGCTCTTTATCAATACTAGATAAGAAATAAACCAGTTAGAATATACGAAAAAAGAGAATTTAGGAAATATTTAACAAGGTTTCTTATTACTGCTAAAGGATTTACCTATCTTTAGTTTGTTTTATTTCTCGGGACTGTTGTTGGCACTTGTGTTGCCATTCTTGGCTTTGGATTTGCCACGCTTCCTTTTCTTGCTGCAAAATCTGAATTTCCTCTTCTAAAATAGCAGCTTGACTAGATTGCAACTCTAACTGGCTCATAGCAGCACGATTGGCAGCTTCTGCAGCAGCTAAACTACGATGCATCTTTTCCGTCCTGGAATACAATCAAAACGCCAAATTAGTATATCAAATCACAACAAGCAAGACTAGTTTAATACTACAATCACCTGGACAAGGCTTTTTGCTGGCTATAAATCGTGTCTTGAAGTCTTATCAACTCAGATTTGTGGTCTTCAATCTGCTGACACTGTTCTCGCCGAGATTCTTCCAACAAGGATTGAAAACGGTCAACTACGAGCTCCTTTTCTTGAAGTCGACTTCGTAAGACAACAATTGCCTTTTGAAGGAGCTAAATAAACCCCCCCAAATATAAAAGTTAGTATTTCGTTGCTAATTAACCCCCAAATAAGTCCAGCAATGAAAATACTTGTTTAGCTTGTGAAGTTTCGATACTATCAGACGAATTGGAAGATCTAGGGGCCGTTGGGGGTAATTCTGCCTGATATTGGTACTGGAGTAGGAGTTGTTCCGTTTCGGCGGCATTATTCCGAGCTTGCCTTAACTGGAATTCGAATTCTTGACTTTTACGTTCCAGTTCCTTGACCTGCCCCACCTAGTCATTGTCCCAATAGTTACTCTAAAAGCAACTCCATCGGCTTGGATTACCTTATATGCCAAACTGCGTTCAAGGGCTTCTCGTTCAGCCATAAACTTCGCTCGTTGGGACTCTATTTTGTCTACAACAGAGCCCAATTGTGCCTTCACACGAGACACTTCGAGTTCCAGGTCACGAGCTTTAGTTTCTTGGCTTCTCAAGGTACTGTCAATCAAATCCAACTGGCAAATACCCAACTTCTGGTTATCCGTTGCTTCTGCCGTCACCAAGATCTCACTTTCACTTTTCGGACTGGTCGCACGTTCCATTAGTACCTTTTGCTGGAATGCGTTTGCACTAATTACATTTTTGAGCTGTTTCTTCAATTCCTTCCTTTCGCGCCTAATTCAGAGTCAAATTTAGTACCCCCTAGTCAAGTAAAAAAAGAAACTTATTCAAAAACTACCTCAGTTCTCTCAAGTTTTCACGCAGGAGGGAATTCTGACCTTGCAGCTTCTCTAACTGACACTGGAGATCCAAACTTGGGTCATAATGGCCCCAATTCCTCTCAGCGTTCAATACAGTAAGCAACTTTTCCAACGTTGGAGATTCCAGTTTAACGTCGCTTGATCCTATGTTGAAAGTCCTTTATTTTAAGCTTTAAATGAATTAATATTTACCATCGTGTTCTCGTACGGCATCAAGAATTTCAGCTAGTCCTTTCCTCAACACCAAATTTTCCGCACAAACTTTCTCAAAATCTTGGAATAATTTTTCGGGAATGATTACACGTTCCTTCTTCTCCGCCTCTAATGCAATTTGAGTGGATACGGAATGTTGACTAGGCAATTTATTGCTCACTTCTGGAGAGGGTGTACGTGTCGCTTTCCGTAGCTCGCGTTTCAAGCTCTGATTCTAAGAAATCTCACAATTGTAAGCAACAATTCACAAAATGATTCAAACAATATTACTTCAAGACGACAATTAAGAAGGTCCTCTTTCAACTTCTTCAATTCGCTAGATAACTTCTGATTTTCTATTCGTAGAGCCGACAACTTGGAAGTCGACTCTGATGATAACTTATGACTAGGACTTAACCCTAATTTTGTTCGTAGTTCTTCATTTTCAGTCTGCAACTCACTCATATCCATTTCCAAAATGTTGCACTGTTGAGTCAGCTGCTCGTTCTGGCTTTCAACAATGCTAAACTGCTTCTTCATATCTCGTAACTCGGCCATGGCTTCAGCCAAACCATAATCACCAGCTTCGTACTGCCTCATTCGATGCAACGCCTCATTTAACTTGAAATCCCCATAAATTATTCCAAATAAAGAACATTTTAAGCTGAAAGTAGCATACTTCTTTCTCTCGGTCGCCCATTTCTTCGTCCATAGCTGCGAGCTTCGCTCGTAGATCTGCTACAGCGGTTTCTGTCTCTACTAACTGATGCCGCTGGGATAAAATGATATTTCGGCCTCCGTCGTTTTCCATATTCGCTAACAAGGATCTTAGCTCTTGGATAGTGGCAGCACTGCTCTCCATTTCATCCGTCGCGTCTTTTAATTGCCGACTTAGATGATCGAGCTGCTCTTCGCGATCTTTAAGTACCTACAAATAATTTATTTATAGAATCATTGTGTGATATACTATTTTGTTTTACTACCTGCTGTAGCTTAATTACGGTTTCCTTTTCAGTGTCTAACTCTGTGTAAATCCCTTGGCCATCCAATACAGCGAGTCTTGATCGCAAATCTCCAATTTCAAGGTCTTTGGAGACGATAATTTCTTTGCATTTCTCGAGGCTCAAATCCACCGCTTGGGCGATGTTTTCCAAGTCTTGTTCGTGCTGCATTCTTAGCTGTTGAACTTCATCTAATCGGCCTTTCAAAACAGCGTTTTCTTGTCGTAAAGTTTGAAGCATTTCTAGAAAAATAGCCAAAGCAAGGATTTGTTTTAGGGATATTAAAAAAAAATCCGTACATAGTACCATCTGACATCTTCGAAGTTCGCTTTAAAATGGAATACTCTTCAGTCAGCTCTTCCAAATGCTTGGCCTCAGCAGCCAACTTTTCTTCCAAACCTTTGAGACAGATTTGGTAAGTGCTGTTCTCTTCCTCCAAGCTTTGGCAGTCATCCAGGAGCTGTTTAGTGTGCAGTTTTTGTTCCTCCAGTTGCTGCATAACATCCTGGATACGCTCTCCAGCTTGTCTTTGCTGCCAAGGCGGTTCTTCATCGGACGTATGCTTCTTATGGAATTGATTGAGATCACTTTGCAGGTCCAGCTTATCTTTCTTTAACGCATCAACTTGCACTTTTAACTACCATTGAAAGGAACTCCTTAATGATTATGCTCCATTCGAGGAGTCAAGTTTGCAGGGCTTACCTTTTTATTCGCTTTTTGTTCCATGCGTAACTCGTGCTCTTTTTCTTCTAACTCCTCTTTTAAACGCTCCAAATTTTTCACATCGTGTTCGTCCTCTTCCGAACTAGTAGTTGAGTATTTTCTCGATTTACTCCCTCGTTTCTTAATACTCCGCTTTCTTTGGGATCTTTTAAGCTGCAAAACCGTTGGTTAAACAAACGTTCGTTCGATTAAATTCGTCTTCTACATTGAAACTTTAATATGTAATTCCTACCCGGTCATGTTGATAAGCCAACGTAAGCTGAGCCAATTTAAACAGCAAAATAGCTTTTCTTAACCGCTCTTCAAAGTCTGTATCTTTTCCCCACAAATTATTCTGCTCCTTGTCGACGTCCAGTGTGATCAAAACACTACACACTTCCTCATGACTAGATTCATCCACCTCTCCTTCAAGTTTCTCCTCAAACCAATCCCAAGCCAAAGGCGGCATATTTATACACAAATCCCCCTGTTATACTATTTAAATGCTACCTTCCCTTTTAAATTAAAATACACATTTACATGTCTCACACAACATGACCCTATCGGTACCATTTCACCAGGCAAATCTTGTTTATTATGATTAGGAGTAAGCGGTTGCCATGGTTTAGCGTTACATAAATACCCCATCTAGCGTCGAGAGTACGGATAATCGGGAAATGATCCTTCGAAATCGCGAGAGCGAAATCTCGCGAAACGTGATACAATGTAAAACTATATATCGAGAGATACTGTGCGCTATTTTTCCAAATAATTTTTGAGAACACACGAAATTAAACAAATTTAATCTTTACGAAACTTAACCTAACCTAACAGCTGTCTTTACCCACCCTACCCTTAAATAACCTAACCAAGTCGAATGTAGGATAAATATTATTTAAATTTAACTTAGTGAATTAAAGTGTTTTAAATAATTTAACATAATAACATAGTCGCTATTTGTGGACACTTGGAGACAGCTGTTTTGAGTCCAACGCTGTCAACCAATTAGAGTGCGTACCATTTCGCGTTTCGCATTTCGCGTTTTATCCACACCCCCTCGCTTTTATCACCTCCCAAACTAGTTTTTCTGTCAAACTTGGGACTCGACGTGGGCAATGATGTACTGGAGTTATTTGCTGTTCGTTTGCATTCGAATATTCCTGGTTTTCCTGCCGCAAACTGGCTATGTTCATCCCGATGAGTTTTTCCAAGGACCTGAAGTCGTTGCAGGTGATTATCCATCTTAATAAAACCCAATTTAAGAAACCCAAGCCAAGTTGTAATTTATGGTCACTTTAACTTTAAGGGGATGTGTTTGGCGTTCAAGTTCAGAAGACATGGGAGTTCAAGACGACACTCCCAATTCGTAGTATAGTATTTCCATGGATCAGTTCAGGGCTTCCATTTTTGGTCCTGAATTACTTATCTGGATTCATTCAAGAAAAGTTGCAGACAGATCTTCTGTCGCCCTACTGGCTCTTAATCGCGCCGCGCATATTTGTCACACTCTTATCCTTCATAGTAGACTTGATGATCTACAAGATAGCTCGTCTGTGGAAGCTTGACACGTCTGCTTGCCTCCGATGGCTGGCTTCGTCATACGTCATGATTATTTACGCCACTCGCACCTTCAGCAATTCAATCGAGATGATCTTCTTCGCACTATTGCTCTACTACGTGTGCGACGCAATGAGTCGTACCGAGAAAGTCAACGAGCAAGAAAAAGCATTAGAAGATGAACGCAAAACAGCCCATACGACGGTGGATAAGGTCAAGCTCCTCAGAAAGCAACGAAAACTATTACCTCACAATTATTACCACTGTAATGAAATCGCTATCATCACGACACTCGGGTTCTTTAATCGCCCAACGTTCCTCGTCTATTCCTTCACTCCCTTGTTCTTCTGGCTCCAGAGAGGCTTGCTGACCCGTCAAATCGGCCTTACAGATTTCCATCTAAGAATGTTCAGCCTCTTTCCTGCTGCTACGCTCACGTCATTGTTCTTAGTAATTCTGGATTCTGCTTATTACGGCGCTCTTACTTGGCGAGAGATAAGCGGACTTAATTTCACGTCTTCGGACTTTGTTATCACTCCTTTCAATTTCATGTTGTATAATCTGGATAGTTCGAATTTGGAAGAGCATGGTCTGCATCCCTGGTATCTTCACTTTCTAGTCAACGTGCCGCTTTTATTTGGCATTTTTGGAGTATTGGGTCTCATTTCCACCGTCTTATTAATCGTAAAGGCTGTTAGTGCTCCGTGGCTCGATAAACCCAAGCTGTGCGGGTTTGAAGGCATGATGCATTTCGCCTTCGTCATTCCAATAGTGATCCTCTCTTTTAACCCGCATCAAGAAGCTCGTTTTTTGCTTCCTGGAATCATTCCACTCGTTTTAATCTTTGGACCCGTTTGGACCGCCCGTCCAGGCTGGTCAGGCAAGGTCGTCCGTTCGCTATGGTACGCTTGGAATGCTATGGGAATTATTTTGTTTGGATTCTTGCACCAGGGAGGAACGTTTGGCGTTATGGATCATTTCCGACAGCACTTGGCTGCTGCTCCGCCCTTAACTCACACACACATCGTTGTCAGTCATACGTATATGCCCCCCACGTATCTGCTCATGCTCCCTGATCCTAGTCAAACTTTAGTCGCTGCCAACGGGCTCAAATATAAGAAAGCAGCAACCACGTTTATTCACGACTTGAAAGGCGAGCCGGTTTATCTCGTCAAAAGGCATGTGGCTCAGCTTCTGAAGGATGGCAAAACGCAATGGGAGACAAAGAAGCTGAAAACGGATATTTTCTTGGTTTTGCCGGTCACGTGGGAAGCCACGTTCAGGAAAAGTCTGCAGCATAAAAACCCTGGATTTGATTTGCAGACTGTTAAATATGTATATCCCCATTTGAGTATGGAAGACCCTCCTAATTTCTCAGATTTATGTTCTACCACTAAAACCAAGAAGGTTAAGAAATGTCATAAGCTGGCGGATTGGCTCGAATCTAAAGTTAATCAGCTAGCTTTAGCTATTTATCAAGTCATTCCTACTTTAGCGTAAAAGTAGTTCAATTTTTTTAAGCTTTTTACATGAATGGAACTTTTGACTGCAATATACTCCAAAGTGCGAATTGTTGCTACTTGCTGTAGTGCTTAGCGCCTACGAACAAAGACACTTAATACCTTAAACCAAAGTCTCGTGTTTTTATTTATGTCAAAACTGGGCCTAATACACTTAATGCAGGGAACGAAAGGAATATGGTAAAAGTTAATTTTTCTAAATTGTCTGTCGATGGCTCAAGTCAATTTACTTGCGGAGAGGGAAGAAATTAATACCTATATACATGACAAAATCGTCCATTGAACGTACGAAACAATAGAGACAAGCCCAGGAAATACTTACTGATATAAGTGTGGCCACGAACTGACTTTACAAAAACTTTACGAAAACTTCATCTACATAAATTTTCTTCCGTGAAATAAGATGTGGACAAGTTCGAGCTGCTGCTCTCAAAACAAAACGTATTTCTTAGGCAGCTAACTTTGGGTACGAACAAGGGTTTTCCCCGTAGCGCTCCCAAAGAGCTCTTTGGTTCACACTATCGAAGACCTAAAGAGAAATTACACTACTTTATCACTTTTACAATTTCAACTCGGTACTTACGGGGTGGTTCACGTAATTTTCGCATTTATGACACCAAATTTCGAGGTTCGCTGAATTAAGTGCCAAGGTGTGTCCAGTTTCTACGTAATGCTGGCGACTATGTCCATCGTAACCGTTCGGGATGCAAAAAGTCTAAACCAAAAGGAATTCCATTTTGTTTGCAATTGTGACCATAATCAGAGATGGGATTAGTGTACTTTATAGCAGGTTAAGCAAGACGAGTTGGGCATAAAAAAGTCGCAAATACTGCAGAGTTTAGCATAACCAACGCCGTTGTTTGGATGCGGATCGAAAGGCATCAAGCAATCCAAATCGGGGCACCAGTTTAACGTTCGAGGTTCGGTAGGTTTTCCTCGTTCGATGTACGACGAGACTGATGCAGGAACCTCGTATTGTAGGCAACGCCAGTACGGTTCATGTGCCTTCTTCACCTTACGAATATCTTCCCGTGCTCCAGGATGAGGCACGCCCATAAGCCGCAGCCTGGGCAGTGGATCGCCTAACAATGCTTTAGCGATCATCGTCATTCCATACGACACCGATTCCAGGCTGTATCCGCCTTCAAGCATCAATGCTAAACGACCATTTGCCAGCGGTTTTAGAAAATTGGCGAAATGTCCATATGTTTCTGGAGAGATGTTGCATCCTAAATCAAAGCAAGGTATATTAGTATGTCTTAATGAGTTACGGCATACTTCCTATTGGGTCTCCTCGTGCTCCATCGAATCCGCAAGCCACAAGTACCAACTCAGGCTGAAATTCGTACGCTAATGGTAAAATTACGTCAAAGAAAGCAGCCAGGTATTCCGGGTCGCCCATTTCAGTCTAAACCAAAAAAATCCAATGAGAGATCCACTGAAGTGAAAAAAAAGTTCAATACTGACTTGACTCCAAGGAATGTTCACATTGAACCCCATACCGGCTCCTTCCCCGACAATGTTGGAACCCATGATTTCGGGTAACATAGGGTAATCGTTGAAAACATGCATGGAGATATACAACACGCGCGGATCTTCGATGAACATTCGTTGGAGCCCGTTACCATGGTGGATATCCCAGTCAACTATGAGCACTCGAGACAAATTCCGTTGTTCGATGGCGTGTTTGGCAGCCAACGCTGTGTTATTAAATACGCAAAACCCACAAGCTGCGCCTGTTTCAGCGTGATGTCCTGGTGGTCGGATTACGGCTATTCCACTGCTGACTTCACCGTCCAAAATAGCGTCTACTAACTTTGCACACGTTTTTAGGTAAGTTTCTAAATGAGCAACGTAAGACACCTTAATTGATGAGCCGGCAGCAAGCAACGATAATTCGTATGTGTCGGGGCAACAAGCCATATAATCACTCTCCCCAAGCATTACATGTGGCTTTAATTCTTCGTCACTTTGGACCCTTGACATTAAATCCACGTAACTTGGCTCGTGGAGCATCACGATCTGCTCTTTCGTAGCCATCTGTGCCTGTAGTAAAGACAGCAATATATAGTCCAATCCTGTCACCACACAAAAAGTAGGACTTGGAAAGAAAATGACAAAAAAAAACGAAGAGTAAAACAAACTATTACTTCTATACGCTGGCAACGATCAACCAACTCATAATCTAGCATCCGGTGGTAAATTGATTTCATCCTTTCGGGTCGTTCCAAATGGTGTCTTGTCAAAAGAAAACAAAAAGTTTAGATTTAAAAAAGTGAATGCATTTAAGCTAGACTTACGGCACCGTATAACTATAATGGGCCAGCATGCGTTCATCATAAATCAAAGCCACGCGATCACTCTGTGCGTGTAATGGCTTGACAATCTTGGCAGTACTCTTCGGGATACTTTCCTTCAACAACGGTGGCAATTTTCCATCGCAGGACGAGCTTTCAATAGGAGATTGAATTTCCTTCGTTTCTTGGAAACGCAAACACTTCCAGTATGGTCTCTGCGCATTCAAAACATCCAGGATCATCTTATGCACACTACACTTCCAAATAAATAAAAAAGTAAGATAGTGGAAAAAAAATCTGTTTGCATACTTTTGTGAAGCCGCTCCACCAGACAGTAAACTGGGACAAGGCTGTCCCATTAAAGCGCGTAAAGTCAAAATAGCTGCTTCGGAAAGATATCCGTCGTGATTCATCACGTCCTAAAATACAACATTATATCTGCCATGTCCAAATGTGATATTGGACAGAATTACTTGTACAATGGCGACTATTTTACCATGCGCCAAGCCCGTAAATGCACTCGTTACATGTGCAAACAACGAACCGTTTGTTCTCTTTCCATCCTGGGAGCATTGCCGTAAGGAACTGTAATCTCTAATTTTTCACTTACCCCGAGGATGAGCACCAAGTCTGGGTTGTACTAAAGACAAATTTTAAAGAAAAGGCTCTAGCTTTGAGGTGATTAATTTTTACTTCGTAAGCCATTGGGAGCAAAAGATGGTGTAAAATCGCCAGACCGTCAGCGTCGCTTAGCCTTTTACTGCCGTAAGACACATTTATATTATAACCTTGTCCCAATTTCTCGCCAACTTCAAGGGCAGACGCCCCCGTCTCGTTTGTTTCTTTAATAGAGGCATACAATACTCTGGGGTCTTCATAAAACGGTTGTTGTTCATCGACTCCATGTGGGACGTCCCAAGCCACGATTAATACCTTGTTAACCTCATTCCGCTCAAGTAAGGTCTTCCGTACCGTTAATACCACGCTCTCTATGAACAACTTGGAATCCTGGCCCCCAAGGCGATCTGATAAACTGATAGAGAACGTTTATAAGGCTCTGTCCATTTTTTTCTAGCGAGTTAATGTAATGTACTGGGAAAGGACGATTCCGTTCAGTACTGTTCCATCTAAAACAGCTTCCAGTAATTTTAGAGTAGCGCCAACAGTCGAATCAGTCGCTTGATGTATGCCCTATGATGTGACATCGAAGCCGATTACATGTCTTTTACATAAAATACCAATTAGCTCGTGCAAATGTACACCTTTATGTAAGAGCATTCCTTGGCTTTTAACGTCTCCGAAGAGGAGTTCTCTTTAATAGCCTTTGGGCGTGGAATACTAGTCAGTAATGGGTCCTTAGTTATACGTAATTCTGCCTCAGTGACAAGCTGATATGGTTCGATGAACTTTAGGTTCTCTGGCTTTAAGCCAACTTTGGAACACCTGCAAAGTGTCATAATATACTCTCGATGAACACAGAAATGTCTAGAGCTGACTAACAATCTTTAACATTACCTCGCCAAGATTAACGACTCGTTGTACGACACAGGACTAAATGCATCTTTTAGATCTGTCAAAACGTCATCGCAAGTAAAGCCAGTGAGTCCCCTAATCTTATCCTTTACCACTTTCAACTAACGACAAAAATTTTGTTAACTAAACCCAATGAACTTCAAGTCTCGAGGTTATTCAATTTGTACAAAGGCAATCAAGTTATAAGTGTAATAAATCTCTTACCGGGTGCAAGTAATCTTCCATGACCTTTAGTGTACGAGAGGAAATGAAAAACAAAGCCAAACAGACGAAAATGAAACGTTGGAAGCAAAAAAAAGACGGAGTTTGATCACTTGCGGTCTGGTTTACTACTAAGACGAAAATGGACAAAGTTCAACATGCCTTAGGCATGCCATGTCTCTCATATATGCCTCGATGAAACTGATAGCCTACGTGCTGCGAGATCCCACTTAAACTTTTAAATTTATCCTTTACTAGATAGGCTTGAGATTCAAGGACTTTAGCTTTATCCCTATCTTTCTTTGCTAAAACTTTTAATTCAGTTTTAAAAACAATGATTTTTTTAAACAATTATCAAGTCAGTTTTAAAAAATTTTCAATTCAGTTTTAGAAAATTAAAAATTCGGTTTCCAAAAAGTGATGGATCTGTTTTTTTCAAATTGATTAGTATGTTTTTATGGTTTAAACAAATAATTATTTAACTGCTGTATTTGTTAATCATTCGGTTACAGGGTTGATATGGTCATGTATACGAATTAACATGTAGGCTATATATCTATTCTAGTTTATTCCTTAGAATAGGTTTGTAAACTAGTAAATCTACCAATTTCTTTACGTCCAATGCAAATGTTAATCCAGTGTAATTTGGAATACTAAGGCTATAAATTTCATGCAAATGCTATTGTTATTTCCATAAGTCTAGTGCAATTTCTGGAATAAAATTAATGAAGAAGGTTTAGGATTGCCTCTTCTGAAAATCTTTTCGGAGAAAAACCTATTTCTTAGACAGCCAGCTTTGGATAGGAACAAGGGGCTTCTCCGTAGCGTTCCCAATGAGCTCTTTTGTTCACCTTCTCAAGGACCTGTGCAAACCTCAGTGCGTTACATACGTTCCAGACGGAATTCGTACTTACCGGGTGTTCCACGTAACTCTCGCATTTATGGCACCAAACGTTCAGGTTCGAATAATTCAATGCCAAAGTATGCCCAGTTTCTACGTAATGCTGGCGACTGTGTCCATCGTAACCATTCGGGATGCAAAAAGTCTAAACCAAAAGGAATTTCATTTCATTCGCAATTGTGACTAAAATCAGATATAGGCTTGGTGTACTTTATAGCAGGTTAAGCAAGACGAGTTTGGCATAAAAAAGCCGCAAATACTGCAGAGTTTAGCATAACCAACGCCGTTGTTCGGATGCGAATCAAATGGCATCAAGCAATCCAAATCGGGACACCAGTTTAACGTTCGAGGTTCGGTAGGTTTTCCCCGTTCGACGTAAGACGAGACTGGTGCAGGAACCTCGTATTGCAGGCAACGCCAATACGGTTCGTGTGCCTTCTTCACCTTACGAATGTCTTCCCGTGCTCCAGGATGAGGCACGTCCATAAGCCGCAGTCTGGGTAGGGGATCGCCTAACAATGCTTTAGCGATCATTGTCATGCCATATGACACCGATTCCAGATAATAACCGCCTTCCAGGATCACTGCTAAACGACCATTTGCCAATGGCTTTAGAAAATTGGCGAAATGTCCATATGTTTCTGGAGAGACGTTGCATCCTAAATCGAAACAAGATATAATAGTATTTTTTAATGAATTATGACATACTTCCTAATGGGTCTCCTCGTGCTCCATCGAATCCGCAAGCAACCAGTACCAATTCAGGCTGGAATTCGTATGCCATAGGTAGAATTACGTTAAAGAAAGCTGACAGGTATTCCGGGTCCCCCATTTTAGCCTATAACAAAGCAATCCAATAAGATAACCATTGAATTTGAATGGGAAATTCACTACTGACTTGACTCCAAGGAATGTTCACATTGAACCCCATACCAGCTCCTTCCCCGACAACGTTGGTACCCACGATTTCGGGTAAGAAAGGGAAATCGTTGAAAGCATGCATGGAAATATACAAAACGCGGGGATCGTCGAGGAACATATGTTGGATGCCATTTCCGTGATGGATATCCCAGTCAACTATGAGAACTCGAGACAGATTTCGGTTTTCGATGGCATGTTTGGCAGCCAACGCCGTGTTATTAAATACGCAAAACCCACAAGCTGCGCCTGCCTCAGCGTGGTGTCCCGGTGGTCGAATTACAGCCATTCCACTGCTAATTTCACCGTCCAAAACAGCGTCTATCAACTAAACGTATTATCGTCAGGTCATATTGTGTTCTAAATTGCTTCGTCTTTGCCAAAATAGTATTGGAATCGACCTTAATTGATGAGCCAGCAGCCAACAGTGACAATTCGTAAGTATCCGGACAGCAAGATACGGTATCTTTATCCTCCCGGAACAAATGAGGATTTAACTCTTCGTCACATTGGGCCATTGAAATCAATTCCAAGTAAGCTGGCTCATGAAGCATCAAGATCTGCTCTTTTGTAGCCATCTGTGCCTGTATACAGAAGATTCACAAAGTCAGACACCACCCATACTTGTACACCAAAAAGAAAAGCATGGAAGACAAAAACAGAAGAATAGAAAAAGTCTTACTTCAATACGGCGGCACCGGTCAACTAATCCGTAATCCAGCATTCGGTTGTAAATTGATTTCATTCTTTCGGGTCTCTCCACGTGATGTCTTGGCAAAGAAAAATACACGTTTCTAAACCAACAGTAAAACATTGACACGGGACTTACGGCTTCGTGTAACTGTAATGAGCCAACATGCGTTCATCGTAAATCAAAGCCACGGAATCACTCTGAGTGTCTGGTGGCGTGGCAATCTTGGGAATTTTCGTCTGCACACGCTTTTTCAACAAAGACGGCAACGTGACATCTTCGGGAGAGCTTTCAATCGAAGAAAGAATTTCGTCCGTTCCCTGGAAACGCAAACACTTCCAATACGGTCTTTGAACATTCAGGACATCCCAGATCATCCTATGCAAACTATTGCCATCCGAAAAATATTTTCAACAAAAGAAAAACAGAAAAAAAATGTTGCAAACTTTTCAGACGTCTCTCCGCCAGACAGTGAACTGGGACAAGGCTGTCCCACTAAAGCCCGTAAAATCGAAATAGCTGCATCGGGAAGATAACCCCCGTCATTCTCGTCCTAAAACACAACATTACTTCTGCAACGTCCAAGAAGTGATATTGGGCAAAATTACTTGTACAATGGCGACTACTTTACCATGCGCCAACCCCTTTAACGCATTCGTTACATGTGCCAACAACGGACCGTTCGTTTTGTTTCCACCCTGGGAACGTGGCAGTAAAGATTATCTAATTTATTCACTGTTTTGGTACCTACCCCGAGGATGAGCACCAAGTCTGGGTTGTACTAAAGACGAGTTATAAAAAAGGCTCTAAGCTTTGAATTGATTAATTTTTACTTCGTAAGCCATTGGGAGCAAAAGATTGTGTAAAATTGCCAGATAGTCAGCGTCGCTCAGCCTGTTGCTGCCATAGGACACATTGATATTGTAACCTCGTCCCAATTTCTCGCCAACGTTTAAGGCTGACGCTCCCATCTCGCGTGTGTCGTTAATAGAAAAATAAAATACTCTGTGGTCATCATAAAAGGGATGTTGTGTTCCGACTTCATGCGGGACGTCCCAGGCCACGACGAGTACCTTGTTAACCTCTTTCCGCTCACGTAACGTCTTTTGCACAGTTAGTACTACGCTGTTCATAAGCGACTCGGAATCCTGGTCCGCAATTTTCCCTGACAAGCTGCCAGATTATTCTTATTTACCTCTCCTTTTCTTGGTTAAATTAATAATATACCGGTGAAGGACGATTCCGTTTTGTAATTTTCCGTCCAAGACAGCTTCCAGTAATTCTAGCGTAGCGCCTTCAATCGACAATGCCTCTGGACCTTGGCCCTAACAGTATGACAGCAAAGTCGGGTTATATTATTATATTCGCGCAATACCCCTTATCTCAAACAAATAAGTACCTTATGACAAGAATGCTCCTGGCGTTGCTGTCTCTTCTCCAAACACGAACTTTCGCTGGTATCTTTCCCAAGAGGGTTGTTGATCAGCGATGGGTCTTCTGCGTTGTTGCCAAGCTGGGGTTTGATAAACTTTACGTTCCCGGAAGCAAAGCTTACTTCAAAACACCTTTAAATCGTTAGAGTAAAGCCAAGGAATCCAAGAAGACTTAAATTAAACTCTCTCGGAGGATTATACCTAGGCAAGATTGGTAATTCAAGTTCAGAAGGGTCGCGCGATACATAACCAGGCGAATCATTATCCGCTGGCAAAACACCGGCGCAGATAAAACCGGTGAAACCACGGACCTTATCCTTCACCAACTTTAACTTTGGTAACAAAATTAGTAAAACTGAATGATCACAAAACACTTCGAGATGTCTTACTCGTATAAAGTAACGTAAATTTGTAAAATATCGAAAAGAAATTCAAGTATCTGAAGACACTATTTAAAGCTTACCGGTTGCAAGTAGTCTTCCATGATCCTTGACGTTCAAATACCAAGTGATAAGACAAACCAAGTCGAAACGTTGGAAAACAAACCCCAAATTGCTTACAGATTGTTATCGCTAGTACTAATTAACATGGTCAAAGTTCAACATGTTAATACAAACAGGAATTGTTTTTACATCTTACATTGTTTATCGGTTACTTTACAGAAAAAAGATGTACGTGACATGAATTTCAGGCTACTTGCCACATGGATTCTCATTCGTAGGTCTGCAAAGTGATTCGGTTTGGCTGTGTATGTTTCCCTGCTGTTAAATTGATCAATTCCACAAGCGTTGCGAAACAAGATCCAATACTTCTACAGTTTGTTATATTTCCTATTTTGTCTTACCCTACTTTAGGGCAGTAGGGGGGGTGATGGGATAAACTTAGAAGAAATACAAGTATACAATCTTGAACTTTGAGAAAACAATATACAATAGTGAACTGAAAACGCAGAACCTTGCTTTGATATTGAATAACGCCATCTGCGTCATCAAGGCTAGACGGGACGCTGATGTCAATTAAATGTTCATCGAGGTCAACTCTAGGCCCAGAAAGGGGAACTGTTGATGGGGAACGGGGTCCTGTTTCTTCGTAATGCTGATGACTATGCCCATTGTTGCCCGGAGGAAAACAGAAGGGCTAAAAAATAAATTAATTTTAACTTAAGTTCGAAATTGGTTGGTAGATACTGAAGAAATTATTCGCATACTTGATAACAGGTCTAGACGACAAACGGAAGGCCATTTTAATGAATTTTAACCTTTTTCTGGAAGGAGTTAATAGACAAAAACTTGTCCCGTCTAGCTTAGGATGCTTAAATCCTGTCCTCCCTTCTTTCGTATTTTTTTTACAACATTATATACTCATGAGTCCGGCTAACATATCCATATCACATCCATGTAAAAAAATCCCTTTCTCACGGGAGAAAGGACTAATTCTTGGTAGCAATAACACGTATATCGCTCGGATTTTATAGCAGAATTTTAGCTAAGCAAGAATAAATTTTATAACTAGATGCTCATTTCGCGAATTTCTGAAATACTATGATAAAGTTAGTATTCAAAGAAATTGGTAATTAAAAGGTCAAAGGTCTGTATTCAAACGTCAAAGGTCAAATTAAAGGGTCAAAATAATTAAAAGGTCAAAGGTCTGTATTCAAAGAAATTGGTAATTAAAAACATGGGGCTCCAAGGTAAATGCATTGTACACACAATAATAAGCAGCGATAAACATAATAAGCAATTCCGAGTTAAAACTTTTCAAAACGCTATACAATTCTGTAAGTTGACTAACTTCCATCACTAGGGTGCCAACTTTGGATAGGAACAAGGGTTTTCTCCGTACCGCTCCCAATGTGCTCTTTTGTTCACAGTTTTGAAGTCCTACAAGAGTAAATGCAAAACAATACAAACTTTACCGAACCGGTAGCAATACTTACAGGATGATCCACGTAATTATCGCAGCGATGACACCACACTTTCAGATTGCCAAAGTGAAGGGCCAAGGAATGTCCTGTTTCTTCGTAATGCTGATGACTATGCCCATTGTTGCCCGGAGGAAAACAGAAGGGCTAAAAAATAAATTAATTTAAGTTAAGTTCGAAATTGGTTGGTAGAGAATGAAGAAATTATCCACATACTTGATAACAGGTCAGACAACACGCATTAGGCATGAAAAACTTGCACACGATGCAATGTTTGCCAAAACCGATGCCTTTGTTAGAACGCGGATCGAGCGGCATCAAACAATCCAAATGAGGGCACCATTTCAGAGTTTGAGGATCTACCCATTGCTTTGATTCCACCGGCAAAGTGGTCGGAAGCGGGATCTGAAATTGCAGGCATCGCCAATACGGCTCATAGGCTCTTTTCACCCTACGAATGTCTTCACGTGCACCAGGATTAGGCACAGTCGAAAGCCGCAGTTTTGGTAAAGGATCACTTAACAATGCTTTAGCGACCATTGTCATCCCATAAGACACTGATTCCAAGCCGTATCCGCCTTCCAAAATCACTGCCATTCGACCGTTCGCCAATGGTTTTAGAAAATGAGTCATGTGTCCGTAAGTTTCAGGAGAAATGTTACATCCTAAATGAGACAACAAATTTAGAAAAAAAATATCTTTTGACCTGATAGAGAGCGTACCTCCTAATGGATCTCCTCGGGCAGCATCGAATCCGCACGCTACCAGTACCAGTTCGGGTTGGAATTCTGAAGCTATAGGTAATATAACGTCAAAGAAAGCTGATAAGTACTCCGGATCGCCCATGTCACGCTAAAAGTTAATTAAAGAAGTTTTTTATATAATTAATCCATAAGGGTTAGCATTTTCAGATTTACTTGACTCCAAGGGATGTTGACATTGAACCCTATCCCGGCTCCCTCCCCTACTACATTGGAACCCATGGTTTCGGGTAACACAGGGAAATCATCGAACAAATGTGTGGAGATGTAAAGCACGCGTGGGTCTTCAAGAAACATCCGTTGAATGCCATTGCCATGGTGCACATCCCAGTCAACTATGAGAACACGAGACAGATTTCGCTCCTCGATAGCGTGCTTGGCAGCCAAGGCAGTGTTGTTAAAAAGGCAAAAACCGCAAGCCGCGCCGGCTTCAGCATGATGTCCCGGCGGTCGGATTACGGCAATCCCGCTGTCTGTTTCACCGTCCAAAATAGCGTCTACCAACTGCAAAATACTGACCGTTAATCCGTCATACTTACAGACAGTTCCTATCTGTGTCTACGTAAATAACGCTAAAGACCTTAATTGATGAACCAGCAGCTAGCAAAGATAAGGCGTAAGTGTCTGGACAACAAGAAACAGTATCTATCATGCCCCGGAACAAATGTGGTCCTATTTCTTCATCACTCTGGACTCTTGAAATTAAATCCACATAACTCGGTTCATGCAGCATCACAATCTGCTCCTTCGTAGCCATTTGGGCCTGTAACGTAGACAAAACTATTAGTAAAGCCGACAGCATCGCATTCCTCCTTCCTTTCCCTTAGATCCTATATTTGTCTGCATACAAAAAATAGCCACTCTAGTCAATAGTCGAATATCAATTTAGTTATTACAAAATTAGTTACATTGTAGTTATATTGTAATTAATTATAATACTGTCGTGAGTGGTATATTTTAGGAGTTGACCCTAGTTAATTGTAGTCCCTTGGTATGTCTGACCCCGAGGGAATTCTTGTATGTTTCGTAAAAAGGTGGTAGGGATTGCTGTTAGCTTCTTCGGGATGCAAGGTCGGGGCCATACCAACGAAATGTCAACGTTGTAGCCAAAACTTTGAGTACAAAAAAGGCAGTCTTAGGTGCAGAGAAGGCAATGAAGCCCAAGTCAAGGAAAAAACAAGGTCTAAACTCGTTTCATCCTGTTACAATAATTTATAAATATATTTTTGATTAGTGTATTAATAATTTAATGTAATATATAATTAATTACTAGTATTCTAATACTGGCTGTAATTATTATTATAATAATTGTTTGGAATTAAAAGGACAGTAATTGATAATATAACTACAAATATATTTTCACGAATTGTTTTACTTCAATTCGATGACAACGATCAACAAGTCCGTATTCAAGCATTCGATTGTAGATTGAGTAGATTCTTTCTGGTCTTTCGACATGGTTTCTAAACAAAGAAGACCCAAAAAAAGATTTTGAGTCTATTAAACGGCTAATAGAACGTAGCTTAGTTTGACTTACGGCGCTGTGTAACTGTAATGTGCCAACATGCGTTCGTCATAAATCAATGCCACGCGACCACTCGGTGCATGTAAGGAGGTCGCCTTCTTGGCATCATCCTTTCGTAAACTCCGCTTGGATAACGAAGACAGTCTTTCTTCGTCAAGCAAGCTTCCAGCAGGGGATTGAGTTTCCTCCGTTTTTTGGAAGCGCAAACATTTCCAGTACGGTCTTTGCGCATTTAGGACACCCAAGATCGCCTTACGAATACTATGCTTATCCAAACAAAGGAAACAAAATGAAAAAAAAGAGATACAAAAAAGGGTCGGTGTAAGCATACCTTTCGGAAGCAGCTCCACTAGACAGCAAACTGGGGCAAGGTTGTCCCATCAAAGCCCGTAAAGTCACAACAGCTGCTTCAGGAAAATATCCTTCGCGATTTCCGCTCTAATGAACAACATTGTTTCCGGTATGTTTCAAAAAGAAGACTTCTAACGAACTTACCTCCAGAATGACGGCTACTTTGCCAAGAGCTAAGCTCAGAAAAGTAGTCGTTAGATGAGCAAATAACGCGCCATTATTTTTATCACCATCCTGAGTAAAATGTGCAATAAATCTAGTAATCTACTCATAGCTTTTTTTAAAAAAATAGGGAATAAAATAGAGAGGAGTCACAAATTGCATCAACTTACAATGTGAATGAGAACCAAGTCAGGGTTGTACTATAGAGAGAAAATCATATTTTTTTTTATAAAAAGATCGTTAGGCGTTTTTAGTTTATTGCTTTACTTCGTAAGCCATGGGGAGCAGAAGATGGTATAAAACCGACAAATAGTCGGTGTCACTCAGCCCGTCGTTGCCGTAAGACAGATTGATATTGTAACCTCGTCCCAATTTCTCGCCAATGTCAAATCCAGAAGCTCCAGACCCAATTTTTTCCCCAACGGAGAAGTATAGCACTCTGGGGTCTTCATAAAAGGCTTGCTGGATGCCAAGGCATTGCTGGACGTCCCACGCCACAACCAAAATCTTCTTGACATGGATTCGTTGTTGCAAAGCCCTTTTTAGGGTTAGTGCCACCCTGTCGGATGTATTCATGTCATCCTTAATGCCAACTCCATGAAAAGAACTAACGAGGAAGACTTATTTATGTGCTCCCCTTTTCTTTATTTCGTTAAACGACTGGGAATTGTATACATACCGAACAAGCGCGATGCCGTTCTGCACTTCGCCGTCCAAGACAGCTTCCACTAATTCGAAGGTAGCGTCAGAGACTGGGGAAACTGTTTGCGGAGATTCCTAAAGATACACAGAACCAGCTTTAACCTTCTTTTCTTTCATTTTTTCTTCGATTAATCGTTATACCTCACGCAAATATTCGTTTTTGTCACAAGGTTCCAGGTTTTGTACATCATCAAAATAGGACCTCCCATTGATGGCTTTCGGCAACGTGTTGTTAGTTAGCCTTGGGTCTTCAATCAAAAGTACTTCTTGTTTTTGGTTTTCTTCTTCTTGGACCAGAGGCCGTGGTTGGATAAGTTTTACTTTCTCGAGTACCAAACCATCTTCTGGACATCTGCAAAGCACTCTTCGTTTAATAAACCCCAGCTAGCCCTTGATCGAAGAAAATAGGAAGCTTACCTCGCCAAGGACGAGGAAATGAAGTCCGAATTGTTGCACGAAAAACGGGTTTGTAAATCATTTTCTTCCGGACAATTTACATCCCAGGAAATTCCGGTTAAGCCACGTACTTTGTCCTTCACCCCTTTCAACTAAACAAACAAGCACAAAAGAATATTGTTAAGATAAGATTACCTCGCGAGTGTTATCTTTAGCTTAGTAGAAATGGTAACGATACTCAAATTCAACTTCAATTTTTTAAATTACGGATTCTAAACTAGACTATTCAGTACCCTGTCCGAAACAAAAGCTATACCAACACCGTCGCAAGGTCGTAGTAGTACTTCGGTCTTTTTTTGCAATAACGCCAATGAAATAAATTACCAATGCCACGACGCAACAGTGAATAATAAACACTACCAAACGAATGTTGCTTGATCAAACTTAATCTTAACTTTTCGGTAAAGCTTTTTAGGAAGAAAGGATAGCGTCACAAAAGCACATACTTCAAAGTGACACATAGCGAGGTTAAATTCTGTTGCATATTGGTGCTACAGAAACGACAATAAACATAGCAACATTTCGAGGGAGACTTCGCAAAAATAATATAATATTCACCGGTTGTAAGTAGTCTTCCATGTTCTTCCACGTTCACGTACGAAATGGTAAGGCATTCAAGTCCGATCTCCGAAGTTAGAAATAAAATGTTAATAATAACAATGAATACCCTTGTAAAACAGGTTCATGTTCCTGGTTTTGGCCGTAAATATAAGTATGGTTGGAACTACGTCCGCCGGATATATCTAAGCGTTCTAAGCGTATGTATAGCGGACGATACAATCCCAGTAGAGGAAAGTTAAACCACAGGCATCGCAGAAAAGAAAGGGAGGCCAAGGTCTTCCACAGCTACAGAAACGCCCTAGGAAGTGTGTTAGTAAGGTTGTTCTTAAACAAACAAATACTCAGATGCCAGCTTACAACTTCCTTCCTTAATTGTATGTCGCGCATTTGGTTACGTAGCTTGTTCAAAGGTCGGTTCAAGATCAATTGATTTTTTTATTAAAAGGCTTGAACAGAATTAGATACGAGTACTTAATAACCTTCGATCATGGATATTTCCCAATCTTTAAAAACCGTTCAATGGTTTTATGATTATATTATCTCAGAGATTATATGCTGATAGTACAAAGCCAAATCTGACAGGCAAAAGATAATCTCAAAATGGAAATAAATAAGCGAGTGCCCATCGCTCACTACGATTGTGTTTTCTTCACTGATACACGACTTGTATCTAGAAAACATGTCGCTGAAGAGTTTGTTCTTATTCGTCTTTCTCGGTAACCAACATTCCTTAATAAAGTCTAGCGTTTTGTTAATTTATTTTTTATTAGCGGTAGTACACGCTCAGACAAATGCCGAAGATCAGCTTCTTCTGACAGTATCCACTCATGGTACAACAGTGGTAATCGACGAAGAATACGATTTAAAATTATCCCTTCCGTAAGGTTTTAAAACTAAAGCCTTATCCTCAGTCCTTATATAACATGTTCTAGAGGAATTGCTTCAGTAGAATGTACTCTTGTGCCCGTGTACGATCCCCCAGAGTCAGCAGGAATCGTTGATCCGGTAGAAAATGTGACTGTTTTGCCAGGAGTCCTAAACTGGGAGGCTTCAATTCCCGTCCGAGGCCGCCAAGCGGGTCACGTGACCATCGTATGGAAAGTTGTACCCAGCGATCGGGATGTCTTGAACGAGACTATAAAGTTCGTAAAGAAAGGATTGCTATAAACAAGCTTATGCAACAACTAACTTCCTTACATCACTTAGAACTGACGAAGCCTTCACGAGTTTTACTGTCATCCATTCGAGGGAAATTGATATCACATGTGCAGTCGTGGGTTGGATTTACTTTGCCGTCTGGTCAGCGTCGTTTTGGCCTCAAATCTATGAAAATTGGAGGCGTAAAAGGTACACGATAAGAATCCTCATGTAATCGCTCATGATTTAAACTTTAATTACCCTCATTAGTGTTATTGGTCTCAATTTCGACTTTGTGGGACTCAATATCTTGGGTCATAATTTATATGGCATTTTTAACTACAACCTTTACTGGAATTCGTTTATTCAAGTACCACAAACTCATCATTTTATGGGCAAAGCGTTTTTTAATTTAATAATGTCTCTTATAGGAACAATATATAATGAACCATCCCTACGGTGTCATTCCAGTGCTAATCAACGATGTAGTATTTTCTATCCACGCTTCAATCATGACCATAGTTACGGGTGTTCAGTGTTACATTTACGAGGTAAAGAAAATGGGGATTTTCCGGGTCTTTTATAACTTTTCTAAAACCCTGGTTTTTCCCATTATAGCGAGGCGATCAAAAGATGTCGTGGCCAGGTATTGGCTTTCTAATTACGTCCGCTTTGATCCTCGTTTGTTCCATGATTAGCGTTGCCGCTGGTGCCCTTTCATGGCTTTCTGTGCTCTACATTTGTTCCTATATTAAGCTAGCGGTTACCATCACCAAATACATTCCTCAGGTTAGTACAAACACAGTTTACAACACACATTTTCATATCGTCAACAATGAATTCCCGGCAAAAATAAATTCTCCCCATAATGAATTCTCCAATCCCCCGTACTTCGCAAACAACTATCCACTACCTCAACAATGAAATATTTTACAGGCCATCATGAACTACCAACGTAAGAGCACTGAAGGCTGGTCCATTGGTGCCATTTTAATGGATTTCACTGGAGGTGTGACTAGCATGATGCAAATGTTCCTTCTCGCCTACAATAACGGTGAAAATTGGCTTCAAAATATGTCACTTGGCTTAATTTTCCTTTCTCCTATCCGTAGACGATTGGACTTCCATGTTCGGGAACCCTACCAAGTTCCTTCTTGGGTTCATTTCGGTCTTGTACGACGTCGTATTCATGTTCCAACACTATGTGCTCTACAGGTATATAGTGACGTCATCATATCTTACATTAGCTATCCATATCGTGACTTGAATTAAAAGCTTGCCACGTGTTTGTAAATTAGGAGAGTAACATCACGCTTTGCATGAATTGCACTTTAATTATTTTTTAAGTTACTGTCGTCGCGATAGCACGTTATCCGCGAGGGGGTGTTCGACACGACTTCCCCCGTAAGCCTAGAGCATAAGTAGGGTAATTGAAATATTGATGCTTCGAAAAGCTCGCGTTCTTGCGCTCCAGTTCCTTGACGGGGAAAGTGGAGGAAAAATCCCTTCAAAGAGTAATTGAATCTTCAATGTAGCAGGCGGGATTTCCCCGTCCCAAAGAAGCGCTTCAAAGCCTTTCAGATTTTTTTTTTTTTTTTTGGACAGCAGGAGACAACTTTCTCTCTTTTTAGATGACATTGCTAGCTTGTCACATATATCGATTTTTTGTGACCCAGATATTAGTCAAAGGATTCTCTAGCCAGGGTCATAATGTGCCCCTCGCCCTTGTTTCTTGTCTTCTCGACTGACTTTTGTTATATATACATTTGCTAGGCATCCCAAGACCAAAGACCCCATTCCCGAGGCCCATGAACATGAACTTGGCACGAGCCAAATCGCCATCTTGTCGACTTAAAAAACCGCGCTGGAACTACAGCTAAGCGATGCCAAAGACGATCCCGTCAAGCGTCCTAAACGTCACCTTGCCGTACATTTCTACCTAAACTTTATGAATGTACATTGCAGACACAACCCTGTGTCACAACAGTACCCAATACACAACTCATCAATTTACGACTCGTTCCTTGTCTATCTATACTCTCGCTTTTCCCTTAACATCGCCAAAGTGGTTGGATCTTTCGACTCCTGCAGCCGCTTTTTCCTTTGCTGCTTACGCATGCGCAGTCAGAAGTGCTCGCTTCTTCGTTAATTAACCACGTTCTTTTGCCGTTTCTTCTTCTCTTTTTTTCGTGGCGGGTGAGCTCCCTCTCCTGTTGCTAGTGACTACAAGTATCGTCTCCAACCTCGCAGGGTCTGGCAGAAGAACATTGTCGGCCCGTCTGGTGAGCAAGCCAAAACGTTTCTTGTCGCTTTTCTCGGATGTTTGCAAGTTTGTGCTAATCCAAATCGCCATTTGCCAGTCTTCGTGTCTTCCCAAAATTCTTTTGTGAGAAAAAAGGATATTAAAACATAACGAAATTAACCTTGCCGTCAGTTAGTTTTTTGCTGGACTCGCCGAAATCCAAATTACACCGGCACGAGGTAAAGCTTTCCTTTCATCTCGCAAATCTGTCATTTGCAAAAACCCGAAGTCAATTTACAGAACGTCGCCGGGAGCAAAAAAAGCGTGTAACCAGTTCGTTGTACGTCGTCATCAGTATAAATCCAGCTGGAACGTCTCTAAGAAAATAATTAAAACCAAAGGAGAAAAAAAGGGGGAAATTTTTTCTTAAAAAAATTTCTTGGCTGTCGTTTCTTGGCACTTTAGCCTGTCAAGCTGTTGCGGTCTCTCTATACTGTATAACACGGTTCGTCGTTGACCCAGAATTTTAACCGTCTGGCGGACTTCGCCTTAGAAGAATTTCGGAGCTTTAAAATCCTTTAAAAAAACGTGTTGTGATGGCAAGTTTTTTTTTATCGTCTCACTAGACCTGATTTCCGTTTCTAAAAATCTCTTTCCAGATACCCTGTCACATTCCGAGATTTCTCGGTGGGTGTGATTGCTTTTCGAGGTTTCAGTTCATATACGGGCCAATTGGATACTAAAAGCTCGTTGACCTTCCAACAGATCAACTGTTTTGGACTTTGACGGAGAAATAAAAAGAGGATTTCCTCATGAAAACGGACGGGAATCATATCAAGGTGTTTATCTTGGGTGCTCGCCACGTGGGCAAATCCGGTAAGCTAAGAAAACGTAGCAAGAGATTTATTGTATTCCCTAAATATTTACGGATTCTTAGCTATAACCGTGCGGTACTTAACGCGGCGATACATTGGTGAATACCGATCAAATACAGGTGAATTTGATTCATATCCTTCGATATAACGATTTCTATAATTGGACTGGGCTTAACATTTTCTTAAATTTAGATTTGTCGTACCGGCAAATTTTCACGGCTGACGGAAGTAATATTGAGGTGGAATTGGTGGACCTGTCTAATGAACCGGTAAGTTTCTTTTGAACTTTTCCGGCGTTGGCGTGGGTTCCTTATCTTCAAAGTGGCTTTTGCTTTCGTATTTTTTTTTTTGCTTTTACTTTACAACGTCTCGACCTCGACATCATTCAAGGACTTGTCCATTAGTAATGTAGCTTCTTCAGCGTGTCTTCTCCAATATGTGGGAGCAACACGACCTACATTTCTATTCTATTTTACACCACGTGTCATTCAAGTGAATTCTCTGGAGACCAATTACGAGTTATCAAACACTAGAAGCTTTTAATGGAAAACAAACACAAGCTTTCACAGCTGTTGCATATGTTATGTGTAGTTTACTTCTAGCTCTTTGCGTTATCCTAACCTTGACACTACAAAACTGTGCTGCTCTTATGTATACTAAAACGTCTTAAGTTAATTGACAGTTAACCTTCAAGAACAGAACATAACAATGAAAAACTTTGCTTGGGTTTAGGATGAAGCGAAACATACCGTTACAGGCGGATTGGCTAATGGAATTCCACGAAAATTACGAACCTAATTATACTCACTTACAAAGAACCAAAAATAATTATAAGGATTCACTAAGCTAACATAACTTCCTTACGCTTAAGTATATTTTAAATATGTTAATGGTTTAATGTTAAATTTTTGTAAGGTTGAAACAGTTTCAATATGCGAATAGTTTTAGACATACATGTAGACATTACATTCATATTTGAACCATTTAATAAATATATGAAATATTTCTCTCGCAATAAGCTATGAATTCCCACCGGAAGAAGTAATTGTAATCTACAATAATTATATGTAATTTTTGTTACAAATTCCCAATTATTACGCTGTTTAGAATAATGGATTATTTTGTACACCTATAATATTCAGAAAAGAATTAGCTCCAAATTACACTTGTATAATTTAAAAGCATAATCGTCATTAAAAAAATGTAAGCGGCCTTTAAGGTCACCAGTAGTCATTATTTTGCAGTGCAACTCCCGATTCAGTATGGAGGGAGTGACGTTATCATTGCTGAGATAATTAATGAATGTCATTCCATAATTGGTTCAGTAGCCAATGAGTTATGTAATATTACCTAAGCCGTCTCCAACACTGCTCTACTAATGTGCAGATGAGCCACCTCTTCACTTCTAAATGCATAACCCATCCTAACTGTAACTTTCGATTAGAGCTGCATTTGTGGTATTTAGTTCATACATCAAGTAGACCGTCCGTGGAGTTACGTAGGCGAAATGTCGGCACGATTCCTTGAATTAGGAAACGGGTTATAAAGCTTCATCTAAAGTAGCATTCTGGAAACCTATATTTAGCGCGCCACCCACGTCTTCAACATTTGCAACACAAATTCTACTTTCAAACAAAGCGACGGGTTTTGGTGTATTTTTACGGAAAAACTTTTATGAATGCAACATCAAATATCATCTGCAGAAGCTGAAGCTTTCGGACCTCATGAAACTGCATTCCTTTAAAACGTGTATCGCCCTCGTAAAAAAGCTCCGCCCACATTTGAAAATTCGAAATTTCTATGCAATGTCACTCGCAGTTTGTTAGTAAGATTATACAGTTGAAAGTCATGACCTAAAAAGCTTTTCTGTCATAATTCAGAAGGCGTCTGTGGTATATATATAGCGCCACCCACTTCTCGAAATTCGCTACCTGGATGCCTAATGTTCTGTAATATTTAAAGTCCACATAATTAGCAAGACCTAAGACTATTTTTAGGTCGAGTTCCGATTGCTTTTATAGCTCATGAGCTGCAAAACTTTTTCCTTCAACGTCTCCTCCTCTGGCAAAGGCGATTAAGCCTCTTCACTTTCCTAAGCAATTAAATTTTCTTTTCATTTTTAATTAAACTGACGAAGTTGAAATTAATTTTCCGCCTTGTCAAATCTTTTCGCGCCCAGAAATATCTTGACTGTGTCGACTGTCGCGCGTTAGGGAATGGAAGCAAACGTCTAGCATTCCAATCCTGACTTATTTTTTTTTTTATTTTGTTTACTGAAAAAAATAGGACGATGCAACTCTTCCCGTATCGAAAACAATGAACGGCGATGCTGTCATTATCGTCTATTCAATCGTGGACCGCGCCAGTTTCCGTGCTGCCAGGGACGCATTGTTGGCTCTCCGGAATGTCCCCAATCGCTCCAGCACAATACCGCTGCTCTTACTAGCCAATAAGAAGGACTTGACCCATTTGCGTGAAGTAAGGAATAAATCCTTTTCCCCTTCTGCATTTTTTATTTCTTTTTCTCTGACTCTCTTCCAAAATAAAAGGGAGCGAGACAATTAATCGTTATTTTTTGGCATAGGTGGAAGTAATCGAGGGCAAAGAACTAGCCCAAAAGTACCGGACTGATTTCAGCGAAGTTTCGGCCGCCGAAGGTGAATCCGAGACAGCCATTTACGGTATATTTCGCCACATTATCCACGAAGCTCGCTCCACCAAATTAGACCAAGTCACATGTTCGCCTCTCCCGAGTCTCAATTATAGCAACGGCATTGTTGGCAGCTTGCTCAACAATACGGGCAGTAATAATGCAGTCGTTTTGTCAGCTCTTACATCCAGCGTTGCGGAACGCCGGCAAAGGAAGAAATCGGTATTTACGATGAGTCGAGTTATTGGATCTCTCATTGGACGGAATTCCGTACCGCGTGATGCTGTGCATAAATCTTCTTCCTTCTCCACAATGACGGCTCCTAATGTTGAAAGCACCCTTAAATCCGTTTTCAAAAAACGCTCCGTTTAACTTTCAAAAATAGTCAGAAATTGTTAAGAGAGACGATTATACTTTTGATACTTTATGAATGTTTCTAAAGTCGCCCTGGAGCCCCAAACAGACCTGACTTGTTATATCTTTATCTATCTAATATCTATCTAGGTATAGATATATAGGTATGTATATAAATACATGTATATATCTTTATTTTATTCAATATGTTCAAGTAGTGCCTGACTGATTAACTTAACGGGGTTCTAAGTGCGGGAAAAAGCGAGTAAATTGTTGCACGTCCTCTTTATTTAATGTATATATTCTATACTGATAATTTATTCGTTAAAACGAAGTAAGTCCAAACTGTATATAGGTTTTTCAATAAATTACGAACCTAATAAGGTAGTTTTGGCACGTTTCGTTGAAGACTACCTGAGTACCCTGCAGATCAACGACAATAACGATTTTCCCCCTTATACATACTTACTGTCCCATCTAAAATAAAAGCTGCCGAAATTTCTCATGCGGTCACGCGCTCGCTATGGAAATATGCAACGATGCACCAATAAATAACGAACATTAACCTCAATAATTAAGGAATTCATTCTGCTATGGTGTACCATAACGCCGACGCTAGAAAAGAAACGTAATGTCTATGTGGTTAGGCAATTAACATGTAGGTCAATTAGAACCTATGCAAGTGGAACTTTTAATACAAAGGCAGCGCAGAAGCTTTTCCCCTTCGAAGATCAATAGGTTAGTACGGAACAAATTGTGTAGACCTGGCTACGGCAAGAATCGCAATAAATATGCTGAAATTCTCGTCTGTTGCTTTTTAGTGCGCCTCTGCGGTTCATGGTACGACGAAACTCCGGGTAATTTCGAAGCTACTATACGGAACGTACTGCGAAGCGCTACAGCTTTAATTTCTACCGTGGCAAACGTCATGTTGACAACGTCCTCTAGAAACACCAAGGTATGGTTTGCGTTAAAGAGTTACTTTTGAACGACGACAAATCGTGCCACGGCGATGAAAATTCATCGCTTTTGGAGGTAATACAATAAGTACTGATACGCCATAGTTTTCATTGTTGTAATACTTAGAAGCGTTGATAGATTATTGAAATGCAGCTGCAGTCATAAACCCCTTATTAACTCGTATTTTACAGATTACAACGAAGATAAACCAACTGCTTATCATGTAGATACTAAGTGCGTTATTATCACTCAACGTTTGAACTACTACGGGACAACGAGTATTCCGTGTCATAAATACGAATTACCTCCTTGTAACATCACGCAGTGACACTACCTACCCTAATCGAACTTGTTGTTCATGTAAGTTATTTCGTTGGTGTGATTTAAATATTGACAGTACGGTTTTATTGCTAAATTGCATCGTATTTCTCACGTTAGCCTGCTGAAGACCAAATGATAACGATGACTTTGCTTCTGGATTTAACTTTCAATAAAAAGGTTCTGTTGAGTCAATTATTTTTCACTACAATAATAGCACAAAAAAAGGAACATGAGAACCGACTCTCTAATGATGTGGATTGCCTCTCATATTCCAAAAACACGCCAACGGCACACCATGTCGATAAGTTGTAGACAACAACACTTGGCATCAACGCCGACGCATCGGTTGTTACATTAGACGGGCAATAAACACCTTTTTTTCTCCTACGACGCATTCAAAGTATTTCATGCCGTCAAGTTCTTTCAGTTTTCTGTTTAGTCAGCGTACAGAAATTACTCACTGAAAGACTGGTCAGCTGTTGTCAACCTGCACCTTTCAGCTGCTGCCATAGTCAATTTTGCGATGGATTTATTGAACAGTGCTATTTTGGCTGCCCACGTATTACAGAACACAAACGGCACACATGTTGCAGATTATTTTCGACAAGTCAACAAAACCTTGAGAAACTCCACTAATTATTACTTGAATAAATAAATCCTTTAAGCTTTATATGCACACAGTTAATTTCGGCGTTTGATGAATTTATTCGGACACATTACCTTCTACACCTTGAAGATAGACCTTTCCGTGAACCCCAGCTGGTAGCTTTTTACCTTGTAAGAAGCAAAATTAGTACACGGATAAATTTAATACTTATTTAAAACTATCACCATTTACAATTGAGAGTCTTTACAGAATTGATTCTTTTCGAACTAAAACTGCGTAGTACCTGTAAAGCATACTGGAATAACACATTCCAGATGTTCCTTACGTTGTGTTTGCTGTATCCGTATGGCTATCAGCCAGGGTAAATAAATTACGTTTTGGAATTTAGGAAGGAAAAAATACGATCCACGGCTACAACAACGCATAAACCAATTGAGGAATGTCATAGAATTGTATTTGATAGATCGTTATCGGTAATTTCCGATTTTAGTGATTTACACTTCTATACAAAGCGACATTACCACAGCTGAGCCTCCAAGACCATGAAACAACCCCAGCACTTTTTTTTTGCATTAAAAAATCCCACGTACCTGCACATACTGCGAGATGATATGGTTCGAGATACGTAATGGGTTCTAAATTATAGGGATCTGCTCATCAATACACAGGTACTGACGGGCAAATCCATACTTCGCTTTAATAATTCAGTGTGACGGCTCCAAGCGTCAAACCAGGCTAAACAAAAGTAATAATTTTTTTAATCAACGGCCAAGTAATGAATTATTCACCTATGTATGGAAGAAATTGTAATGAATTCCACCGTAAGAAAACGTCTTTGGGGCCTGCCTCGGCCCAACTCAATAAACCGACCTAGCTCCACTTGGTTAGGCTAATGTGTGTACATAATAGCCGAAAAACAATACAGGGAGATTGATTTTTTTTGTTTACAAGGTAGGACTACGTTTAATAAATTTTTATTTCGAAGACTCCTCCCACACTTTCCTAAATTACTTGCTGGTGACAGGTGCATTATAAATTGCATTGACGCTAGTTACCTATAGTAGTGATCCGTTTAGTCAAGCTAGTAAAATATTTCAGAGAAGTTCCTTAACTTCTTCGGGCTAGAAGCATTGTCAAATCACCAGCAGGAACAGAAGCTAAGAATGGCCTCCGAAGAATATACCATTCCGCTTATAAGAAATACGGCTCCTCTCACCAAGTTAATCATCGCAACAGGTGCTTTGTTACCCGTGGAACATAATTTGCCCGAATCTAAGATCGTTTTGTGTTTACGCTACACAATTTCTGCCGCTGTCGGTGTTGGACTGTGTTTCGTTACTGCTTTCGGCTATTACTTTATGCTTGACGGTATAATGACTGATGGCGACCTAAAGCAATTCGTTACGACTTTGATAAAATACTTGTACTACCCTCTTGGCCTTACTAATTTAATTGCATTTAGCCGAAAACGTAATGCAATCCAAAAATTCTTGCAAGACTGGCGAAAACTAGAAGAACCACTGGATACCCAAACAACCAACGCTGAACTGATTAACTCAACAGCTTTCCGCCTTGTCACCATTTTTTCCTGTGTGTGTATTATTGGTGGAACAGGTTTTTCTGGATACTTTTACCTCCAAAACATTGACGAACTTCGATCAATCTTTTCCTTTGACATAATTAAAAACTCTCGAGTTTTCTATGTTGTTTATGCTATTGACGTGTTATTAGTATTTTATGCCATGACACTTAGCTTTTATGGGGAAGTTACATCTGTATATGTATACCGTCACCTTGCATTTCTTTTGGTCAAGATCGAAAATGCGTTCCTGGCAGACATAGATAGCAGTTTCACCCAACACAAAAACGCTGTCCATTCTGAGAAGCACATGATCACCTATACGAACAATTTCGTTGTGCCAGATAATGCGCCGTTAGTATTCTACCAGAAACGTCGGAGTTCTACTCATCTAGCTATCGCTTCGACTAAGGACGCTATACATCGGTTATGGAAGCGTTTCGAGCACATTAATCAGCTCATGGGCCAAGCAGGAACCCTTTTTGGGTCCGTGCTTTTTGTTAGCTACGCCGCATCATTTTTTGCAACCTGTTTTATATCGTATTTCCTTTTCGTTTCCCTTCGGTCCCTAAATACGAGCGACAAACTTTTCAATGACCCAACGATGATAGCAATGGCCTCTGTTGGTCAGTTTACGACCCTAGCCAAGGTAATTATTTTGACCAACTTGTGCAACACTTTACCAATCCAGTTAAAACAGTTTGAGAATAATATAAGTAACGCTCTTAACAAACATTGGGACGATCTTAGGACGGATGAAATGCAATTGTTTGGAGCTTTTCTACAGCACGTGCGTGCGAAAAATTGGGTAGCTTCTCCTTTGAATTTGTTTACAATTACTAGTAGTACTTCGTTATCCATGGCCGGTCTTATTGTCACGTATGTTATTGTCTTATTGCAAAGTCAGTGCAAGTAAGATGTCCCCTCAAATTTGATTCTTCTCGCATACTTGAAAACGAGACCTCTTAATACGTAGAAAGAAGAGCAGTGTCACTATAATACACCATCATATACTGTAAGTCAGTGTAATTATCTGAATTTTTATAATTATTTTCTATAATTTTGTAAAATTCTTAATTTCGAACAGCGCTGTGTGGACTTAACCGTTATCGAAGCTATGAAGCATTGAATTACTGAAATTGACGAGGGCGTCGGTCGTGGATCCGGCTGACCTACAGCCCACTGTTTGTCAGACCGGAGACAGCGCAGTGTTGTCTTCCAAAAAAGATTTCAGACGATTCGGTATGGCTTTTTCGAGGATCTTTCCTAAGACTGGTAGAAGGAAGATGGGGCGAAAGCTCTTCATAGACCCACAGTTTGATTTTCCGGGCTTGGGAAGTGGGATAAATTTTGCTGTTCTCCATAGGGTATACCCTATGGAGAACAGCAAAAGTTATAGCTGAGGGAGAAGGAGGCATTGAGTATAACGACAACATATGATCCAATCGTTTTCCAGATACATTTCAGGACTATGGCCTGTGCTGTTTGTCGTCCAGTCCGGCTGCCTTTTTGGGACGAAGGCCGTTTAAGATATCAGTGATTCCCTCGGTGGTGAAAGGTTCTTCGTCTGTCGAGGCTCTTACTTTCTTGGTTATTTTTGGAGGCCCGTTCAGCAGATGTTTGGCTACATAATTGAGTTTAGAGGTGGCTTCTGGAAAGAGTTTCCCGTCATTTTGTTTTAAGTGATTTAGTCGATTTGTGTTATTAGTTCCCAACCGGCGATCTAAATTCCATATTGTCCTGTTCTTCCGGGAGTCCCATTCGTGTGGCCCAGTATCGTTCTTTGCCTGCCTGTAGAGATTTCTTTCTCTTTCCAATCTTTTTCACTCCGTAGATCTCCATGGGCCCGACAAGGCGAAGTGCTTCTGATGCTCCCTTTCGTAGTCGATAAAGTTCCCCATTCCACCATGGATTATTCCGGATGTTAGCAATTTTTGTTGGTATGTTTGTTCATTGCTTCTCATTGCTTCTGGAGTGGCCGTGGTGAGCGTTTTGACTGCTGTGTCAACCACGTGGGAGTTTAGAAGATTCTAGAACAGCGAAAGCGCCTTTAGTAAGTTTGTCGACGTGTGGCAGCGAAGAGTCATTCCAGTTTGCTTTATTGTAGCATGACGTGGTTTTAGTTGTGCAGGGGGGGGGGGGGTGAAAGAGTGAACTATTGCTTCATGGTCACACTCTTTTTAGTACTCATCATCTGTAGTAGTTTTTCTTTTTTAAGTTGTATTCATGTATATTTACGTAATGTGCAACGAACAAGTGTTCGGGTGGTAGGAAGAAGAGAAGCCCTACCGGTTTGGCTCCCATTAGAGCTGGAGCTGTTTCAGCGGGAACAAGACCATAGGAACGGCTGATTCTGTACGAGCAGGAGCTCAGGGGTAATTTATTTTGAGCTCCATCTTTTCGCGCGTTCGTTTTAAGATATAAATGTTATAAATTGTTGCTCATAGTAGCCATTTTTCATCGATTTTGTAGAATTGGGAGAAATGTCGCGTCTCGATTCAGCCAAGTATTGGGACGTTGCCGACTTAGTTTTAGTTCTGATCTCGGAAGACCGCTTTATGATTCCAAACGTGCCACGTCACAGCGCCCAAATCCGTCTGCTTTTATGACTTTTTCAGGCGCCAATACCCGCAGCTCCATGAGTTTTGCGTAGAGTCATGGAAATTACTTCTTAAATTGTATTCCAGTAAAATTCGTTTCTTACATGTATTTCAATTGCAGGCCTGCTATGCAAGGTGAAATAAGGAAGGACACGAGACCACTACAAGATAAGCAATACCAGCGTGAGTTGGCTGACAAGATTGCCGATGCTTTACATGCGACTGGTTATGGAGAAGCTGTCACTGCTAATGTGCTAAACATGTCCTTCAAATCTCCTCTCAGACTTTTGTCCGGTACTTCTCTGTAAGCTTCTTTTATTTTATTCTTAAGTCTGGCTTCTATTATTTGATTTAACTTGTCTTAAAATTTATTTCTTTTAGTTACATTAGCACTTTTACGGAAGCCTGATGGAACCTGAATGTCCATTACCTGCACGCAAGTTTGACGAACGAGTGCTGCGAATCACCAAGGCGATGAACTATAGTGGGAAATTAAAAAGGCGTCCTAGATTACAGGTAAAACCCAATTCCTGTTAAACCGAATCCTAATATATATTTTTTAGTTGGGTTTCCACATTCATTGGGACCTGTTTTGGAAGTTCTTGGTTGGCTGGCCGAAGCTGTCATCATTGTCGAATTATTTGAACCCGAACGGGGTGAGGTCGCACAGGTTTGGGCTGTCTGAACTTGTCTTAAGTATTACTTACGATCTAATTCCAATAAAAACTCTGCAGGCTGAGTATGAGCTGAATATGAAGGGTGATCACTTAGTTTGAATGGCAGGCCGCTCTCCGAATTGAAAGAAGAATGCTAGAAACACCAGTGCAAGTTTCACACGGTTTCCCTGAATCCATTCTCTAGTCGGTTTCGTGTATTTACGTTTTCGTTACCAGTTTAAGTGAAAAAGCGGGGGATTGGCAGCGAGGCAGAGATTTTACAGCTTGAGACCGAAACAGAAGCTC
Source organism: Lepidurus apus apus (assembly GCA_022832285.1). Lineage (NCBI taxonomy): Eukaryota > Metazoa > Arthropoda > Branchiopoda > Notostraca > Triopsidae > Lepidurus > Lepidurus apus. Next base: position 40,677 of record JAGJRO010000013.1, on the reverse strand, counting down.
TGCGCAAAGTACTGGAAGCCCTGAACACCAGCCCTGCTCCGCCCACGCAATAGCTCGGAATTTTAAGCCAGGAAACTACGGAAGAAATTGTAATGAATTCCACCGTAAGAAAATGTCAAAAGCCGATTTTCGGGACCTTGCCTCAACCCAACTCAATACACCAAACTAACTCACCTGGTTAGGCTAATGTGTGTACATAGTAAACGAACAACAATAGAGGGAGGTTGAATTTTTTGGTTACAAAGTAAGGACTACATTTAATAATTTTTTAATTCGAAGACTCCTCCCATACTTTCCTAAATTACTTGCTGATGACAGGTGCATTATAAATTGCATTTACCCTAGCTCCCTAGTAGTGCTCCATTTAGTCCAGCTAGTGAAACTTTTCATAGAAGTTCCATAACGTCTTCAGGCTAGAAGCTTTGTCAAATCACCAGCAAGAACAGAAGCTAAGAATGGCCTCCGAAGAATATACCATTCCGCTTATAAGAAATACGGCTCCTCTCACCAAGTTAATCATCGCAACAGGTGCTTTGTTATCTGTGGAACATAATTTGCCCGAATCTAAGATCATTTTGTGTTTACGGTACACAACTTCTGTCGCTGTCGGTGTTGGTCTCTGTTTCGTTACTGCTTTCGGCTATTACTTTATGCTTGACGGTATAATGAATGATAGCGACCTAAAACAATTCATTATGACTTTGGCCAAATACTCTTACTACCCTCTTGGCCTAACTACTTTCATGGTATTTGGCCGAAAACGTAGTGTTATCCAAAAATTCTTGCAAGACTGGCGAAAACTAGAAGAACCACTGGATATACAAAGAACCAACGCTGATCACGCTAACTCAACAGCTCTCCGCCTTGTCGTGATTTTTGCCTATACATCTATTGTTTCGGCAACAGGCTTTTGTGGATATTTTTACCTGCAAAGCGTTGACGAAGTTCGGTCAATCTTTTCCTTTGGCATAATTAAAAACTCGAGAGTTTTCTATGTTGTTTATGCTATTGACTTGCTATCAGTGTTTTATGTCATGGCACTTAGTTTTTATGGGGAAGTTACATCTGCGTATGTATATCGTCACGTTGCATTTCTTTTGGTCAAGATCGAAAATGCGTTCCTGGCAGACATAGACAGCAGTTTCATCCAGCACAAAAACGCTGTCCATTCTGAAAAGCATATGATCACCTATACCAACAACTTCGTTGCGCCAGATAATGCGCCGTTATTATTCTACCAGAAACGTCGGAGTTCTACTGATCTAGATCTAGCGATCGTTTCGACTAAGGACGCAATACATCGGACATGGAAGCGTTTTGAGCATATTAGTCAACTCATGGGCCAAGCAGGAGCCCTATTTGGGCCCGTGCTTTTTGTTAGCTACGCCGCATCATTTTTTTTAACCTGTTTCATAACGTATTTCCTTTTCGTATCCCTTCGGTCCCAAGCTACGGGCGACCAACTTTCCAATGACCTATCGATAGTAGTACCGGCCTGTGTGGGTCAGCTTAGCATACTGGCCAAGGTAATTATTTTATCCAACTTGTGCAACAGTTTACCAAACCAGTTAAAACAATTTGAGAATAATATAAGTAACGCTCTCAACAAACACTGGGACGATCTTAAGACGAACGAAATGCAATTGTTTGGAGCTTTCCTAAAGCACGTGCGTGCGACAAATTGGGTAGCTTCTCCTTTGAATTTGTTTACAATTACTAGTAGTACTTCATTATCCATGGCCGGCCTTATTGCCACGTATGTTATTGTCTTATTGCAAAGTCAGTGTAAATAAAATGTTTCCAGCAATTCGATTACTTCGCATTCTTAGAAAATAAGAACTCTTTATAAGTAGAAGAGGAGCACGCAGTGTCACTAATACACTATCATATACTGCAAGAAGTCTGCATCATAGTGCATCTGAATTTTTTTATAATTATTGAATTGTAATGCCTTTTTACAATACTTTAATGGTATGAAAGGTTGGATGTCCGGCTTTTTTGGAATGCGTTACCCCTGAAAAGTGATTAATGTATGCCTATATTGACCACACGAAACTTTGTGATCGTAAGTTGTTGTACCAGCGCTATTAATTTTCCATTGTATAAATTGAAAACCAATCACCCATGGCCATAAGAAAAGTGGATTACACTTGCGAAAAATTTTGATAAAATCTTAATTATAAATTAAGATAATAAAGGAAGCCAAGTAAATTGTTATTGCGCAATTTACAGGTTGCTCTTACGTTCTGAGTCTATTTATCTACTAGTAATATACATTTCTTCGATAACAGGAGGAGCATAACTGAAAGGCACAGTTGTACCAGTTTGAAAACCATGTGTGGCTTGGCTATTATTGCATGGATCTCCTGGAAGGGAAATGTGACAAAAACTTGCATCCTTTGCCGTTGGAAAGACTTTCTGCCGGGAAAGTGTTTAACCGTGTGAAGGTACTACACTTTCACATATAGGCTACCCCTTAAGGTTCCCGTATACCTTAGCTTATTGATGCGAAACAGTCACAGATGGCACTGATGTTTGTTACTGTATTGCCGAAGCCTTGCGTAAGAAAGTAAGAAAAGAAAGAGATAGCCAATTGCCGGCAAAGGTTTCTACGCTTGTTTGATTCTGAGAAGTACAACTTGTTTCCATAATTTGCCATAGCAGCACAATATCCTAAATCACAAGTCGTCGAACTTTCGGAACAAGATTTCTCGAAAACGGCTCGTCATATTTGAAAGTAATCAAAAACAACTTTTCCTTTGTTAGCAGCTAGTGCACAATCAAAGGACACATATTCAGCAACGTATTTCTCATAGCTGCAAAATCCATTTGCATATTGCTAATTTAATACTCGCTGAAAAAAACTTGCATTCGTTGTGCCCTATCTGTTAGCAAGTTCAAGATCAAAGAATTTTTCATGAAATACATACTGGTTCTCAAAAAGCTGTCCCGAAATTTACCATGCTAAAAACCGCCTATACCAAGCTAATATGAAGCCTTAAGCGTAACTAATAAGAATTGGAAAGATTTCAAGTTTGTTGAAACTTTCAAGTTTGTCGCCTGGATTCTGTAATCAATTCCCCGTTCTGGGCCTATAGTTGAGCTCGACTAACGTTTAAATTGACATTAGCGTCCCGTCTAGCTTATTATATAGGTACTATAGGTTGTCTTTCAACTTCAACTGAACTGTAAAGATTCGTCTTAAAAGCCTTTAATGTAAGCTTTACAGGCTGTTTTCATTATTCAAAACCTTGACCAATTTTTTTCACTATTCAAATTCCAGACCAATAAAAATATACCAAGTTGACTTCAAATAGTTTACCTTGAGGTTCGGTCATAAGAAGCTGAAGCATCAAAGTCTCTTATTTCACTATAGCGATCAGATCTTGGCTGTTTCACTCTTCAATCCAAGCCATTTCCTCGCCATCAGCAATACAGTGTGGAAATTCTGACCAGATTTCTGGTCGTTTTTGGACATAATTAGCTCGCTTATCTGCAATATTGATGGCTCAAACTGGAGTAAATAAAGCAAGCTGTTGGTAAACATATATGCAGAGCTGCAACTCGCTCTTTTTTTTTGCGAGCGCGCTCGCACATTCGCTCACAGGCCTGATAAAGAGCGCGCTCGCACTCGCGCTCGTTCCGTACTGCCATCTATATAGTGGACGAATTTTTTTTTAATAAAATATAAATAAATACAAAAATACTCTAAAATAATTAATATAATATAAAATAATAAAGATATTAAAAACACTTAAGTTAACATAAAATATAATATAAATAATATAAGAATATTTAGCCAAAAATAATTATGTAACCCGTTGCTTTTTGTTACACGTTTCACGTTGTGGCTCATAGATGGCGCCACTGTACGAACGCACGCGCTCAGTGATTTTTGAGCGCGCTCGCGCTTGCAAAAATTCAGAAAAGAGCGCGCTCGCACATTCGCTCGTGTCAGCGCGAGCGCGCTCGTTGCAGCTCTGCATATATGTATGGATACGAGTGTTAGCATTTCTGAAAGGATTTTTTCAGAGGAAGCAATGTCCGATTCTGGGCGTCGTTCACTTGCTAGTTCACCAAACTTAAAAGCTGAAGATTTTGACTTGCTGAGAGTAAGTCATTCGCTATAGGTTCCAGAAACTTGACATAAAGCACGGATTTGTAGGGAATTATTTCTACGAAATTATGTGCCCTCGTGTTCGTGTGTTGGGTCCTTTCAGTAAATAAAACACTACTCCTTTATCAGCTTATTTATCACTTGTCGGTAATCCAGCCTTTTTACTAAAGCTGACAATCCAAAGTTGGCGCTCGTCCAATGACACGCCTAACAATTAGATAAAATGACTGGAGGCGGAGTCAATGCAGGAGCATTTGGTGTGGTAAAAATGCCTTCGAAATTTCTGCGAGTCTTCACGCGAAAAGGAAAATTGGAATGTAGAAGGAAATTAAAGATCAGTGGGACGGAGTTCACCTGAGTGAAGTCGGACAAATTTTTGGGGTAAGATATAAGACACTAGTGTATTTTCCGTGTATTGGTATTGTAGAGTTATGCCAATTTTTTAAATATTTGCAGGCGATTGCGCGAAAACCGTATGTCCGATTTCATTTTTTTCTTCACTATAGTTTATTTCGAAAAATTGCGCTTAATGTGTCGAGGCCAATCGCCTGCAAATATTAAAAAAAAATTGGCATAACTCTACAATACCAATACACGGAAAATACACTGGTGTCATCTATGATCGGAAAAAATCTCCAAAGTTGGTGAACCGGGGCCGTTTTCCTCAGAACATCTGGAAGCCATCAGGAGAAAAGGATTAAAGCTCTAGGGATGCTCAGGAGACTAGAAGGGACAAATTGGGGAATAGCGAGCAAGTTATGAAAACAAATCCACACACAAATCCCACTGGGTGCCTATGAGGCCTAAAGTCCCTAAGAGAGTGCCTATGACGTCCTTTACCTGCAATTAGCGGGCAGTGGGCTTTTTCGGCCGCTAGCTATGGATAGCCCGTTAATTGAATGAGGCAGGGTCACAAAAAGGTGTTTGACCAATGGATGACGGGAGTATAGTCACATGACTTAGGAAGAAAACTATTTTCGCCACATCCTACGAATTACTTTGTCCCCGCCTTTAACTCCTGCTCACGATAAGTAGACGTGTTGGTGTCTATGAGGTGTCTATCCTTAAGGGCTTAGGCACTCCAGTGTGAGTCCACCCTAATTCGCCGTTCACGTCTCACGCAACTTAGCTCCACCCACGTTCAAATAGTTCGAAACTGTAAGCCCGGAACTACTACTTGCAAAGTCTCTTCCCTTCTCCCCATAGGCTTTGCAAAATGGCGGATTCTAAGCCAGCCACAATTCCTAAACCTGTGCGCTTTTTGTTCGGTGGCCTTGCAGGGTAATTGTACTACTAATAGATTTTGCATTTATCTACTAAAGCTAATGATTGATTTGTATTAGAATGGCCGCAACCTGCTTTGTGCAGCCAATGGACTTGGTCAAAAATCGCATGCAGCTTAGCGGGGAAGGTGGCAAGACGAAGGAGTACAAAACTAGTTTTCATGCTGTTCGAAGCATCTTAAGAAATGAAGGTATTTCCGGGATGTATTCAGGCCTTTCTGCCGGTTTGTTAAGACAAGCTTCGTACACTACAACCAGATTAGGAATTTACACATGGCTCTTTGAGAATTTTTCTAGGTAAAGCAATAAGAAAGCTAGTTAATCCCTTGTCGCTAACTTCTCTATATCAAGTCCGGATGGAAAACCTCCAGGCTTCTTTATGAAAGCTGGTCTAGGCATGGCTGCTGGTGTAGTTGGTGCGTTTGTTGGAACACCAGCTGAGGTTGTATCTTAACTATGATTATTTTTCAAATCTCTAAGTTTTGTTTTTTGTAGGTAGCCTTAATTCGAATGACATCTGATGGCCGCCTTCCTTTAGCCGAACGAAGAAATTACCGTAACGTTGGAGATGCTCTTCTACGCATAACTAGAGAAGAAGGTATCTTGACCTTATGGAGAGGCGCAGTACCCACTATGGGCCGAGCTATGGTCGTAAACGCCGCACAATTGGCTTCATACTCACAAGCTAAGGAATTGCTTATGAAAACAGGTTTGTGTAACTCTTGGGACAATGAGATTTAGTTAATCATTCCCTTTGTCTTGAGTAGAATTCTTCTCAGAAGGCATTTTCTTACATTTCTTGGCAAGTATGATCTCCGGCTTGGTCACCACTGCCGCTTCCATGCCTGTCGATATCGCCAAAACTAGGTATAATCGAAAAGCTGAATTTTCTTTTTCGTGGATTTTTTTTAGACATATTTCTTTCGTTATAGGCTTCAAAATATGAAGATCATCGATGGTAAACCTGAGTACAAAGGAGCTGTGGATGTATTGGGTCGTGTGATCCGTAATGAAGGCTTATTCGCACTATGGAAGGGTTTCACGCCTTATTATGCTCGATTGGGCCCGCACACTGTGTTGACGTTCATTTTCTTGGAGCAAATGAACCAGTCATATAAGAGAACCATTTTGGGTCAGAAGGATGCCAAAGGAGGCGGTCTCTAAATAATTCCCTACTGCTCTAACATAGTACTCCTAGCTAAGATCTGCTTAGTAAACTTGTAAAAAGCTTTGTGATTGGTTAAAACATTAAATACAGCAACAAAACACCAACCTTAAACGGTATCAAAAGTGTATTCAACTATCACAGGCTCTAAAATGCGCCATTTTTCGTCCTGTTACAAAGCCAAGCTAGGCCAAGGGTGACTAGCTTCTGGAGGGAAGCATCTGTACAATACAACACTTAATCATTGTTACAACATACTTGCATTGACCATGTGCCCGCCCCAACACAATTTTGTACATGTTTTGGCGATAGTTTTGTTATAGATTTATCCTTCTCTGGTCATCCTGTCGTGGCTCAAAATAGCTGAAGCATTATGTACATAAAATTGGCCTTCTTCGTCGTCAAAGACTGTGCATAGCACTGGTGAAGGATTGTTGTGACGCCATCGCCGAAACAGATACACACACGCTTCATATGTCGTCATCATAATGGCTGTGTTGGGAACTTGTCGCAATAATTGTGTTCCCAAGCCGCGGTATAAGCCTCTTATACCATCTTCTCGTGCTACTGATTGCAAGGTTTGGAAGAAGCCGGTAAACGGTGAATTCTCTTCCCGCAATCTTGTCCGTGCCACCTCTGCAAAACAAAGAATTATAATGCGTCTTGGTACTAGAATATAAACCCAAGCACATGGCAAAACAGATCCTATTTCAAGAGTCATGCCCTTGACCTAAATTCCTTTACCGAACCTGCCTACTAAGAAAATAGTAAACATTGCGACAGTTCTGTTCATATCACACTATGTTCATGTTCACATCTTGTTAGCGGTAAAAGACCTAGAAACAACTTGCCCTAACTAGCTTATTATCCAAAAAAAAACGAACTTTTCAGGCCTACTAATAAAGCTACGCTTATAAATCTGTTAGCGCTTGTTTACAATTTCGTGAAGAATTTAACGTATTTGGTGTCGCAATACGTTTCGGAGTCTGCTCAGTCTACCATAACAAGAAAAATGTATGACACAATAACAAATAGCGAATTACAAACCTACATAATAACAAATGTATCTTTGCTGCCGCAAAGGCATATAACTGCTACGGTGTATCCTAGCCAGACTTGTGCCTAAGCCCAAAAAAATTAACTTGAACAAAATCCAAAATCATTCTATTTTATTATAAGAAATCAAAATCCAAGTCCAGACCTTCATACCGCAGAAATGCAAGTCCAAATCAAAATCGTGTCAAGAGAAAAATAACGTAAATCAATCTCAAGCTCTTTTAATGGATTTGACTGATCCATTTCAAGCCTTTTTCTGTTTTATTTCCATACAAGCATACGTATAAATACCATAACTGCACATATTTACATATAAAATCTGTTACATCTTACAAACATAAGTAATTAATTGTAATTGTAGCTAATTACATTTTCAATAACAGTTTATCTGGAAATTTTTACCTTCAAATGTCTAATTAAATTGGATGTAGCTCTGTTTGATGAAGAATAGGTCTTCGAACAGGCATTGCAAGTAACTTTGAAGTTGACGCCAGCAAGACTATAGCTCTTTACTAAGGAGAAATAGTTGTATATGCAAGGCCCCTCCATGCTTTGCAAAAGTCAAATGTTGACTGTTTATTGTACAAAGAAAACCCAATTTATATAGTGCTTAGCCCGATTATCTTATTTAATGCGTGATTAATTGCAACGTCGAAAGTATGAATACTTCCTTAAGCAGATATACAAAGAAAAGTTAAAAGTAGCAGGAAAAATAGCATCAACTTTCATAATCCTTTGTTGTTACATTGTCGTGAAGTGAAAACGATTAGAAGAGTGTAATTTTCCCCTGTTGAACACTCCAAAAAAGAGCTTTCAATTCCGCCTTGAAAAATCCGCTTTTCTATTTAAGCCCTTTCCCCATCATTGCAAACGGCTAGCTTTCAAATCAAGTTCAAGTTAAAATCTTTGCAAGAAGAGCTTGTCATAAATTGTCAAGCCTTGGCTTTGTAAAAAAATAGTCTTAAATCGGACTTAAATCCACCTCAAGTTCAAATCGGCACAAGTCTGATCCTAGCTAATACAATAAATAACATAGATAAACATTCAAATATTTTCAGAATTTGCATGTATGAAATGTAGGAATTTGAATAAGTACACCCTGAATGTAGTCTCGGACTCAATACTCCCGACTGCTATACCTTTCTTTTGGGAGCTTCTAAAACTGACGCGTTTAAGGAAAATCAGTCGTGGCGGTTCGTTTATTACTATGATAGACTCTTAATTAAAGGAATCCTTAATTTACCAAAAAAGAATGCGGACACGCTAGGGATACCCGCATATAACGACGTGACTTAATATTACCAGTTGTCACTCTCTAACAAAAATAACTCACGTGTTCTTAAGGAAAATCGTACATGGCGGTTATTCTTACACTATGGATAGGCCTTTATTAGAGATTTCTAAGAATCACGACTTTTTGCTTATTAAGAAGCACTTGAGATCGTGTTGGGAGTTTTTAATAACCAAAATTATCAACTTGGCCAACAGAATCTCAAATGAAAGCCTACTATATTGTAGGACTTTTCCCTTCTCCATTTCCAACAAGGCTTGAAAACGTTTTTCGAAACGATGCCTTATATAAGTAAAGTAGCAGTCAGCGTTTTCGAACGCATGACTGCTAGAAAGTAGAAAGCCTCTGGCATACAAATGCCGAATGTACCACGTGACAAGGCTGGTTACGTAGCCAATAATTCCAAGAAAGAACTAGGATAAAACGAGTAGACAAGAGGTGACTTACCATGAGGATACGCTACACAGGAAGCGATCGTCTTTGATATACCGCCAGCAATCATACAACTGAAAAGCGAAGATGCCGGTTTTTCGTGATTTTCCTGAGAATCCTCACAGCAACACTGCCATCGCTGTAGTTTGGCTTTCACCGCTTCGTAAATTACAAAATGGATCACCGTCTCGGAGATACCGAAATACGAGGCAGTGATTCCCTTATAGAAACCTAATAAACCCTATAACGAATCCCAAATGAAAACGTTAGCATATCATATATCGAAGGTTTTCAATAATTTATTGGTGTTTTCATGAAACGCAAATAATGTTACTTTACCTTTTCCTGATAAACGCGTCGAATGCATTCCGAAGCGGTCACATTTGGCCGCCTACTTAGCTGAATCCGAGTTTTCACAAACCAGATTGGATTGGTGAGACTACACGAAACAAAACCTAGAAAAAAGTATCAATAAAAGAATTGATTATGCCGGTTCAAAATCAAAACAACACCTTCGACGTGCCTTTTATCACGTTTCCTTTAACCGTACGTTGCCCTCCCTTAATCAGTCAAGCAAAACTATCTTTGAAAAATGACAAGATAAATTAAATCTTCTGATAAATAAAAAACGTGGTAATACATTGTCCCTTATGCACCAGAGAAAGTTGTATCGGATTTAATCGTTTAATTTAGCACTGTTGGCATGTTTTAGAAGACCTTGACTTAAATGTGGATTTAGACTTGCAAGGTTATGCATCGTAATGAAAAAAAATCCGTTTCATTACATGTAGTTGGAGCCTTGACCACCGTCGCTTCCGCCCTGTGGGCTAAATTCTGTTCACGTGTACAAGGCATGGGTTGACTTAAGCACGGTTAAATGCGTTACATCGACTCGCGGGTTTAAATTTAGAGACTTTTGAAGGGCTGCCAATAGTGAGGGGCCGCTTCAAGACGTTAAAAATTGCCGAGTCGGTCTGCTCGACAGTCTGTTCATACCTCAGATGCCACAGTCTTACACAATCTAACCCTGTACCCTAACTGGCAGAGAAAATGATTTCGCAAAGGGCTTCTTGCCGAGGGAGAGAAAATCCCTTTGACCCAGTCCCTATATACCGAAACGAAATAGACATACAAAGGCAAAGTTACCGCTAGCTTTCTCCCCTTAGTTCCCGACTGAAAATCAGTCAAGTTTGTCCGAAGTATACAATTCTAGGAAAAGAGACCCGTTAAATTCTTGGAAGTCGAGTGCTAGGGTAGCAAAATATCCCATTTGTTTGGTAGAAACCTCGAAATTCACGTTCAACAGCCGCCAGGAAATACAGAAAAGGTTCGTTTCAGCCTCCTGGCTAGTAAACAAGGGTGGTTAGGTAACGTGCATGAGGTTCAATGTTCTTTCGCAACTTTTGTTTGGCCTAGAACGCAACTAGTAACTGCTTACTTACCAGCACACGAGGCCGAAAGAAGATGGACTAATGGCGTATCAGGAGCTGAAATGGAATTAAGAGTGGATTTGGCCCACGAATATGTGCAGAAATAAATAGCTCGCGTTGGTGCCACTCCTATCAAGTTGGGGCCTAGGCCTTTGAAAAGGGCACGGTAGCCTTCGTTCTCCGTTATTTGCCTACAATTGGAAACGTGAGATCCTGTTGTATTATAGAGGTTAAATCTGTGTACTTGAAACACGAAGTGAGGTTCAACCGTTCTCCGGTTAGGGCCGAGGGACCGATATCGATGAGGGGTAATCGCTGAGCATGGAAAGGATGATACCGTAATAGCTTATTCTGATCCATAGGATTGTGTGCATGGCAAGCTATTCCTGAATAAGGGGATAAAATAACAGCCTCATTTTCTGCAAAAGCATGTACGACGCTTCTGTTGGAACAGTTGGAAGACTGCAAACGAGTCTTGATCACCTCGAGAGGACAAGTTATAATGGCTCCAGCGGTCCCCCCAATCCTTGACAGACAAAGAAAAAATGAAGATAAAAAAGGAACAAACGGGTTAGCAAACGACTCTAATATGCAAAACTTTATCGAAGTCAATTGGATATTGTCCCCTGGCAAACCCCCAGACTGAAGAGTTAAGTTATGTCACTGATAACGTAGACTGAAATCAGATGCACTCATTTCACCGCTAAGCCAAGTACCGAGTTTCTTTTCGAAAAATAAGCCATGCAGACTCTAGTTTGTAGCACGTATAAAGTATATATTGCGAACTTACCCTCCAGCTGCCAAGTGGATAATTTTTTCGTTTTGCGACATGGAACAGCATATATTTATTCACCAGATTGGAATTCCTTGACCGGTAAGTTCACCGATAAAACATCTTCTACCTTACTGCGTTGCTGGGATCTACGTTCTTCCTTGCCTTGAGAGGCGGGGTTATATTCTGTCGAACACTCCTTAAGCGCCATCTACCATCAATAGCAAAACTAGATCTTTAACATACATAAGGATGATATCTCCAGGTCTAAGCTTAGCAAACTAACCCTTAAGACTAGAGATCCTACTTGCATGTTAACGCACAGATGGTGTCTGAATCGCTAAATTATTCAAATCATAATATATTATTATTAATATAGGTTTCATTTCATTATATATTAATATTGTAATCATAATTACAACCGTATTCATTATGATACTTCCATGAATCTAAAATGTTCTGCAAAGGTCGTTGCAGCTGTACAGTACTCGTAATTAGTATCGTCATTATGGGCGAAAACTGGCCAATGGGCTCGCAAAGTTTGCTTGACGTAGAAAGCCTGTTACGCTTTGAATTAGAACAATATTTCCAAGCCCATTGGCTAGCCTTTCACTGCCATTGTGACGATACTTCTTTCGAGTACTGTACCTGGTACGAAGGCATGAGTGCAACATAATCCTCATTAATCCTTATACCAAGAATAGTAAGGTACATTATGTTACGTGTAACCAACGTTTGCTGGAGTTCAGCATTTTTGTCCATGACTGACAAATCAACCAGCAATTTCTCATTGTTATTCTTTGCTCGCAGGATCAAGTTTCTTCGTGTGTACGTGTGGTGTTCATTAAATAAATTATGTCTAGTATTCTTACGGAGTTCCTACCAGTCTTTGGTAAATTATGTTTTACCTTCGCAATGCGGACATCCTCACACGCAAGGTCACAAAGAGAAGCGAAAGTTCCGGTTTGGCTGCGTTGTTCGCTACGTAGTTAATTCAAATCTGCAGCCCTGGAGATTTACATTAGCACACTTTACTCCTTGTGTGACTTCGGATTTTTTGCGCGTTTACCTACGCAGCTTGAGTTTTAAATTCAAGCCCATTTCGTTATGCATTACAGGACAAATCAATGCGACATTTCAACTTCAACCTAAGAAGCCGGAGCAGGACTAGTGTATACTAGCTAAAAATCTTGGCTCGTCAACCCTCCAAAAACGTGTGTGGCATTCCGTTCTTCAAAGCTCGATAAAATATTGCTTTGAAAGCTTGTCTTTGTCTAGGAAATTATGGCTTCCTTCCAAACCCTCTTGGGTTGCAATTCAAGCTGGATTTTTTTTCCCAGAAGTCGAGATTCGTGTATTTTTATGTTGTAATTCGGCCCCATAATAACGAACTGCGCACTGACCTTTTCTTGTCAGTTTTCTTGCGGGCATTCGAGCCTTTTGTTTTTCGTGGTCGCCTCGTCGTTACAAACCCTTATAGCTTAGCGTTAATTTGTAAGGGAAAGCTTACAACTGAATGAATCGAACAACAAAACCTGTTTGTTTGTTGATCAACCTTGAAAACTCTAGAACTCGATTGCTTTTGTTCCTTATTGGAAAGAAGCCCCTTATATGGGCAACCCGATCGCGTTAATGGCTTTCAATCACATTGTTTTCTTTCTCGGTAGTCGAAAATAGCCCCAAATCTCTCGAACCCATGCACGTTGCGGACGTCATAACGAAGGCCTAAATTGCTTAACAACTCATGATTAACCAGAAGTAAGAAGGAGATATTTGCCGCTGCGGTTTATTGATAAGTCTGTTTACTCCCTTTCGTACTTCAGGTATAAACCCTTTCCATACATGCACTTTGCTCAGAGCAGCCGTGTATTATCTTTTCTCTCCGTCAGGGTAAATAAATGCTTCGAACGACCCTCGCACGACTTTTGCACCAATGGATGACTATATTATTCAAAATAATATGAACTTACTTCTTGGCAAGGTCCTGAAGTTCACCTGCAGAATACGAGAAAAAAAAATCTTGAGGGTTCTCTATTACTGAGAAAATCCATCTCGGGACGTGTGACAGATTGAGGCTGTTCAACCTAGCACTCCCATACCCTGCGACTGTGCCTTTCTAAATTATGTAATATAACGTGTCGAGGAACAAATTTTGGATTTCCTTTCCGAGGCTTTTACGACATTCTTCCGAGAAGGTGACATCAAGAACTACCTAAAAGTCTTTCTGCTAGCGTGACTTCTCCCTCGCAGACGCGTACGAGGGCTCGCATATGAAGGTATCTCCCATTAGACGCGCCCTTACCCTTCTTTCACATTTTAGCATTCTTCCAAGGAAATGGACATTTGGGGAAGACCGACAATTTTGGAAACCCAAACTAGGCACGCTGTCATGATTTCTCCCACGTAGTGCGTACAAGCTCTGATGGCATGCATGCGAATTCCTACTCTTTCTCGCAGAAACTGATCTACGATTACGTCAGTTGTTGGCAATGACTCGGGATTTTTGTAGTACGTCGTACGAGATCCTGGGCGCGTTTTTGTTTGGCTGGCGGTGGTTAAAAGGAGCATCGCGCGAGGGGGACAAAAAAATAAAAGAAATAAGGGCCAAGTGAATGAAACTGTAAAACCCAGCGCAAATTGAGGTGGTAGCATCACGTGATGCTGGTGAACCCAATGGCTGTTGAGAACTAGTTATTTTGCCGGAGCAGGTGGAAAAGGGCGGGAGCCATCCTTTGCGCAAATCCTGTCTGTGGGGGGAACTTTTGGGATATAAAGGCGGCTTAGAGGTGATGGGACCCCAAACAATCCTCACTCACTACAGGTAGTAAAAGCGACGAGTTTGAAAAGTCCTCTACAAGTTTTACCATCCATTTGCAACTGTAAAGACGCGTACTTAAAAATTTCTTGGAAATTTTGCGAACCTTGCAAACGTTTTTGTTGTTCGGAAGTCGGAAACATCTCCCAAGTTTTCAGGTTTTACCATTTCTACGTCCCAATCTACCCCAATGAAGAAAGCTATTGCCGTAATTGCCTTCCTTTTGGGTGCTCTCCTGGTTCTCAGCGAATCGGCTGCCATCGATAAGGTAATTTACATTGCATTTACGTATACCCTCGCCCTTTACCCACTTTCCCTCGCCACTTTCCTTCCTTTTGCTCGCAATCGGAAGTCCTTGAATGAGTCATAGATCTTGGAAGATACGAATGTTGGTTCTATGCTTGTTTGCTTGTACTTGATTAATGGAAATTAGCAAAAATTTGTTCTTGGTTTGGGAAAAGCTTGTCATTGTGTCGAGTCCTGCACGAATTTCATCATCCCCGCTGTTAACCAAATGATGGAAACGAAAAGGTCATTATGCTGACCATGCTAGGATTCTTTTGTTCGTTTTTCCTGAAACTTTGAATGGAAGCTTTGTAACGACAACCGTAGGGGTAGGCTATGTACCAGCTGTATCGTACCTTCCACCATTTCATACGGTATATTAGAGCTTGCTTATTGTATGCTTGCTACCAATGTCAAAGTGCAGAACGTTTTTAAGTTCCGAATTGGGTTTTATTAAGCCTTGTGACCAATGTACGTCACGCGCAGGCTAAGTCCGAGCGCATCCAAAGACTCCACCCCTTTCTTGTCTGCGAGCATTTATATTTGACCACATATTTTTTCGGGTTATTTTCACCCCCAGAGAGCTATTCGTGAGCGTTCTCGGGAAACGTCAGATGCCTGCTCGGATTCAACGCCTTGTGGCTGGGAAGTTTATCATCCCGTAACGCGCAGGACGAGCTATCGTATCCGCAACACGTAAGGTTTTTGCCAACTGCGATTTTATCGTCGTGTTTCTAACTTTTATTTGTTGACTTTTAGGTGTGAATGCACCCCTAACACGCGCTGCCGTATGGCTTATGACGATGTTTCCGTCTCTGCCTACGTTTATTTGTGTAGTTCTGCGCCCAACCCGAGCACCGATTTAGTGGAAAACCGACTGTAAGGAGGAGCAATCTTGTAACAAACTTAACAGAATGTAGAGAGGTCAAATTAATGAAGATCTGTGCTAAGTGTTTTTTGTTTCGTGTGGTGACATTTCCCCCCAGATGTCACATTCCTGGCTTGATTCAGTATTATTCCTAGCCAAAAGCCTGTTCTGTCATTATTTTTTATACGAAAACTCCAGACCTCACTTATTAACGCTTGACCCATTGCTACCTTAACCATACACGTACTACATACGCATGCATAAATGTATACATAATTACCCATCTATAAATATGTTCGTATTTACGAGTGATGACAATTGAAGTACACTAATTATTCAAATAAACATGGATTACCTTGTCCCCATTAAATTGTCCCCAGAGTCTCACTGAATTAAGTTTTTTCCCAAATAGATTCTGCTAGACATCGGAATGTATGAAATCAGTCTTGAACAATTAATTATGAACCAGGGATTCTTTTGTAGATGATCTTTCACGACAATTAACAATTCGACAGTGACGTGAACTTCGAAACAACCGAAAAAAACTGTTGTATTGATAAGTAATCCATGAGACACCAAGCAGAAATACATAAAGACGAGTTTGGGCTTTCACAGAGTCATTTTCCGGCCTTCGATACTCAAAATCGCGCCTCCACGAGCAGCCTTCGAAGATTTATTACGAGCATATTCTTGCATGCGCTTCTCAAATCGATTAGCCGCTTTTTTGGAAGTCTGTGGAGAAAGAAAGAAAAGTAATTCTTCATCCTAGTAGCCCTCCAAGGGACATTGACTTACCTTGTTGCTTATATCAGTATCGTTTGCCCACTGTGGTCGTACTACGTAATCCTTGGTTGAAGGCTGTGGAACCCGAGCGCGTCCAATCCAACCTGGGTCTCCTGGTCTTAGTTTCCTGTTTATACACGAGTAAAAAAAAAAACGCATCAGTTCTCCAATATCTTTATAGTAATGATATTATTACTTGTCTTCCCCCGATAAAGCTTTTCCAATATCCTTGTTCTTCCCAGGTGAAGTGGCATTTGACGAGGCTCGCCTACGAGGTACCTGTTCAAGATCGCGTTGCTCGCGTTCTTCGCGACTGAGTGCTGGATTTAAGAGACAATTACATTACTATCCCGTTCATTTGGTTGCCGAACGCTAGTTATTTACGCAGCAGTAAACAAAATCTTAAAGAAAATAATAAAACATGCACTTCAATTGCTTGAAGCAATTTTGTTAGTTTGCTAACAAATTACCTCAAATCTCATAAAAATTCATCTCTTCTAAAAGAATATTGTGACAGTAAAAAACATCATAAAGGCTTTCCAAATTCCCCTACATCAATTCTAATTAAAACTGTAAGAAAAAATTGCATATTGGAATTCAAGTTACGGATCGTAATAAGCGAGATACAAATTTAATTAAAAATGCAAGGCAAACCTCATTTTCCAAACACTTCGTGCCTCAAACTAATGAGTAAGGAAAATAACAAGCCTTGGTAACGCTTGGCTTTATTTAGCGTAAGCTAACCAAACTATTTTTGAAGGGGTACAGGTCGTCTCTGCGGGTTTTGTCTACTTTGCAGAACCTGTGGGAGTTTGCGATCTGCCTCGCCCAATAACAATACGAAGTCTCAAATTACCTTTGAAATCAGTCGTGAGGTTGAAAATCGGACGCGCCCATTCGCTAATTAGTTTCCCAGCACGCATCTTGTTCTCTTTGATCTCCTTAGGGTGCTTGTACAAATACATAACAGCTTTTCCAATCCCGGATTGCTTTAAGTTACCTTGATCAATTGGAGGGAACTACCCAAAAACGCTCGAAATTTGTAACTAAACTTATCTAAAGTCGCAAATCTTACTTCTTGCAATAACTGCAACATTTGTTCACGAATCCTTAAGGCGGGTAAACTACGGTCAGGCATGGGAGCTAACCAATCCGTAATTACGCTTAATACGTTATGTTCAATAAACGCCATCTGTAAATCATGCTTTCTTAACTGGGACATCACGTTTGGAAGCATGGAAATTTTTCGAGTGGCAGGTTGGCGACTTTTATTGCATTCTCGATCATCCTAATTCATCCCATAATTACAATTCAATTCTTTAAAAAAAAAAATTAATTTTTTTTTCAGATGGCTTACCTCAGCCGCTTGTCGCATTTGCGTAATCATTTGCGCTATAAGGTCGTCATTGTCATTGATAATATCTATATCTCTGCGTTTCCGACGTTTGGTTTGCTCTTCCTTTTTGCGAGCAAGCATCAGTTCGAAATCCGAGACGAAATCACCTCTAAGGAAGACCAACCATGTTATCAAAAAGATAAAAAACTGTTAAAAAAAGAGAATAAAGAACAAAAATTAAACCTGTTGCTTGGTCCACCGTCGTCGCTATCGCTGTCAGAAACTTCAGGCAGCACATTAGCACCCGGTTCCTTCTCCTCATCTTCTTTAGCTTCTGCTCCCTGCTTTTCGTCTTCTTTTTTATCCTCAACCTTCTCGCTGTCAGAATCGGAAGCTAATCTCGCTCGCTTCTTCTAGGAAGTAAAAAGATATTAGATGATTATTAGAAAATTATTGCAGGTTATAGTTTGTAGTTATACTTTCTTGCCGCCTTCTTCGTCTGATTCGCCAAACACCTCATCCATTTCTTTCTTTTTCTTCTTAGAATCGCTGCCAGAACCATCGGATTCGTCGTCAGAACCAATTTTGCGAGAACGTTTCTTGGTGCTAGTGCTGGGACCTTCTCCACCACTACGAGAGCCACTGCGTGATCGGCTTCTGGAAGACCGGCTGCCTGAACGGGACGATCCGTTACTTGATCTGGAACGACTTCGGCCCGATCTAGAGCCACTTCTGCTTCCAGAACTACTTCGGCTTCTGGAACGGCTGCGACTTTTGCTGCGACTACGTACACGACTACGACTATGTTCTGACCCTGAACGAGAGGCTGAGCGTGATTTAGGTGAGTTACTCCGCGAACGAGAATTTTCTCTTGATGCAGTTGGGGATTTAGGACCGTCGTCTGTGTCTTTGTTGGGTCCAGCCTCAGTAGGACTGCCTGGTGCGGAGTTGTGTGGGGAAGTTGTGTCTGTCTTTTTGAAAGAATCTTGATCGCCATTTTCTATTTCTTCATTATTGGACATAGAAGGTGTGTTTAGTGGTTCGTCTTGGAAACCTGTTAATTCAGCGAGAGACGGGAAGGAGTTGTGCTCTGTTTCTGCCATGTTTAAGGAACCTTGACCAGAGAAAATGTTTAGTATAGGCAAAACAACGTATGTTTATTAGATATTACTGTCGAAATCCATATTTGTTGTAACCTTATCGGTGCATACAGAAATTTAACTAGAATTCGGGAGAAAATAGACAAAAACACGGCACCACCTCTGACGCTTGACCACTCGCGAATCACATCTAAATTAGAAGCTTTGAACTCCGAACGACGAATGGCGGACAAATCGCGGTTCAGGTTGCTTGGGCGACTGAACGCGGGAAAATCATATTTAAATAAACTTGGGAAAGCTTGAAGTCGGCCAATAAAGCCATTCCAAATTGCAATGGCATGGAATGAGGAAGGAAATGGCTCAGCGCTTCAACCTATGCTGGGAAAACTTCCCGCTTCCCCGCAAACTCTTGAAAGGGTTTACTTGCGAGCTAACTAGTTGCTGATGCCCGTATTTAGTTACAAACTTCAGATTAACGTGTAAATTAACAGTTAATCTATGTGCGCTAACCGAAAAATAATATTTCGCTTTTGGTGCACTTGCTTTTTGTTTTGGTGACGTCCTTTTCATTTGGTCCCTAGTTTTTGCGGAAGCTTTATTTTTTAAATATTACTGGCATTCTTTAGCATTATTCAAGTCATTTCTGAGTATTGTAAAATGTAATGCACTGAGAAAAGTACGTGATTCATAGCAAAGGAACATCATATGGCCTACAACATAAAAGCAAAAACGCCTTTCAACTGTAGCGAAATCAATCACAGTTATATACACGATGAGATGGTAACACGAGAGCACATGATATTTTAACTTACGAACTTTCCATCCTGCGGCATGAAAGGTAAGAAAGACAATCTCTTAGAAAAACTTATTCTTATAGTCTTCCTTTAGCATTCTTAAACGTACTCCGAATCTGTTAAATGCATAGCAGTCAGCGGGGACACGACCATCTTCTGCGACGCCAAAACGGAAGCCAAGTTATCCTGCGACTTTGAGGTATTCAAGTTGTTAATTTCCTCATCATTCATATCGTCTTCTTCGTCATCTCCCGCCACTAGATAAAATTCCAATCAAAATCACGTCTCTTACTAAGCCAGTTCCTTTACTTGGACTCGGTGCATCAAAATCCTTTTCATCTTCCTCAGCATATTCAGGCGATTTGAGACTAGCTTGTGATTGAGGCGAACTTCGCATAATATAGGACTGGTCACGAGACTTGTTATAACTACTGTATCCCATGCCCAGTTTCAGTTGCCTCATTCTATCCAATGAATGACCTGTTAGCCCTAACGGATTGCGTTCTCGGGAAGTGTCCATAGGACCGTCATTATTTTCATTGTCAGAAATGGTAGCATTCGATAACCGGTCTGCAGCCCACCTTGGAGATCCTAAGATCATTAACAAATAAGTAGTAAAAAAAATACTAGATGAATAAAACATTTCCCTTTTTGTACCTTGGTACGCTGACGGGTAAGCTGGAGGTAATTGATTCGACCAAGCTGTGGAATACAGCGGTCGGATATTGGGCACAACAGGGGATTGACGCATTGTTGGTAAATTCCGTTCATGATGGGCTCCTAGGTCTTCAGGATACTCGCAAATATTGGGCATGAAATTGGGTTTTGACGGCAACTCAGGCTTTCTGTGGTCCCGGCTGTTACGATTCAAACTCATGCTCTTCGAGGTATCTTCGTCATCGCTGGAATGGCTTGAAGCTAAATCCATGCTCCTCCTCTCTGATTCTGACTCGGTTGCAGAATTTTTTCGTTTCTGTGAACTCGAGCTATCGTCACCTTTAAAGAAAGATCAATTATTAAAAGCGGTCTTAATGACTACATCACCTAAAAACTTACCGTATCTCCTCACTGAGGAAGAATCGTAGTTATACGGATACTTCATGGTTGAATGTGGTCGAAGATCCGTCACAGAATCCAATCGGCTCCCTGTGCTGGTGGAAGGGTCCCTTCCATCACTTCTGTAATCATAAACGTTGACGTTAATTCATAACTTAGACACAGATAAGATCTTAAGTTTCGAACACATACCTATATGGACTGCTACCGGTCTTGCAAGTGGATCTGGAAGTTGTACTTGATGTAGATATGCCCACATTTCTATGCATGGTGCCGAAATCTCGGTTATGGTATGCCAACGCAGATCTCTGTAAGATAACAATATCCTTCAAAACTGGCCATAAATCTGAAATTATGCAAATTACGGAAGATATAGCTGGTCTTCTTCCCTCCACAGTCTCGTCCAAAGGCAGCTTCTTGCCCGACAGGAGTAACAGCGTTTTTCGGAGTCCTTCACGCACGCGCACATTCAAGATGCAATAAGCCAACAGTACATACACGCCTTCCAACACAGAACACACAGAGTAGGCATAAAAGAGGACTTCGGAATGATCACTAGCTGATAATACAGCTAATGTCCACGTCGAGCCAGTCAGGGCAAGTAATGTCAACCCAGACCACAACAGACTCCTAATGAAAATTTAATAAATACTATTATTTATTTGCTTCAATTGTTTTTGAATCTATTCAATAAATTTAATACTTAATAAATACTATTAATATTATATTATATTATATTATTATTATTACATTATTTCTTTGCTTCAATTCTTTGTGAATTACCTTAAATTGCCATAGCCTTCAACGTTTTCTTTTAAGGTAAACGCCGCTTTGAGTCCCAGCGCAAAGGTAACCAAACTGATCAACAATAGAACGCTGACAGGTCCCACTAAGCTCCAGATAACCGACTCGTATACTGAGAGCCAACAGCTAAAAAAAAAATTTAAAAAAATGAAATTAAAGCTTTCTAAATTACAGCTTGGATGGTAGACTCCACTTACAAATAAACGTTTCCATATTGGTCGGCACGAACACCCACTGAGAGGCCCAAGACAACAGCTGGCATGCCATATCCAACACCATAATAACACCTCATGGGTCCGTGATTTATATCCCGCAATTCGGTAAGCATGCGGTACAAATGCACCGCTTCCAGCCAGAGCCACGAGAACACACTCACCCATAAATAATGCAACAGCATGGCCATCAGTTTGCAGGAAAACTAAGTCATTTCCAGAAGATATTGGTAAATTAACTCATACAAACTCTGATCCAGTGAATGTATACCTCGTGTTGGATAACAGAACGGCGCAATTTTAAAGCTAGCAGAAAGATCAACTGGGCCAAGAGTAACGTTCCAATAAGGTTCCGGTGAATGGCGTTGGAATTGGTTTTCATGCCTCTCAAAATGACTAATAACGCTAATGTCGTTGCTAAAAACGCCAAGCTGGCGACCAAACCCACGTACGTGACCACGTCTTCAGCCACCGAAGGCTCAGCAATAGCCTATTACAAACAACATTAATAAACTCTGGAAACTGGTAAAGTTCTCTCATTTTGAAGTTCTTACCAAGGGCTCCTCGCGATTCATGACCACCGTCACAGGCGATAAACCAGGACAAGTGCAGTTCACATGAAAATCCTGTCCTTCATACGCCCAGCTGTCTTTGAACTCCGTCTTGCAACCAGTACGGCTCCAACTTCCCCCACTGCTACAGAAAACGAGAATCATTTAGTTAATTTACGAGATATTTAAGGACATAATTCTATGGAATTACCTGTAATTTCTCCAAAACACGCACTGGGGATTGGCTCGCTGATTAAGATAGTCCACACGAATTTTGTAGCGTATAGGAGGGGTAACTGCCGAGACAAAAGCACCCTTCGAATTCAGGAAAACCACGGATAACAAGGGAGAAGGTACGGATAATTCCACTCCGTAGCGTTGTCTCAAATTGGATTCGAAATTGCCTGGTAGTAATTCCCCCGCTGTGCGATACATCGCATAACTAATCACAGCTTTCTCAGCACTGGCCGCCACGGAAACTTCACCTAAAAATTTGAGAAAAAATTAAAATAAAATAAGTACTTTTCCTGCCTTATTAGCTACTACCTTGTTTAGGGGAGCTCATGCTTAGCAACGATAAAGGGATCCTGATTTTGGAAGTACGATCCCACAAGTAAGTGCTTTTCACGTAGTTGTTATACTTGGGAAAGGAAATATACGTCTCTCCGTTAGCTTCTGTGTCCATAAAATGTGAATTGTCAGGCAGAACCAGCTTGACAGTGCCTTCACCATGAATGCTGCTATTATCGTCCTTCTCATAGCCAAAGATGTTCTCGGAGTTTACCGTATCCATGCCAAAGACTGCGCAAAAAAAGTTATGGTCAAAAAGTTAATTTCTTGACCAAGATAAGAAAATAAAAACCACGAAATACTCACTCATATTCTCCGCGACAACTTCAAAAGCAGTGGTATAAGTGTCGCCTTGGTTTGCAATTAAAGTCGTAGCGTAATCTTTAAAGTTGAGAATAATCGAGTCCGCAGTGACTTCAGCCAAAGCTTCAATAGTATCCCATTGGGCTTGGTACTTCATTCTAAAGAACACACTGGCTGCCGACACCAAATTCTAAGAAGGAAAAACAAAAGAATTGTAAGGGGCTCGAAGTTTTAAGTGAAACGATTGTCCCAAGAGGTCTATCAAATTTTGTCGATTTACCTTGACATAATCCTTGTCTTGAGTATGGCTCAAGTTCAGTCCACTTTGCTGCTTTTCATACTGCAACAAGGCGTTGAGCAACTGAACGCCAATCATAATATCCATGCCATACAAGGTTCTGTTGAAGCTCACAGCTTTATTCAAGTCTTTAGCTAATCGTATGGCTAACGCAGGGCTTAAAAGCACCTGTCCCGTCTGCAGTCTTGTCAACTATATCAAAACAGCCCAATTTAGATTTCTTTTCACGGAAAATGGAATATATACCATCTCACGAAGTTCCACATAGGGCAGAGAGGTACAGTTAAATAAATTCGCAGCTTCCCATCCCCATTCGCCATGACAAAACCGTGAAGTTTGACCCCTGGAACCAGTAGGACAATCTCTTACAGCCACTTGTTCAAAAAAGGTTCTGTCCCACCACAAACCAGCTTCAAAACTTCGTGGACAGGCGTCATAAATGACTACAAATAAATAAAGTGAATTAAAAAATCTTAAGATATTAAACAAATAAAACTTATTTGGCTTTTTTACCTTCACAGCCATTTAAAGTGACTTCTGCAAAACGGTTGGTACAAGAATCGCATCTGCGTCCAATAACTCCAGGTCTGCATTGACACTGGCCATTAATTTCATTACAGCGTGGGCCAAAAGATCCTACGCTATAACAATCACACTCCAAACAACGATCTGAGCCCTCAGGACGGTAATGGTTCGTCTAAGGAAAAACAAACAAATATCAGAAAAGAAAACGCAATCCTATCTGAGTGTCTTCAAAACTGGTAAAACCGTCTTCAATCAAAGGATGCAATCACTTTTTCCTATAAAAAAATCCACAATAAAAGCTGAATTGAATCCTACCTCGCAAACACATTCTCCTGTTGTTTTATTGCAGTTCGCATCAAAACCTTTCTCAGTATCACATTGACACGGACCACACACAGGATATCCCCACCAGGAGGCAGGACAAGGTTGATCCAAAGTATTCTCGCAGTGTTCTCCTAAGAAGAAACCAATCAACAAAACACAATAAATACAAAACAACAAGCATAAGTAATAATAACATACCTTACGTTATTATTTTTATTTTATATCGATTTCGTGTACGTTATTGTTTATGTCATAAACAATAATGTACACAAAATCGATTTAAATAAAAATTAAATAAAAGCAATTCCTGATCACGAAACTGAAAACGTAACTCACCTGAGGAAATGTTATGGTTGCACTGACATTTGTAGCCTCTAGACAACGCTCTGTCCGATATACAAGTGCCATTATTTTCGCATGGGTTGAATTCGCAAATGTTTAGGCAATCTCCTCCCGCATAACCTGTTTCCAAGCAAAGACAACCATGAAAATCACTCATAAAAAATCATAAAGGAAAAGAAAGTTAATTGCAGCTTTACCAGGCTCACACACGCAGGTCTGTGCTTCCCACGTATCGACACATGCGCCGTGGGTTGGACATAAGTCCGTAACACAAAAGAGATTAACGCGGCATCCATCCGTAACGCGATGTTCTAACCCACTTCTCAGAAAGGAGTTGGGAGCGTTTCCCAGTCTCATACCCTACAGAAAGCAAAACAGAAAAACGAATTAAAAGATAATAAATTCTGTTTTTAGTCAGTTCTAAAGTTAGGGTAATTTACCTGTATGCAGCCTTTGAAGCCCACAAATTGTGTTTCCGAGTTGGATTCCATGCCTGCTACGGCTACTTTCCCTACGTAGAGACCCTGGATCTTGGCATCAATCGTTTGGGTCGTTTCCCACACTCCGTGGTCCAGGCTTAGCCAAACTTCATTCATCATCCACTTTACTTCCACGTTGTGCCATTTGCCATCGTTAACGAGTTCTGACGGCAAGCTAACTTCATGTCCGCCGCACTGATACACAATTTGGCCATCACGGATCTACCAGAAAGCCCAAAAGGAACACAAAACGATCCATCAAGCTGTCACAACCACGGAAATCTGCATAAAATACCAAATACCTCTAAAACGGAAACTATGTTAGTCCCAATATCGACTCGCATCAGCAACCCTTTGTCTTGCCGCGTGCGGAAGGACAATCCATGGAACCACGGCAGTTGAATGGGCTTTAAATTGGGGGTAAATATGATAAATCCATCTCCGTTCAAATGCTTCGCAGCGTCAATCACTATAAACGCAAAATATGTCAAAATAGGCCAAAAATACGAATATCTTTACCTTCACTGCAGTCTTTGCCTCCAAACAACTCTCCGCATTCGCACAGATACGTGCCCCATCCTTCACTACACTTTGCGCCATTTAAACAAGGCGCCGAATGGCAAAAATCGCGCTTTTCAGGACAGCCAACTAACGTTCCATTATCAGCAACGAATCTAAAACCGAAAACTTGTATGAAAACAAACTTTTCTTCCCTTAAAATAACGTGAAGTTACGAGTTTAGGTCGACGAACTGGTGATCTACGTGCAAGTCTCGTAGGCAGCCCACAAAATGCTGCGTTTTGATAGGAAAATTAGTGCTGAGCGCCGGCAAGCCGCCTAATTGCAACGGAGCGGTAAGATCCAAATACCGGTGGCAAGTTTCCGTAAATTGGGAGCACCTAAAACAGTTCTCTTACTTAAAACCCGCGTTCTAACTCACATTTGCGAACAAACTACGAACCTCGACTCCAACTCTTGTGATCCTTGCACAGCACAACGCCACTTTCCGCCGAAAAATCCGCCGTATTTCACCGAAACTTTCGAGTCGCAGTCATCCACGCTGATCGTAACCGTCTAAGATCATCCAAAATTTATTAAAAAATGGTTTCCTGATAACCAATAATTGCAAATAAAATTTTTTACTCTGTTGATAAAGGAAACGGTGACAGTATGCCAATTGCCATCGTGCACCAAATGGGCCAAATCCGTCTTCACGTGCGTGACATTCATCCCCAAGGAATAGGAAAACTGCAGATTGCCTTCCACAATTTCCAAAGCGATGAAATCGTGCTGTTCGTTGTACCTTCCATTATAGAGCAACAAGCCATGACTCTCCCTCGTGGCAAAGCTACAAAAAGATTAAAAGTTAACAAAAGATTACAAGCGTTCTATAGCCAAACCGCTAAACTTGGAACAAAAGAAAAGTACAGTTGGTTTACCTCAATCGCAGATGCAGTCGGTGGCGCTGCCGTAACGCTGGAAAGGTTAAGTACGATCCTTTGTTAAAGCTCCTGGTCCGTAACTCGCAAACCGAGGTGTAAGTTTGGGCCAGTTTGGTACAATTGCTTTTGCTCAGGGTGCTTTGCTTAATGGCCACTTCACAGTTGGTTCCTAAAAACGTGCCGCAAAAGTTTTTGTGTGTCAGTGTAATAATTGCCGACACGAGTTTTTCGGATGGTTTGTTGCTTTTTTTTTTTACTATTATAATTTTTTTTTATTTTTTTACCAGTATAGCCCGGCTGGCATAAACAGGTATAGCCGCCTTCTTTCCGCATGCAAGTGCCTCCAGATTGGCACGGATTCGAGTAGCACAGGTTAACTTCCGTGTCGCAGACGTAGTGCTCACGCATACCTAACGGCAAAAAAAAACGAACGTCAAGTTCCACATGCCAAAACACACCATATTTTACGCGCTCACACATTACCTGTGAAGCCTGTAGGGCAACGGCAAGCAAAAGTGCTGACTGGGTAAATCGGTCGGAATAATACCGTACTGCTACTGATAAAATCAGACGCGTTGCCAAACTTGAGCACTGACAAACACTCTTCGAAGTTAACACACGGCTCACGTACGCACAATGTATCATCAAACGGTAGCACCTGTCGAGGAACATTGATTTCAAGAATGTTAGTGTGCCAATTAGCTTAATTTTTTGGGAGGTTTTCTGCTTCTTTTCTTTAATGTATACCTCAACGGTGGACAATTTGCCCAGTAATGCTCGCCGGAGATAAACGCGCTCTTGCAAGTGTTGCTGCGGATAAAATACGTCGCCAGGGACGTCTGGCCGTTTCGCAGAGAAACTAATGTTCAAAATCCGGGATTCCACATCTGTATCATCCTTTAAAAGCACAAGAAAGGAAGATACATAATTTATACATATTTTCTGAACGCAAATTACCGCACAGTAGAAAACCATCTAAAAGGTAGGAATTTTTATTTTTACGTGCGTTAATTAAAAGGATCTTGCGTTGTCAGTGACGTAGTGTATACATTTTAATGCAGTTTAAAACGTCAAGATTTAATTTAAATACAGTAGATGCCGCTTATTGTGATGACGTTTGTCAAGTGAATATGGATTCTATTAGGCTGAGATTCTAATAACCGAAAATCGGTTACTGGCTTGTTTAAACCAAAGAAACAAAGCTTCGTCTACTTTTTAACACTTTTTCACACGTTTCTTTTTTCTAGATTCAGTAGACCCACTATTGTTTATTTCGTAAGGATTTTTCAACAATTTTGATAGAGATGATTGAGGAATTGTTAATTTACCGGCCGCCTTCCTTAGTGGCAAATCTTTTAAATTTAACTTGTCATAAGTTTCAATGAGCCGCAACTTCTCTTTTCCATTTAAATCAACTCTTTTCTTGTTTGTCGCCATTTGTGTATAACCACACGTCTAAAACACAACAAACACTGCGCTTTCGAAGCCTATACTCATCCTACCCTAGGTAGGGTTCGCAACACGATATCCTAATTTTCCCAGTCAATTAAAGGAACTGGTCACTCAATTGAATAATCTGCTCATTTTAATTGACTGGGGAGTTCAGAAGGAATTTCCCCCTAAGCGTAATAGTACGCTGGAAACGACAGGATTGGTCAAAACGACGTAAAAACTACATGTCACTGGTCAATGTGCAAACAAGCCCATGTATCCAAACATGTAAGAAGGCAACTTATAAAAACAGAAACAATGTAAGAACGGCAACGAGCATTAGCTCACGCCTATAATTTCAATTTAAAAAAAGCCCATGTAGCAATCGCTATACTGTACGTAGTTTCGTTACTGTACATGTGAAGATTATTTTTAAATTGATTCTAATATCCGAAAGTGTGATTCTAATAACCGATTAAAATGCTACGAATTTTATCATTTAAAATAGGTCCTTTAAAATTGATTCCGTATAGCGGCTGATTCTAATAACCAGTGATCATAATAAGCGGTATCTACTGTATAAAGTTTATAATAAATATGTCAGAATTACAATTAAAAAGTGCAAATTGCAAATAATTCTACAAGTTACTAAAAATACTACAAAATAATGAGAAATTCCAGGAAACTAAAAAATTCCACAATATGACTACAGCATATAAAAAGTATAAACGAAAAATAACTTCTAGTGTAAAAATTGTCTTCAAATAATGTTTGAAAACCTACTTTACATAGTCTCGAAATACCTTATTTAGTTAGCCTAAAATCCGAGCCGGAAAACTCCGATATGCAAATAAAGCAGGAAGGAAGTGTAACATGTTTCCTTACTTGGATATTGAAAAGGAAAATATTTTCTCTGGGACAGGGTATAATGGCCGCCAGTCCTTCCACGAAATAATTGTAGAGAGGCGACAGGAAGGCTTCTTGGGTCATGTTATTCAATCGGACCGTAACGGAATTGAACAGCATGGCTTCCGTCACTAGCAGCACGGATAATTGTAATTCAGCTTTCACCTCGTTCAACCCGTCTAGAAAAGACAATCAAAATCGAACAATCAAAAATCCGGACTCCAGGACGTGCGTCAATAAAATATTTTTGTAAAAAATTTTTTTTTTATTTATTTATATAAAAAACCCTGCAAGTTGGATTTCTTTCAAGCACGAACATCTGTCATTAGAAAGAAAAGAGAGGGAGAGAGGGGGAGTTGCCATGGCGACTTTTCTTGCCGTGTGCAGAGCGTGCAGAGTAACTTGAATCCGTTACACCACTATTGTATTGATTGCCCCATGCACGCATACTACAAGCCCAGCATCCCCCCTCCCCTCGATTCTTATAGGAAATAGCCAAGGGGCTTTCTTGAGAAAAATTTTGGCTCCAAGACATTTCAAGATACGCAAGTTTTGATACATCGTAAACGCTAATTTGTAAACATGTCCGCTAAACATATACTCCGGAGGCATGGCTACTCGATTGTATTTAAATAAATGTGTAAAATAAAAAAAAATAGGAGGCGGAGGTGGAGGTCAGTTAACCTCGCTATCTTTCGCTACCGAAAACTTCTCCCCCTTTTAGCTTTGATACGCAAGTTAAAATGTCGGTTCCCTGCCACTTCTGATGTAAGTATTCTGTTTGGCCCCCTCTTGAATTGTCGCGTGACTGCAGGTCGTATTACATTCTTCAAAGTGCCCGTATGCCCCACAGGTGAAGTAAACACAAAAAAAAGGAAAAAAAAGCTCGTTTTACGATGGAGCAATGGACGACCAAGCGCTGCTGAGCATTCCAGGTCCCTTTTCGTATATACGAAGAAAAAGAGAATGCAGGAAGTCTGATTGCACCTCTCGCTCGTAATTCCTATCCCTACACGGACGTTAATAGGCGACAATCATCCAGAACGAAAGCAAAAAAGAAAAAGAGAACTTAATGTTGGTGGCGTCGGAGCAAAAAATCAATACTCTTCATTCTTTAACGGACGCAACCGAGAAGGAAAAGCCTTCAAGTTACAAAAGCACACAACAAACAACAACGCAAAAAGAGGGTGTGCCAAATCAAAGAATCGCCGTCCAGAACGTTCGTCAATGCGTTTCTGATGGGCCTTTCCACCATGTCAATGTTACGCTATATCGACTGCCTATTTATTTCTGAATTTATGAGTCTATCAATCTGGTGCAAGGAACCAAAGGAAATGGAGGGGGAGTGGACAGTCCCCTTGTTCGGTTACAGCCATATAATATGGCACCCTAGAGGTTCTTTTTCCCATTGACACGGGAAGCTATTACATGCCTGGGCATTGCCTATAAGCTAGTTTCTAAGATATACTGTATCCGATAGCTCCTTTAATGGCTATTTACGTCCATCTCAATGTCTTGATCAGGCTCCAATCAAATGGCAAACAGGCGAGGTTAGCCTAAAAGGGAAATGCTTACTACGACGAGGGCCATGTCTTCAAGATAACTTTTGAAGAGCTGTCAAGATGCAAAGGAACTCCCCCCTCATTCCCTTTTTTCTACCTTGTCTTCTTACGTCCGAGTTTTAAAAAGGAAAGTAAGTTTTTGTCTAGCAGCCTTGTTTGTCTTGCCAGAGTTTTTTTTTAATCTTAGGAACAAGCTTGGCTTGGCAGTTCGAGGTCTCACCTTGCCAGGAGGGCCAGCCCAGCACTACCAACACCACACCCCATCTTTTGTCTGAGAGGGAGATCTTTTAGGTAAGAGGAATGAACCTTCTGCAATTTCTTTCTTTGGTTCCTTTTTATTTATTGCCCCTGTGTCGAAGTTAACATTTTCGCAGCGTAAAGTTGCTCTACAAGGGGTCGAGGGGGTTTAAGCCTGGGCTTATTTACTGTAACAGCACTCGAAAACATCGACTGGCATCATTTTCCCCACTCAGATTCAATTGGTAAAATAAACTGGTTATTAATGCATCTCTCTTTAAAATTTCTATAACTGAGAAGAATAAATGTAAAAAATACAACAAAAGGTACGGTATAAAAACGCTAGACTCGTATGGAATCCCAAAGATAGAAATGATGTAAAACAAGGGTAGAAATGACGAGATTTAGGAGCTCTGCTACGTAACTGGGCCAAAACATACACGAACCACAAAAGTGTTATTATAATGTTGTTTGCCAACAGGATGAGAAAGCCAACGGCCAAGCTCTATATGCAAATGAGGAGCAAAGAGACATCAAATTAGGAACCCTAGCATTAATACGTCCCTTGCCTGAACGCCCAAGTGTGTGCTATTCAGGCAATACACACCACTCTAGCTGGACGAACGCTGCTAGACGATAGTAATTATATATTCCTTTTAAGAAACCAGCCGCTTCCTTAATTCATCCGCGCCGCTGGAGAACACATGCAACTGTCTTTACCTTTTTACTTTTTTTTACACAAACGAAAGTCACGTGACTGGGGATTTCTTATTCAGACAACGTATACAACGTTTAAAAATAAAAGTTAATCAACACTAAGGATGCCCACTTGTAGGATCCGTGTCCGTTCTTCGCATAAAAAATGTGAGGTTTAACGTTTTAACGAGATACCACGCACAGATAAAAGAATATAATACCTGAATGTTGACTAACGCCATAAAAATTTTAAGGGTCCGTGATTATAACGTGAAAAGAGTTTACTTTCTATAGCTACAGAAACACTTGAGAGGATAACTTTTTATGGCAATATTTTAAGTCAGAAAATTTCTTCCAGAAGGAGAAAAGAAGCCCGGAATTAAGACGATAACTCAAGTATGCAAGGATTTTCTTGGGGAAAAAACGGAGGCAATTCCGAGCCTGCAGGGCAAAGGATGTGCCAAGGGTCCACTCTAATCAAGCTCTTACGATACTGTTGGGACCCAGGAGTATACAAGTGGAAGACGACGATCTAACAAGCAAGAATAAAGAATGGCTTGGCAACTCTTGCCTTCCCTGACATGGCAGCTTAGAAATGAAAAGAAAACTCGAATTCGAATCTCTCCCGGCCATTTAGATACACATGACTAGTTTCTTCACTTAGGACTATCGACATTCCATTAGTCTTATGCAAAATCACCTAACACGTTTCACCTTGCCATGCAGGGAACAAAAAAGCGCCATTAAAAACAGCGCTTCAAAAACTTATCCAACATTAACCCATTCTCGGACCTGTAACCTCGCAGCTCATCCATAATAACGTTATGCTAACTAAAAACCCTCCGTTTTCCTCCGTTCCAGCCTCCTGCCTTAAGGGAAACCATGCCATAACTCTCCTCAGCCTCCTCAAGATTTTACGCAACCTGCACATCGTTATAAAAAATGACTATGGAATTAATGTTACCACACCAGTGTCTTCCACCCTATACAATCCCAAACTTGGTGTTTGCTGTGGCAGGCGGATAAGGTGATGATTAGCAAGAGACACACTATACTCCCTTATTTTCCTTCAAAAATACTATAAAATAACTCAGAAGACAAAGGGAAAAAAACAAGAAAGAAAGGAAAAAGAAAAAGAAAACTCACCCGTGACGGCCACTTCCATTGTTGCAGCCATGGGGACGTTAGTATTGAGGCTGGGTGACAGAGTGATTTTCCCGCTCGTTTCATTAATGTGCAACAGCTGTGCGTTGTTTCCCGAGAGAATCCGATAATGCAACTGCAATGAATAACACGTACATGTAAGTAAGTCGACAAAGCATGAAGTTTTAGGCAAACCATTAATTAATGTTTGTCTGCATCTCATGTGATTACTTTCGTCTCTATATCTGTTTTAATTCCGATAACGCGACAATTAAATATAACAATAATAATATTTACGTGTGAAAAAACCCACAACAAAGTATGTTTTGGGCAAAGTAACAATGGAGTGTTATTATGAAATGCCTTTCCTCTCTAATAGCTTTAATGGATAACATTGACATTATGAACACTGAGCGATTAAGTGCAAAGTAAGCCAGCAACGAACGTTTTTGGCAAACCAATAATGCAAACATGATTCTTTGGTTTCTTTCTTCTTTACTGTGGGCCTTTTTTGTGAATTAAATGTAAGTATAACGTTTCAGTTTAAGTACGCAAACAAAGTATGTTTTCGGCAAATCAACAATGAAAAAGAGATTCTGAAGCTATACTTGTCTTAATGTGAACCTAGGTTTACATTAGAAGACAAGTAGCATTAGAACAGCAACGTTAGGACAGCTGTTCTAAGTTGCTACAACGAATAATGATGTTTACATGCAAGCCTACAAAGAATATTTTTAGGGCAAGCTAACAATGAATGGTTTGGGCAAACCAACAATCAAAATGTTATTCTGAGGGTTATTTGCCTTTCTTGTGGGGATCTGCTTCAACATAGAAGTGCACTAAAAGGAAGCCAGAAAGCAAAGTACAGAGGCGGAGTAAAGGGAGGGGGAGAAGTAACATAAGACAGAGGCAAAGATGGATAAGTAATTTAATCAATGTGTGCTATTAGTCATAGCCTGGTTCAGCGTACCACGGTCTCCCTGCTTTTAACCATTGAACACACCTCATATCTACTCCACTCGAGTCAAAAACCACCCGCAGATGCTCCTCTCTATCTATCCCTCCCCCCTTCCAACTTTAATTGAAGGGGTAGGAACTTTTAATGGAGTGAAAGTCCTGAAGCGTTGGGGCTGTGGAAGTTAATTCCAAACTTTCGTTGTGAAGGGTTGTCTGGGGCGTTGTGAAACAAAGAAGCTGCTGAAAAGCGAGACTTTTTGCTTCCAAGTAAGGGGTTGGAAAAGCAGCAGGAAGTTTCCGCGCGTACGGATCAATACTTTGCATGGACACTCTTTCTCGCTCTCTCTCTCTATCCTAAGGGAGATGGGTGGTGGTGTGGGGAGAGGGAGTTTAGCCCAGGTATGAATTATCTAGCATGCACATGTGCACTAACACGGCTTAGGGGTGAGGGCATCGAACAAGAAAACCCGCCTTAATCGACATGCAAATGCACTCCATTTTGTCTTCTCGGCGCCTTGGTATCAAGATCCACACCGATACTTAACGTCTGTCATGCCAAAAGAAACAAAAGAGCCTCTCTTTGTGTTTTTACCTGATCTGTAACATCCGCATCGAAGACTGGAACGCGTCCGATAGGACCCACGGGAAAGTGATTGGCGAAATTGTTGAAAACAATGCGGAAATCTTTCAAAATCGGAGCGTTGTCATTGACATCGACGAGGAAGACTTCAACGGGAATGTCGGTCCGCAGGGGTGGCGAGGACGCGCGGATAATTAGTTCAAATCGCTTACGCGGCGATTCGTAGTCGAGCTCGAGACGCGTGAGAAGCTCAGCTTTGGACGCCTCAGGCCTGGGGACCAAAGTGAAGGCGTCGGCATCTTGGCCTCCAATGATTGAATACTGGATCACGGCATTAGCACCTTCGTCGGGATCATGGGCGACGATATCCCCGACACGGGACCCGACGGGCGAGTTTTCGGGTATAAAAAGCTTGATCTTGTCCGTGTCAAAGCTGGGCGGTGAGTCGTTAATGTCCACTATGACTATGACCAAGGGCACCGACGTCGACAACTCTGGCGAGCCACGATCTACCGCCCAAGCTGTGAGCTCGTATTTGGCCACACTTTCGCGATCGAGAAATTTGTTGGTTCGCACGATGCCCGATATGGAATCAACACTGAAAGACTGATCGGACGAGTCGAGCAAATAGCGAATTCGGCTATTTAACCCTTGATCAGCATCTGTGGCCGAGATTTGGACCACGCTGGTACCTAACGGTGCCTCTTCACTGACGGAGCCTTGGTAGCCATGACTTTGTTGGAATAAAGGCGCATTATCGTTAATATCGGCGACGGTGATCTCCACATCGGTCGTATCGCTCAAGGGCGGATGTCCGTTATCACGTGCGGTGATGGTTAACAGATAGCCGCTAACTTTCTCCCGATCTAACGGTTTTATCGTGGTAATAGACCCAGTTTGCGGGTTGATAGCAAACTCGGGGACCATTTCCCCCGAAAGCGAGTAGGTAATCCGCGCGTTGTCCCCTACGTCGCCGTCACTGGCACTCACAATGAGCACCGTGGTACCGATCGGTGCGTCTTCGAACACGCTGGCCGAGTAGGGGGCATTTTCGAAGAACGGCGAGAAAGTATTAGCATCGGATACATTGACGTAAACCGTGGCGGAATCAGAGCGACCACCCGAGTCGGTGGCAGTGACGGTCAGGACGAACCGTTTTTCTTGCTTGTAATCTAACGGCTGAGCCACGGAGAGTAAACCTTGACCGTTTTGCGACGTAACCGAGAATCGACCTCGGGTGTTCCCCCCCGTTAACGTGTATTGCAATCGCGGATTCTCGTCTTTGTCCGCGGCCGTCACGGTGAGCACGGGAGTGCCAGGGGTGGCGTCTTCGCCAATGACAGCTTCATAAATCTTGGGGTCAAAAACGGGATCGTTGTCATTGAGATCTTGGATATGCAAAATAACCGTAGCCGAGGCAGTTTTGGAAGGCTCCCCATGATCCACTGCCAACACTTCAAACTCGTAGTGGTGATTTTCTTCCCGATCCAAGTCGCGCACCGTCACGACCCAACCGGTATCCGCATCCACGCTGAATGGCAAATTCTCGGAGGCGCTTTTTTGGATTCTGTATGTTAAGGCGGCGTTTGGACCGTCATCCGCGTCGTAGGCTTGCACCCGCACGATGCTGTGGCCCACAGCCACATTTTCCACCACTGATTCTTGGAACAAGGTGGTGTAAAAACGCGGAGCATTATCATTAACGTCTTTCATGTTGACTAATATCTGCGTCGTGTTGGAGCGACTCGGATTCCCACCATCTGAGAAGCACAAAAGAAAAAAGAAGAACGTTTAGAAAACTCTCCCGAAACGAAGCATCATGGCTCAAATTTGGTTTCCTTGCATTGCTTTAGACAGACACAAATGAACTCATTCAGAGTTCATAAACTATCGGTACATAAAAAACAAACTACATCAAAAGAAAAAAGGAAAAATCATTTTCAAAGTTCTAATTTCCGTGAAGAATTTGGTAATTTATGTTAAATTACCGAAATATACTTCAGCAGTAAATGTTTTAGCCTCGTGTACCTTTTAAGAATACGCTTTTTACTTTGAAGACAATAACCTTAAGACTATTGAAACTTGTTTAAGGCTCCCGTATTACCTTAGCTTAGCTTATTTGCCAAAGCCTTGCGTAAGAAAGTTAACAAAGAAATAGATAGCCAATTGCCGGCAAAGTTTCTACGCTTGTTTTGATTCTGAAAAGTACAACTTATTGTTACCACAATTTGCTCTAGCAGCACAGTACCCCAAATCAAGTCATCGAACTTTCGGAACAAGATTTCTCGAAACGGCTTGTCAGATTTGAAAGCAATCTAAAATTAAAGTTTTCTTCAGTTGACTTTTTCATGAAATGCACTGGTTTTCTCAAAAACTTGTTCCGAAATTCCCCATGTTAACCGCCTATACCGAGCTATGGTATACGGGAGCCTTAATTATCTTAATTAATTTTAAATACTTATTAATTTGTTTAATGGATTAATAATAAGTACGTGTCACTTTTTCCTGATTGTTTCGCGTGAATGACCCGTTATAAAGCTTGCAAAAGGTTCCGGTCATTTAACATTTTTTTCTATATCTATAAAAACGAATGAGAGTCTACGGAATCGCTTCTGCGTCCGATCCTTTTACTAATAAATACGCTAGTTATCCGCAATAGCACTACGCCATTACTGCTGAGTCAACCTTCAGACCAAACAAATCGATTTAGGCTGATTTATTCGGGTCAAATGAATCAGCGTAATTTAAGCCTCAATTGAGATATAGATGCGCTACTACCCCAAAATGGTTCTTTTTTGTTAACAAATCCTAATCCTATACGGTTGTAAGGATTGTTCTATAAAAAACACACCTGAAAATAGTGATAGAATTATAAGTACCCGTCTTGTAATCTTTCGTAATCGCAAAACAAGATTTATTAACACAAGCCTCGTAAGTTATCGGTAAATTATACCAAACGATTGTTTTACCAGTAAAATTAAGAATTTATTACTAGTTCCTTACAAAACACTTACTGGTAATTTACCATAATTTATTAAGTAAATTTACCATATAAACTCCCAAGTCTCTTGCATTTTTCTCTTCCTCCCCTTTTTGGCTTGCTTATTAACTTTACCTTGGGCCCGGACCACCAATCGATAGCTCCGGATGACTTCGTAATCTAAAGGCTGTACCACAGACACGTCTCCGGACAACGTATCGATGACAAAATGGCCTTGCGTGTTGCCGCCAATCAAGGAATATCGCAGCGCCGCGTTGGCGGCTGCATCCGCATCCGTAGCCCTATTTGAGAACGAAAAGGTAACGCAAACATGCAACACGTTAGTCATGTTATACATTTGAAGTTTCCCCTCAACTGTCGAGCTCTTGTTGTAGCAACCTTTGCTAAACCGTGACTCATCTAATAAGTTTCACCAAATGTCAACTCCTTGCTGGGCGGACATCAAGAAAGGGTTTTTTAAAAAATGGTAGCGCAGAAATGAAGCAGATATTATACCTTATTCTGGCGATGACAGGATTGGCTGTCCAATTAACATTCTCCGGCACTTCTACCGTGTAAGTGCGTTCGCTAAATTGCGGATAGTTATCGTTCTCATCTCCAATATGCAAAACTAATTGGGTCGTCGCGGATTGGCGGTCAGTAACCGGACCTTGGTCCACCGCTTGGATCGTCAAGTTGTACGTATCGGTCGTTTCGCGATCCAGCGCCAAACGCGAGGTAATGATTCCCGTGCGAGGATCAATACGGAACGCCTCGTTGGCGCCAAACGGATTCAGAATGCTATAATGGATCTCCGCATTCATTCCCGTGTCGGAATCCGTGGCCCGGACGGTGAAGACGGTAGAACCAATGGACAAGGATTCCTTGACGGTGCTTTCATAAACGTCCTTCTCAAAGACGGGCGGATGATCATTGGCGTCTTCTACATTAATTTGCAATGTCGTCGTGGCGCTCTTCGGAGGGAAACCCGAGTCCATGGCTGTGACGCGAAAGTAATGGATGTCCATGACTTCTCGGTCTAAATTCAAGGCGGTGGCAACCTGTCCTGTTTTTTCATCCAGGCTAAAAAGCTTCTGGGAGCGAGCGTCCAAAACTGCCGTCATGGAATAGGTGACGGGCCCGGAAGCTGGGTCAGGCTCGTGAACAGAGATAGTTGCTACTGCCAAACCTTTCTCACGCTCTTCGGGTACCGTAGCCACGTACAAAGGTTGGTCAAAGTATAAGCTCGCTTTGGAAGACGTCACGGCTCGGCGGCGGCGGCCAAAGCCCGCTTCTCCAGTTTCTTGCGCTGCTTTTTCCCATTCAAGGCTCATTAACGCATTGTTCTCGGACGCAGTGTCTTCATCAAAAGATCCTGGTCTCCGAATCGTCGCCACGACCGGCACCCAAAACTCGCTTTCGTGAAACTGATCCGCCGCGTCTTCTTCTTCGTTTGCGCTCAAAATGAGAGCCTTTGGTCGGGAAGGAAGCGACAGCACCTTGGGGCATTTCACCTGCAAGGCTAAAGCAACGCTCCATCGCGTCCCAGGGAGGCATTGGGCGATGGGAGAAATGAGATCCTGGCCCTGCGGTTCAATGCGAAGGATGTTGGTGAGCGTAAGCAGATGCCATGACCATCTCACGTCTGGTCCGCAGCGCTGCCGAATCCAATGCGGCACATATGAATCCAGATGCAGCACCTGTTCGCTTTCTTGGTAGCAAAACTCGTTATACAGCAAGGAATCGCTATCTTCCACGAAAGGAACTGTCATCACCATAACAAGCGGCGGGAGTGAGGTTTCGGATGATTTGGATTCCCATGGATACGCCCATGTTGCCCCACAACGCTCGTTCGTTAAAACTATAGTCCAAGGAATCAGCACTCGGATCGTAATCCCGGCAAAGTCCTCTTTGGTGGCGACAGCAAGAATGTTGGAACGAAAAACACGATGAGGTTTTGTACAATGCAAGGTGAAGGAATGTTTGAGCATGAGCGAGCCGTTCGGGCGAGATACGTGGAACCATCGTTCCACATTATTATTTTGGTGATGATCCTCGGATAAGGATCTACTGCTGGGATCCCAGGTGTATTCCCACTGTAGTCTGTCACTTCCAGGTAACTGTTCCAATTGACTGGATGCCACTATCGTGCCTCCCGGCGTTGAATCACTGACCAGCACGTGAAATATGCATCGTCCAGGCCCAATAAAATGGGATAAAATGAAGAGTACTTGCACTGCAGTTCGGAATGCCATTTTTTTTACAAATTTAATTTATGTTCACCTGAGAAGGGTAAATAGAATTGCCGTTCCATAGGAGTTCACACACAAGAATTAAATACATTCCAAGACAAATCTGGAAAGAAAACCGAAGCATGAGCACTGCTTCATGGCGCTCTCACCTGCCCATGGTGTTCTTTCACGAATGGCCTTGTTATCCAGCGTTGGTCTATAGTAGGTCCAGCAACTCCAACTACGGCGGATTCCTTCCAGCTCCAGGCATTTTCCCTGGTTCCTCTTGATGGGAACACACCGCTCTTGCGAGCGCGCAGAACCCAAGCGTGCATAACAAATCCGAAGCGGCATTTTCATGGGAGGAGTTAGCCCTTTCTCTATTCAAAAGCTTCCCAGGAAATTAAAAGTCTTTTTAATGCTTGAAGAGCCATCTAGTAGCTATTATTCTAGCATTGCTCAGATTTTATATCTAAAGTCATCTAGTGGCTTCTTCTGCAAGTCCCAACACGTTCTCCGGATTTCAACAAGTTCTCCGTTTAAAAACCAGGTGGTTCCAATGACACTTGTGTGTCATATTTCTGCACACGTTCTCAGAAAACAATGAAAAACAGCTGATATGTGTTGCGCTGGTGGTTTTTAACGGAGTACCATAGTTGAAAATTCGAGTTGAAAATTGGTAGTTGGATTGGAAAAAAGTTAGATTAGGTTAATTTCAGTTAGCTTAAGTTAGGTTAACGATTATCTTCGTTGATGAGAATCGTTAACCTAAACGCTAAAATACGTTAATACTGAGTTACCTTACTTGTCAGCCGTCTATGATCTTCGTCAGCCGAGACTTCCACTTGCTTCCATGGCTTACAAGGGCATACATGACATTAAAAATAATATATTATGCGAATTCCTGTTACATTTTTATGACTAAAAAAAACTTGAGAGTGTACTTGTCAACTGCAGAAATGTGCTCGTCCTTCAGGAAGGTAAGGATCCATATTGTGACGTATTTAAGAAGGTGTATTTAGATAACAATTACAACGTCGAGGGTAAAAAAGGGGTCAAGCATGTGTTTATAGGGATCTAAAGATCTTAGCCAACTGCCCCTCCTGTCTAAATTCTACTCCCATGCATAGCAATCGCGAAGCTAACAGGATATAATACAATTGCACACCATCTGGTCTACATGCTGAGAAACTTGCTGTGCGGAAACAGCTAAGCATAATTTTTGCAGCGTTACAGAACGGGGTCGTTGTCATTAAAGGGCAATAGCCAACGACATAGCATCTTGATATTTGGATGGATTCTTATTCTACACATTATTCTAAGAATGGGAAAATTTGTTTCAAATTTTTCTGACTAACCGTTCCCGAGTTATTGACTTGCGAAGTTTTGGCATTTTTCCCGCCGCGAAAACCGTGACGTCAAGGTAGGGAACAGCCCTAGAGGTGTGGCTTACTGGCGCTTTGCTATGCACTGGCTTTGTTTGGCTTCCTCTGTGCTTTGTGAATTTTAGTGGAAAAAATG